>OX596380.1:152676708-153276708 GCA_951394425.1 Tipula unca | reverse complement strand
TCAAATACAATCGAATAGTAAGTTGGTCGAGTTTTCTAACTAACAAAATATAAAAAACCATTAGAAAGTAACGTATATAGAAAGGCCTTTTCTATACATTCGCAAATTCAAACTACCTTTTGACATATTAAAACGTTTTAGTGACATCGAGTATATCTCAGGCATAATATTTAACACAACGAGTTTAGTTAATCAAAACACAACTTGAAACTATTTCTTTGATCTGCGCCTGCAAGTTTGACGAAGGGAAAATTTGACGTTTCCAGATTATTCTTCGGGACTATTTATCTACACCCTTTATCTGACAAAAAAAAAATTTTGCATTTCAAAATAAATGCCCAATATGCTGGGGTGCTACCTTTTTGTTCCATTTAAAAATGGCAATTTATAAAAAAAATAAAAACTATAAAAGTTCTTCAACACTTTTAAAATTAAATTCGTTCAGTTGTTCAAGCGCACTAACAGTTTAGTCGATAACAAGAACTATGTGTGCCGAATCCTACGTTAAGCCAACTTACACAAAAATCAGTATACCAAAGGCTGATTCTCAAATTTAACTTCAACTATCCAACAGTCCAACACGCGGTTATTGGTAGTTAGTGCAGCATATCAATTAAAAATAAATGAAAGCTCCATTAAAAGCACTTAACTCGATAAAGAAGCGTAACATATTTGATTGTATTTTGGAAATTAATGGAGCTTGTTACCCATTTATTTACTTTAAAATCAATTTTGCCGCAGTCCACATGAATGAATCTACAAAACCATAAATAATTATTCGAATTTGTTATGGATACAAATTATTGATTAATTGGCCATTTAAATCTGTAGTTTTTCATTCGATACAACTAAAAATTTCCATTCCAATTCTCTTGATTCTCGTCTTATTTAAAAAATAATTGATTTGAAACTATGTATATACTAACTATGGAAATATATAAATCGAGTTTTTTTTTTGTTAAACTTTACTTCCCCATTATAGATATATGAGAATATTATTCTACCCGTATATAAAATCGATCTTGAGATTTCAATAGATTTTGTTTTTTGTGTTGAGGAAACTGCATCGATTAACCTATATATTATGTATATTAAAGATAGGATATATGTTGGCTGGAATATTCCGATTTAGCATTGCATAGTTGCACGATGTAAATGTTTTGACTTTTCTGTGGAATATCTATTTTTTAATATTATTACTCGTATATATAGTTCAACAAATTAAAGTTCCATTTGGAATAAAATTCATCTGCTCAACATAATTTTAGGATGATTTGCAATTTGCAACCTCATTTAGGGGGTTTGAAAATAAAATTGGCAGTTCCGTCCTTCCAAAAAAAATTGTATGTATGATAAGTTTCCCATAAGCGTTAGGATGATTTGGCATTTCAAATAGGATGTCTATTTCGCATTTGAGTACACATTCCATTTAACATAACTGCATAGCCTTTAAGCACTGGATTGTCGAGAAACTGTTGATAAATTGTATTTCAACAAATCACATTTTCTTTCTGTTACCAAATTCATTACAGCAAATAGAAATCTTGAAAATAAAAATTTAAATCAAATTTCAAAAATATGTAAAAAAACAAACAAGACTACTCAATCCAAAGGTCAAAAAAGATTCAACCTGATTTGCACAGTAACTAGACGACTAACTTCTCGCCCATGTTTATTCATTTCGTCCAATAGAAATGCGTACAAAAAATTTTGGAATAATAATAATAACAGTTTTTAAAGGCCACTACTACTGGCTTCTTACTGTGTCAACAATTTATCTCCAATTGTTTCGATCCTCAGCATAGTCCTGCATACTGTTATAGACAATCTATGAAGAAGCCAATTCGTTTTTAAAAATTTTTATCCTAAAATGTATTCAGTATTCAGTCAGTCATACATTCATTTTGGACAAACAGTCAATCAACAATTGGTCTACCAAATTATATTCAATAAACAATTAATTAAAATCATAGAGGATTCAGCAGACTTCCAAATAAGTATAACCAAACTATTGATACCGTCCAGCCCCCACCAATGGTAAGCGGGTATCAACAAAACTCTAATCATCAACTAACACCAAGGGACCAAGTAAGGTTTCTTTAATTACCTGCCATGGCAAAGGCGGAATCAGATACGCAGCGTCTGTGGGCGCGCAGACACCTTTCTGTTAATTAAGATTACATACTTCACCAATTTTTAACTGACAAATTAAAAAATACACACCATATATATCATAACAAACTATAAGATACACAACACACACAATCTTCCAACACTGACGCTGTAGACTATCCTCAATACCATACCGTTTTATAACATTCCAAACATTCCGTTCCGGGTAACTAAAATATATCGTGAAACGTTCCACTCTGGATAATAAAATACTCCATATCATTTAACAATCCCAACCTATCGCGACATTCAAATTTAAAAAAACATGGCACAAATTCAAGAGTCAGTTGAAAAACGCGTCCTGCTCTTTTACGGTCAACCAGATGTTGATGCCAGCGAAGTAAATTTTTTCATGGAGGCGGGAAAACGTATCGAAAAATTATACGCTGACAAACCGGACAGTTTAGCAGCCATCACATTAGAGGAAGCGATAATCAGACTGCGAGGAATCGCATATGAAATATTCCGTGACATTGAGGTTACTAGCTTTAAAGAATTTTATAGCACCTTTACACGCAAATTTCTGCCTACCTAATCAGTCGAGATATTATCAAATAGACTCAGCAATGCCAAACAAAACAAATTGTTTTGCGGGGATTTTGGAGGGGACGCGTCCAAATCTACGCACTAGATTATGTAGCAAGCGTACAAATTAAATATGAAGAAGATAATTCATTGCCAAAACCTCTGTTAGCCACATTGGAACAGGAAGCTTTACAGAATGTTGCCATAAAAACACACCTAACGATGGTAGCTGATACACTTCTTAAGGAACTCATCGAAATGGCTGGCCTAATTGAACGTCAACTTGGTTATAGCAAAATATACCAGCACAAGCAGCAGACCAGGAAATTTAACAAAGTAGATGTCAACAATGTGAAAGAACAGCACACAAGGCCAAGTAATGCCGCTCCAATATCAGAAATCCAACACTCAGAGAACATTACCAACCTCCAAGTTTCTGCAGGTATTGCAAAAGAACCGGCCATTCAGTGGAAAACTGTAACACCAAGAGAACGAATGATACAAGGGGAAGGGAATTCTTTTCACGCCCAATATATTATATCAACCCAACAGAAATAATAACAACAGTTATTCAAGTAATTACCCGAATCAACCAAATGTCTATCTTAATCAACGAGCAAATGATCCGGCTTCCCAAAGATTCAACACTTATCCAATCAATCAAAACCACAAAAGATCCATTTTTCACCACACAAACCATATACAACCAGTCAGAAACCAACAAATATCCACACCTCGAAGACAAATTGCAACCTCACCTCCACAAAACCAGCCAAGTTACCTTAATAAAGGTAAACAAAACTTCCAGAGGAAATTAAACCTCATTAATCACCCTGATCAACCGCATTTCCAACATGACATCCCTAATATCAACAATAATATCCAGTCTAACCGAATTAAACATTGATACAAATCCATCGAGAACCTCCTCGAATAACAATTTCAATCATTCGAGAACCTCATCTAATAATAGTTTAAGTCATCCATCGCGAACTTAAGTCATTAATCGGGAACCTCCTGGAATAACAATTTCAATCAATCCAGAACCTCCTCGAATAGTAGTTTAAGTCATCCTTCCAGAACCTCTCGGAATAATAATTTAAATCAATCGAGAAGCTCTTCGAACCTTAATACAAATTCATCGAGAACTTCCTCGAATAACAATTTCAATAAATGGAGAACCTCCTCGAACAGTAGTTTAAGTCATCCATCGAGAACCTCCTCGAATATTAATAATAATCAGTCGAGAACCTAGTGAAATAACAATTTCAATCAATTCAGAACCTCGTCGAATAGTAGTTTAAGTCATCCCTCCAGAACCTCCTCGAAAAATAATTTAAATCGAGAAGCTTTTCAAACCATAATACAATCGAGAATCTCCTCCAATAGCAGTTTAAGTTATCCATCGAGAATCTCCTCGAATATTAATAATAATCAATCGAGTACCTCCTCGAATAGTAATCTAAGACATCCATCGAGAACCTCCTCGAATAACAATTTCAATCAATCGAGAACCACCTCGAATAGTAGTTTAAGTTTTCAATCGTGAACCTCCTCGAATATTAATACCAGTCGATCGAGAACCTCCTCGAATAACAATTTCAGTCAGTCGAGAACCTCCTCGAATAGTAGTTTAATTCATTCCTCCAGAACCTCCTCGAATAATAATTTAAATCAATCGAGAAGCTCTTCGAACATGAATACAAATTCATCGAGAACATCCTCGAATAACAATTTCAATAAATCGAGAACCTCCTCGAATAATAATTTAAGTAGTCCATCGAGAACCTCCTCGAATATTAATAATAATCAGTCGAGAACCTCCAGAAACAACAATTTCAATCAATCCAGAACCTCCTCGAATGGTAGTTTAAGTCATCCCTCCAGAACCTCCTCGAATAATAACTTAAATCAATCGAGAAGCTCTTCGAACATGAATACAAATTCATCGAGAACATCCCCGAATAACAATTTCAATCAATTGGGAACCTCCTCGAATAGAAGTTTAAGACATTCATCGAGAACCTCCTCGAATAACAATTTCAATCAGTCGAGAAATAGTAGTTTAAATCAATCGAGAAGCTCTTCGAACATTAATACAAATTCATCGAGAACATCCTCGAATAACAATTTTAATCAATCGAGAACCTCCTCGAATAGTATTGTAGTTTAAGTTATCCATCGAGAACCTCCTCGAATAATAAATTAATCGAGTTCCGTCTCAAACAACAGAACAAGTAGTCCGTCGACTTTCGCCCCAGTATAATCCTCTAAATAATAAATCAAATTCTATCTCGAAAAGTAGTTTCGTAGCTCAAGACAGACTACCAGTACAAAACTCAGGCCACCAAAAGGATCATAAGTCACGGTAGCACAGGTCCATAACGTAGTGACCCAGGAAAAATCTCCTTCCCATTATTTCAAAATGAATTTAGTTTCTATAATCATAAGTTCTCTCACGATGTCATAACTCTAAAACTAGGAGCATCAAAGGAAAGCCAAGTTAACAGGAATAGGCGGAAAGGCCACTGTTACTTTTGGTAGTGTGTACACACACCTCGACATCACTTCTAGACTCAAAATATTCCAAAATTTCCAAGTAGTAGGAAATGAATTCCCAATCAACCAAGATGGCATTCTTGGAAGAGATTTTTTAAGTAACAACAAAATTGATATAATTTACAGTTCAAATCAACTAGTAATCCAAGGAATTAACTTCTCTAGTGATTCATCTTCATGCACGGAAAGAAATAACCATACAAATTACAACGCTTAAAAATAACTCGTAAGAAATAGCCCAAGACGTATACTCAGGCAACTGCCTCATAAAACCCAACCAATATAAAGCCCAGATTAGCATAGTTAATTGTACCCCAGCAGAAGCCATAATTCAAAATTTCAAACCAGTACTCTCACCCTTAAATAATTTCGATATACTTCAAATCAATCCAAGTGTAGTCCCAGTAACAGGAATCGAAAATAGAGAAGATATAATTTTAGGACAAATTATTCCCACGTTAGATAAGAATCTAAATATTGAGGAATCAACCGCATTACTAGAACTGATTAGCGAATATTCCGATATATTTTATATAGATGGTGATAAATTATTCAGTGTCACAAGTTTGAGCCATGAGGTGCATCTTGATTCAGATACACCTCAAATCAAGACCAGACAATATAGAATAACACAAATCCAAAAATCCGTAATTAACGAACAAGTACAAAAGATGCTTGAGGATAACATAATAACACACAGGTCCATTCAATAGTCCTTTATTAGTATAGTACCTGAGAAACCAGATCAAAATGGTAAGCCAAAATGGAGAGTAGCGGTCGACTTTAGAAGAGTAAATGAGGCTACAACTGGAGGCCAATTTGCCAATTACAATGTTCGAATAGACTAATTTAATTTATTTATTTTTCACAGTAGCCTCAAAACCTGACGTATATTTTTAAGTTGATACAAAAACGGTGCTTCTGCGAATGTTTCTTATATTTGTAAATATTTAATTTTAAGCATTGCGTAAACATACAATTATTAAAATTTCAAATTCTAGAATTTTATGTCTCATTAAAAAAAATAATCCGTTGCTTGCATTTCATAATAAACAATGTACGTATTTTACGTCATTAAACCAAATTATCGTTTTTTTTTATTACTCACATTAATAGATGTAAGTATTCGCAACATGGGTTGTTATTTTAATATTTTTTTTTTTTTTTTTTTTTTGGGGAAGGGGGAAAATCTTGAAAGAGACCCAATGTGGGTACTGTGGGACTCACACCCACTAAAAACCTCCTCCCTTGTTAGTATTAAAACTAGTCTTGATAGGCTAACTATTAATTTTCGTGTCAGTTCTTATTAAGTACTAAATAAGTTTAAACAGTTGGAAAACTAATTAGTTTTCCAGCGCTACTAAATTTTTTTAAATTTAAC
This sequence comes from Tipula unca, assembly GCA_951394425.1. Taxonomy (NCBI): domain Eukaryota; kingdom Metazoa; phylum Arthropoda; class Insecta; order Diptera; family Tipulidae; genus Tipula; species Tipula unca. The sequence continues at coordinate 153,270,071 of OX596380.1, read as the reverse complement.
CCAACTCTAACGGGTTGGTCCGTTTAAGTCGCCTCACAACATTTTGATTGTGAAGCAAACTTGAGGCTTCCACATTAACGTGTTGGTTTAGCCGAACTATATGCTTTGCAGCAAATTTCTTTATTTCCTCCACCACTGATGGGATTTTGATGTCTCTATGAATATCAGTATTGCGAACATACCAAGGTGCATTCAGTATATTACGTAGTACTTTGTTTTGAAAAGTTTGGACACTTTGAAGATTAGACCGCTTAGCACAGCCCCATAGTTGAATACCGTATGTCCACACCGGTTTTAAAATTTGGTTGTAAATCAAAACTTTGTTGTATATCGATAATTTTGAGCGCCGTCCAATTAGCCAATACATATTTCTGTATCTGCAATCGAGCTCTTTCCTTTTTATCTTGATGTGTTCTTTCCATCTAAGTTTTGCATCTAGTGTCATTCCTAGATATTTTGCTTTGTTATCATGTGGAATTACAACGTCGTTTATTTTAACAGGAAGGGTTTCGATTTTCCTATTTGTGAAGTTTACGTGGGTAGATTTCACTTCATTTAGTTTAATTTTCCATTTATTGCACCAATTAGAGATCACATTAACAGCTGTCTGTAGTTTATCCGTAGCTTCATTGATGTTTGAGCCAAACGCCATTACTGAAGTGTCATCTGCAAATGTTGCAAGCATTACATTATCTGTTTGTGGGATATCACTTGTGTAAATCAAGTATAGAACTGGGCCCAATATACTGCCTTGGGGTACTCCTGCATTAATTTCTTTTAATGGAGAGTATTAATTTCCTTGTTTCACTCTAAACGATCTTTCAGATAAATATGACTCTAGGATTTCTACATAACCTTTAGGCAAAAAGCAATTAAGTTTATGAATGAGACCTGGATGCCAAACTTTGTCGAAGGCTTGCGCCACATCGAGAAAAACTGTGGAGCAGATTTTCTTTTCTTCGAGTGTTTTTTCTATAACATTAGTAATTCGGTGAACCTGTTCTATGGTAGAATGTTTTGCACGGAACCCAAATTGATGGTTCGGAATAATATTACAACTTTCTATTATCGGCTGTATTCGATTAAGCAATAGTTTTTCAAAAAGTTTAGACATCGTGGGAAGCAGCGATATCGGTCTGTACGATTTAGCTTCATACGCAGGTTTTCCAGGTTTATTTATCATGATAATTTCAGCAACTTTCCATATGCCTGGGACACACCGTAACTTTAGGGCCGCATTCATTATATAGCTTAACCATGTTAAAGCTTTGGATGGGAGATTCTTTAATATGTCTGCTGTTATTAGATCAAAGCCTGGAGCTTTGTTCAGTTTCAGATTTTTAATTTCTTTCTTAAGCTCCTTTACTCGAATTTGAGGGATGTTACTTTCACGACTGTTTTCTACTTGCTTCAACACAAAATCAGAGTCTATATTATTAGGCGTAAAGATTTCAGCAAGATGACTCCCGAATTCTTCAGCTTTTTCTAAATCACTCCTCGCCCATGAGCCATCAGCTTTTCTGATAGGTGCCATGTGAGAAACCGGTCTTTTCACATTACTTGTAGCTTTCCATAACGAGTAGTTTGATTCTTTAGTTGTAGACAAGTTTTCCATGTAGCTAACAAAAGAATTCTCTTTTAGCCTTTTTATTTCTCTGGTCAAAATCTGTGTTTTATTATTTAGGATTCTCTTATCATCAGGGTGACGTGACTGCTGCCATTTTCTTCTAGCCCTGCGTTTCAGTCTTAACATCTCAATGACATGAGCTGGGTACTTATTACTAACGTTTCTATGCTCTACCACTTTTGAGTTGCTCCATGCTGCGTTCTGAATATTCAGCATAAAGACTTCGGCCGCATGCTCTAGCTGTTCAATATTATTTAGTGGGACTGATAAGTCTATTTTTCCAACTAAGTCTCTCTCAAAGCCCAACCAATTTGTGGATGAATTGCAAAGAGTCGGCTTACTTGCTTTTTTGACAATTTTTTCACTTAACGTTAGCATAACTGCAGAGTGGTCAGAGTTGAGGTCATAATTTTCATCAATGCTAATGAAATTTTCAGCTATCCTCTTTGTTATAAAAAAATCCAGCAAATCAGGAATTTTGTTTGTATCAGTTCGCCAATACGTAGGCTTTCCTGTTGAATGATAACGGCAGCCTAGATCTCTAATTGCTTCTCGTAGTTGTCTACCTCTTGTGAGCGTTAATCTGGAGCCCCAGTCGGTGTGTTTAGCGTTGTAGTCACCTCCAAGAATAAACCTATCTCCGAACTGGGCTATTACATCTTTGTATATTTGTTTTGTAATTTTTGGTCCGGGCGGACAATATAATGCACACACATTAAACTTTTGTTTGGCTGAATTGATTGTGACTATTGCAAGTTGCATGTCTGGGTTCTCCACTTTTCCAAACTCGTAATGATCTATGTCATTCTTCACAATTACAGCACTGCCTCCCATACCGTAATTACTTGGGTACGCTGCGTTATATACTTTATAACCTCGAAGACTTATTTTATGTTGATTGTTTAAGTGCGATTCAGATACGAGACATATATCTATATTATGGACATGAAGAAACAGTTCAAGCTCAAGCTTTTTGCTGAGAATACCATTGGCATTACAGGTAACAATTCTAATTTTTTTATCTACCATTATTCGACGTACAAGGCATGTTGTTTGTATGCTTAACAGCATACCTGCTTTCTAAGCTGTCTAGTCTTGACGTAATTTTATCCATCATGGACATCATTCTTTCTATGAAGCTTATCATATTCGTATTATCATTTTCTTTCACACTATCCACAGTACCAGGGCCACTAGATGCGGTTTTCACTGCATCAGAATAGGTGAAACCTTTAATTGTTTTTGAGGTAGCAAGTAACTCGGGTTTTCCCCTCTGATTTTGCTTCGTATTTATATTTCTCTTTTTTTTCAATTCCTTGGCTACCAAACAACCACGGTAGCTGGCTGGGTGCTCTTCATGGCAGTTTGAGCACTTGGGTTTGTTTGTTTTCGGAATCGTGCAGTCAGCCGTTAAGTGCTTACCTGCACATCTGACACAATTAGCTTCTCTTTTGCAAAATTTCACTGTGTGGCCGAAGCGTTGGCATCTCTTACATTGAGGAATTTCTCTGTTCCTTCTTTTGGCTTCCATTTTAACTTTCATATGAAGAATATGTCTAATATCAAATATTTTCTTACTATCCTCCATGTTATCAAAAGAAAGCATAAAAAGTGGTAATGGAACTAGTTGGCTTCCATTTTCTTTCACTTTCTTCGTGACATTAACCACATTAATTATGTTGAACCCTTTATTACTAAGCTCTTCCTTAATCTCATCGGGCTTACAAGTCGGATGGAGTCCTCTTGCCATTACTCTAATTGGCCTGGTGAGTTTATTTTCATAAGAATGCCATTCAATGTCAGTCTTATTAAGCAGTTCACTTAGATTTCTGTAATCGTTTTCATCATCCACGTTGATCTTAAGTTGCTTATTATTCAGCAGCTTTATTTCATGTTTAATGTTTTTTTGACCAAGTTGTGACAAAATTTAGTGAATCTGTTGTGTTGAAATGGCGAAACAGGTTAGCAGGTCAAAGACGTGTCTTGCTCAAAATAGTAACAATGCTTCTGGTAAATACAATCAAATTAGATAAATTTACAAAAAGAGTTATGGTTTGGCAATCGATTTGCAGTTGTGAACTGAAGTGCCAAGTTTTTGTCACATCTTCCACAGTTACGTCGAATGTGCGTACATAAAAACATGACTACAGAAACGTATAGTTGCCTCTAATCCGTTGACACGATTCAGCAGCAAAGTTTTGGTCTGATTAAGCTAGTTCACACTACTCTAAAGCATCGGTATTTGCTTTGTGTAATTTTTAAAATGTATATTGAGATATTGACTTTTAAGGCAAGACACGAATTGGGGTATTGACATTTAACACAAGGCTTCAGGAAAGCTATAACACGAGCGATGTCGTTCAAACATTTCATAATGCAAAATTGGAATAAAACAGGTTCATTTTAATGTTCAAACGCTAGCTCACCCTCATTTTTTCGTGGGGCACAAACCTTAATAACCAAAAAAAAAAATTGCTTTAAATTATAATTAATGCGTGTCCATCGCAGAACGTTGAATTATATGCTTTTGACATTTTTGATTTTATTGTAAACGTTTTTTCGAGCTGTTTATCGTAAACGTTTTAAGTAACTGTAATATCAGAAAACCAATTCAAATCGAACGTTTTGTTGTATCATGGAGTATTACTTTATAAAACCTAAGCTGAATCTAGGAATGCAAAAAAACCGAAACAAAACGTTTATCGATGCGGTAACCATTTTGTTTATAATTGTTTTTGTTTAATCAAATAAATTGGTAGGACAGTAAGTAGCGTCTTTGCTCCGTTATTCGAGGGTCTCGGGTTCGATTCCCGATAGTGACCAAAAATCACGGTTGGGTGCTTTTAATATGTAATAATTATATGTATTTGCTGGAGTAATCCGCCCAACTTTAATTAAAAAAAAAATCAATAGTACCGTGAAGATGCGCCACCGAAATCAGCCCGCCACAAAGAAACCTAGCCTTATAACACCACGTCCCGATTTTATTACACTTATGTTTGCGAGAACTCCGTGTGTGATGTAACTTCGAATTGAAGCTACACCGCCACCTTGTAACTTTTGATGTAATTGTGATATCAAGATGAGACTTCGGCCAGAATTTATTATAAATTAATTACAGTTCACTGGTAAGTTGAAGACTACGCCGAAAAATAAAATTTAATTATTTTGTGTAAAAATCAACTTAGTTTAATAGTAATCTAATGAAATTCAACGAAAAATACCAAAAAAGTCGATTTTATCCTCGGTAATAATTTGTTACACCAGACCGCCACAATATTATGGATAAAACAGGCCCGTATTTTCACTATACGGTGAACATATACCATGTAAAGCGGTGTAATTTAAATATTTTTGGTAAAATCTATTTCAACTCAACGAAAAATACTTAAAAAGTCGACTTTATCACCTGTAATAATTTATTACACCAGACCGCCACAATATTATGGATAGAACTGGCCACTGTTTACACTATACAGTATATATTCACCTTGTAAAGCGGTGTAATTTTATTATTTTTGGTAGAATCTATTTCATGTCAACGAAAAATAGCAAAAAAGTCGACTTTATCACCTGTAATAATTTATTACACCAGACCGCCACAATATTATGGATAGAACTGGCCACTGTTTACACTTTACGGTGTACATATACCTTGTAAAGTGGTGTAATTTAATTATTTTTGGTTAAAACTATTTCAACTCAACGAAAAATATATAATATATCGACTTTATCACCTGTAATAATTTATTACGCCAGACCGCCACGATGTTATGAATCGACCTGACCATTGGTTTCACTATACGGTGTACATACGCCTTGTAAAGCGGTGTAATTTTATTATTTATGGCAAAATCTATTTCAAATCAACGGAAAATACCAAAAAAGTCGACTTTATCACCTGTTATAATTTGTTACACCAGACCGCCACAATATTATGGATAGAACTGGCTACTGTTTACATTATACGGTATACATACACCGTGAGAAGTGGTATAATTTATTTTATTTTGGTAAAAACTATTTCAAGTTAACGAAGAATGCCAAAAAAGTCGATTTTATCACCTGTAATAATTTATTACACCAGACCGCCATAATATTATGGATAAAACTGGCCATTGTTTTTACTATACGGTGTACATATACCATGTAAAGTGGTATAATTTATTTATTTTTGGTAACTATTTCAAGTAAACGAAGAGTACCCAAAAAGTCGATTTTATCACCTGTAATAATTTATCTCACCAGACCGTCACAATATTATGGATGAAACTGGACTCCTTGCCAAGCGGTGTAATTTAATTATTCTTGGTAAAAACTATTTCAAGTCAACGAAGGATACCAAAAAAACCGACTTTATGACCTGAGATAATTTATTACACATGACCGCCACAACATTATGGATAAAACTGGCCACTGTTTAGATTATACGGTATATATACACCGTGAAAAGTGGTTTAATTTAATAATTTTTAGTAAAATCTATTTCAAGTCAACGAAAAATACTGAAAAAGTCGATTTTGCCACCGTTAATAATTTGTTACACCAGACCGCCACAATATTATGGATATAACTGGCCACTGTTTACACTATACAGTATACATACACCTTGAAAAGAATTTTTTTTGGTAAAAACTATTTCAAGTCAACGAAAAAAGTCGACTTTATCACCTGTTATAATTTATTACACCCGACCGCCACAATATTATGGATAGAACTGGCCATTGTTTTTACTATACGGTGTACATACACCTTGTAAAGCGGTCTTGTTTTATTAATTTTGGTAAAATCTATTTGAACTGAACAAAAATACCGTTAAAGTCGACTTTATCACGTGTAATAATTTATTATACCAGACCGCCACAATATTATGAATAGAACTGGCCACTGTTTACACTATTCGGTATACATACACCTTGTAAGGCGTTGTAATTTAATTATTTTACTTAAAATCTATTTCGACTAAACGAAAAAGACCAAAAAGTCGACTTTATCACCTGTAATAGTTTATTACACCAGACCGCCACGATGTTATGAATAGAACTGGCCACTGTTTACACTATACCTTATAAAGCGGTGTAAGCTGACCGGTTATATAGACCTATCCAAAAATATTTGGAAATAGTGCAAAGAAGAATAGCAGGTGCGATAATTCAGCTGAATAAATGTGTTCTAAATGGAACAATATTGCTGCCAACGCCACATCGGAAGTGTGCAGAATCTCATGGAGCGCGTCGAACAACATATGCTTGACTTTTTACCCTTTATATCTGAATCGCTCTTTTACAAAACACAACTGCGAACTGGTGTATTTTATTTCAAATCGCTAAAAGACGTACCATAAGAATCTACATATTATTTTACGAGTCGACAACCGAGTATTTTGACCATTTGAACAGACATTTTTCCATCAGTTGTCCGTTTAGAGAGAAATTTGGGTACCAGCCTCAATAATCCGCAATCATTTTTTTCAACTTTTCATTCACCAATTTCGATACGATTATTGCAACTGACAATACAATATAACATGTAAAATTTGTTATAGTGTATAGCAATATTGGCAATTTGCCCAATGACATTTTTATTGAATTTAAAAGTTCACTGTAAATTGATTGTTTGTTCTGCAGTCTAAACCAGTTAAAAAAACAAATCAACGGATTCAGAAAATCGTCGTACACATATACCGCGAATAACGACATTGTTGGTTGTAAAAATGAATTAATTTTTTCGATAAAAATTTATTTTTGTTTTTTCATGAAACTGATACAACAATCTGTTTTATGTGTACCACATAAACCAAAAACCGATTTAATGTCATCCGAACCAAAAAAAAAAAAAAAATCACAGTTTTTATTTGTACATACGTATGTACATACATATTACATATTTGATTTATGTATGTATCATTTTCAAACTCAATAAAAATTCATAATATATAACATCTTCTTCTTTGTCGTATATGTCGTGCCATTCGAATACATACTTATATAGTATAGATAGTACCAAAAAAAAAAAAAAAAACAACAGAGTTGTGAAAATTCAACTGCGAACAATCTGTGCAAACGAATGGAAACATATTTTATCATCTGTTTTACATAGATTTCCCATTTTTATTTAAATTATGTTCGTTTATTTTTTATTTATTTTTTTCATGTCTAATTTTGGTTTTTAGGCTACCCTATACACTCCGACCCCAAAACACAAAAAAAACAACAACAACAAAATAAAACGATGAAAAACGCAATGAGAGGAAAGAAAGAAAATTAGATGAACGGAAATATATTCTTTTGTGAAAAGTTTATTTATTTATTTTTTTTTTTTTTGCTCGAAGATTTCATCATTCTGAGATGAAATAGATTAAGAATATATAAACCAAAAAAAAAAAAATTAAAATAATGAAAAGCTTGTCAATATTTCATTTTTTTTTCAATTCTGGGAAGAAAATTATTTTATTTGATTGAAATGGCGTCAGTGCGGTTTCAGATGTTAGAATGTTTCGTTTTTTGAATTTCAATACCATATAGACATAGTTGGGTGGATAAATGCAGCGACTAGTGGGTAGTTATGTCAAGCCACAAAGAAACCTTAAATCCTATAGACATGCTCAACACTGTTCACTACTCAAAATATTCAAAAGAAAATGAATTCTAAAGCAAAAATTATAAAACACAGATTGTATCAAACACAGATTTCTTACTCTCTATACCAGTCGTGTAAGTTGTGTCCGGTCGATCTGTAAATTTGAAGACGGTTGCCATTTGAAACGTGATTCTAAATTATATTTCTGAAGATAATACATTCTTACTCTTTAAATTAATAAATTCTGAAAATTCTAAATTCTGGCATTCTTGAAATGCTTGAATGTCAAAATTCGTAAAATGTAACAAGAGTTACTAAAATTTAAATTCCTGTATAGGAGAGGTACCAATGGAGATTTAACAGTAATTTGGAATTACTTAAATAAACATTAATATGACTAAAAATATAAGCGTGGGGCGCTCCTTCTGAATGTATATACTGTCTCTCAATATATCATTTTTACGTTAATACTGAAATGCTCCAGCAAAAAATCTATTCTTAGGATACATCAGAATAGACTGTTTCATTAGTGTTATAAAAGACTTTACTAAGACTTTACTTCGTGTGTCTAGTAGTCTTAAATTACTAATGCCGTCATCGGAATTTGCAATCAAATTTTAGACCATGTTAACATTTGTCAGGAAGTTGCAAAAAGATAGATGGTATATCTATGTTTGGACCTTACCTTTTAGAGTGCGATCCGAGAGCACTATGTCATATGATTGTTTTTTATTATAGCCAACTTTATAAGTCTTTGTCAAATTTTGTAATCAATTTTTCAACCACTTGCGATAGTTCAATTGAGCTGAAATTATGCATACAGGCTTAACTCCGATAACAATACAAGATTCTAATATAAGAATCTTGTGTTCTCATCAGAGTTAAGCCTGCATGCAAAATTTCAGCTAAATTGGACTATCGCAAGTGGTTGAAAAAAGCCTTTTAGGCCTTTCAAGGCTTTTTAGGCCTAAACAATGTTGGAAAGGCTTTTTAAAGCCTTTTAGGCCAAAAAAATGTTATAATTGTTGTATTGACATCGGAGTTGAGCCTGTATACAAAATTTCAGCTCAATTGGACTATCGCAAGTGGGTGAAAAAAGCCTTTTAGCCGAAAAAATGTTAGAATCTAGTATTGTTATCGGAGGTAAGCCTGCATGCAAAATTTCAGCTAAATTGGACTATCGCAAGTGGTTGAAAAAAGCCTTTTAGGCCTTTCAAGACTTTTTAGGCCACAATATTATAAAGACTTTTTAAAGCCTTTTAGGCCAAAAAAATGTTATAATTGTTGTATTGACATCGGAGTTGAGCCTGTATACAAAATTTCAGCTCAATTGGACTATCGCAAGTGGTTGAAAAAAGCCTTTTAGGCCGAAAAAATGTTAGAATCTAGTATTGTCATCGGAGTTAAGCCTGCATGCAAAATTTCAGCTCAATTGGACTATCGCAAGTGGTTGGAAAATTGATTACAAAATTTGACGATACACACAGACACACAGAGCGAGGTATTATAAGCGTGATAAAAATACATTCTATCGGAATTGAGATTTAACAAAATTTTATTTTGAGTTTTCGATATTTGAATATTTTTGAGAGGTGTTTGTTCAAATTTTAGTTTTCGAAAATATTTTCGTTGTTCTAAATTTCGATAAGTTTGAAAGCTGTTGGACATTTAATCTTTATTCTAATTGCATGTTTTTTAAATAATTTGAAATTTTAATCTTAAATATCGAATTTTAAACAATTGAATACAAATTTCGAATTTCATTTCGAATTGCTAAAATATTTAATTTGTTGTAAAACGTTATTATGTCAAAATTGCTGGCATTGTAAAAAATATCAAAGTTTTGTTGTAATCCGTTTTACAATTCGACTCATAAATTTGTAGAATTTTAATTTTTTCTCGAATTTTGCGAAAGAGTTTTACTTTCAATTATGCAAACAATTATTATTTAAAGTAAAATTTGAAAATTGTTGAGTACTTTTAACTCTTGCATTTTTATATTTTGGACATTTTAACTTAAATTTTTTGGACCACCATTTTTTAAAGACAATTATTTAGAGTTATAAAGTTTAGTTTGAATTAGAATGCTTAATAGCTGCTAATAAGCGAACACGACTTTGTAATATTTTAATGAAATTGTCAAATCTAAGCAAAGTTTGATCATTGGGGCGTTTAATTACATCTACACGCGAAGAAATGTCCAACTTTTCTAATGTACCGATTGTGTCACCAACAAGTAGAATTGCAGTGTCATCTGCAAGCGTGGCGGTAGTTGTATTGTTCGTCTGCAATAAGTCGCTTGTAAACAGTACGAAAAAGCGTAGTCCTAAGAGACTCCTATATATGCTGGGTAAACTGCTTACTGTTTAACTCTTAAGTAAATTCTTTTCAGGTATGACTTTTGAAGTTCGAAATACTCAAATTGCAGTGTTTTCTCCAATTTAAATATTAAATCATTTATTCCGACTTTGTCAAATGCCTGCACTATGCCCAGAAATATGGCTGAACAAATCATTTTTTCCTTTAAGGAATTTTCTATTAAATCGGTTATTCTATGAACTTGATCGATTGTGGGGGGTTTCTCTCTAAAGCCAAGCTGATGGGATGGAACAGTTCCTGATTTTACAATTTCTGGTTTAAGTCGTTTTAATAATAGTTTCTCAAGAAAGAAGTGGAAGAAGTGATATTGGGTCTGGTTTGAGAACATCATTTACTAAATTCGTTAGTTACCTAGTACGAGTGCACCGCGTACAGATGAGGATGACATTTGAGCTGATTGTAGACCATTTAACTTAAGCCTCCTTCCCTACTCCCATTCTATGTAATATTTTTACTACTATTTATATGGGATTTTACAGAATTTATGTAAATATTTTTTACTGTGTAGCCTAGGATAGGTTAGAGTGGCTGTCCCAATGGACTAGCGTAGACACAAACTTGGTTCGTAGCTGAGCCACATATAACAATCCTTCTTCACTACTCATCAAACCATCCTTAGCTTTCCACGAAGCGTTGAATATTGCTGACGTCGATGCCTCTAAGATTCGTCACGTCATCCAGATGGCGGCCTCCTATAAACTTCATTCTGCTTTGCGCTAGATGAAGCCAGGAGATTATTGTTTATTCACGATCATACTTTAATAGGGTCGCCAAAGCTATAAATAGTTAAACTCCGTTTTCAAGTGAAAAGTTCTATTGAAATAATAAACTTGACCTTATAGAGTTTGAATTATTGAATACGAACTGTACTTGGGATTTTATATACAATTTAAATTTGATTTTATTCGGATTTGGTTATCTCAAATGATTGGAATTTTAATTTAAACTGAAATAAGCGAAATTCAAATTTGAGACTGAGTATTTCATCAAAATGTAGATTTTAGTTTGACTTAGGACTGTAGCTGAACTTGAATTTAAATTAACTTCTAATATGTGGGTTATAATTTATGTACATTGAACATCGTATCTATACATACGAATTCGATTCTAGGAATTTTTGACTATGAAGCAACACTGTATATAGTCAGCAAATCCGATTCAACATTTTCTTTAAATTAATTTTGTCGCCGCATGGATGCCTAGTTCCTAGAAATTTTGAATTTCTATTTATAGAAACTTTCCTCACTTCGTTGGAAACTGTTGGTAACAAGATTCTGTATTGACCTAATTTTCCGTACATACGACGAAAGGTACGGTTTACGTGAATTTTAATTTTTAAATTGTATAATTTTAACTCGAAAACCAATTATTTAAAGCAGTTACATAATTACATATATAGCCTCAAGCGTTTGATTCACCTGTGAGCTTATATAGGGAAGAAAAAAATTTACATCAGTGATATATTCATTATATACACAGCTAGAGGATTACGTGTTGTTACGTATTTTTACATATTAATCCCATTTCCTCAGAATGTCAACAATCTAACAACCACAACTTTATTAGAAAAGTATAAATAAAAATAAAAATTTTTGCGTCACATATGGTTGAGTTATTTCAACAATAAGAATTCAAAACAACATGTATGTACAGTCTATACATACTAGAAATTCATTCTTCCGAACATAAACAGAATTTTATACAGAGCGAACATATTTCCACGTATATACATAACCCTCTATTTTCTAGCAACAAAATGTATGCCCAGCGCATATAGGAACAACATATATATGTTGCACGCCCACAACATCGTATATAACGTTATAATTAAATCAAAATAATTTAATTACTAATCTCTGACTTGAATACATAATTAAATAAGTTTTAATTATTTTTCTCGTCTTATTCATCATAATGATAATTATTATGTTTAATAAAATAGTACACAGCAGGATAAATATATACCTAATTACAATTATTATTATTTAAATATTTTACGTTGAGCCAAAAGGAACAACATTTCTTTGGTAATTAATCAATCTCTGTATGAATTATTATATAAACTAAACAGCACGTCGAAAAGGTTTAGGATCTTCTAAGTTATCGTTTTAGTTGTATTAGATTTTTAATTATTCAACGGCTGAAGGAAAATATAGTTTATCGCAACAGTCGTATTGTATTTAATCGAGGCGGTTGTTTAGATCCAAATTTTCTATATTATGTTGCGACATTGCAAAAACACACCTAAACTAGTTGAAATTTAAGTCTACACCGTCTGCACACTGCACAGAAATAATTATGATTCAGCTCCCATTTTAATAAATTAATTGTAATTATTCTACTTTTTAATAGATGGCAGTGTAATACGAATTTATTTAATTTTATATGACGTGAATATATAGTATTTTGTTTGTTTTCTGCGTTTTTTTTTAAAAATTAAATGAAAATAATTTTCCCAAAAACAAAAATTTAGAATAATCTAGCAAGCAACGTTAATTATAAGTTTTTCTATTAAAAGATAGATGTCAGCATTGAACATCAAATATTAACTTTTTTTTATGTAAAATGGAGGAGGCGAAACTTCGTGTTCGTTTTGTGTGTTGAATTTATAAAAAATAAAAATAATTATGACTTTGTTATGTTTTAGCTTTGTCAAACAAGGTTCGAATACTGGATTGTGAATAAAACAACCAATTTTAATTCTTGGTAACACTAAATTTATTTATTTCCGAATTATTATACGAAGCACTAATTTAATTAATTCACTTATTTGGCGTATTCTTTCACATTTTTTTTCCTACTTACTCTATCGCGGTTAAAATCCAACAAACCTACTTCTATTATTTCATTTCGTATTTATACCACATTCTAACCTTCTAGAATGTTCCACAATATTCGAAAGTGTCACAAATAATTTACTACAGTTTACATTTACGGTACTTTCTCTCCGCAAATAGAGTTGTCGCCACTTAGAGCGATTAGCACGTGATTTGCTATACACGTGGTTTGAATTGAATCATGTTCGGGGTGCATCAGGATTAGGTAGGGGGCCCCTATTTAACCCTGATTCGTCCGGAACAGGATCCAATTCACCTCCCCTGTAGAGCACTAATCACTCTAAGTGCGCCACTTTCAGTTTTCCTCGCTGTCTGTTCCTAATCCGGTACAACACGTCGTTTTTTTTTTCATGACGGTGTATGGTTCATCCCACGAAGGTTGCAGCTTCGTTGATTAAATACTCTTCCGTTGTGGGATGTTATCCCATACTAAATCTCCTACTTTGTTATTTACTAACATGTCCTTCATTCGGTTACCTGACTCTCGTATTTTCTCCCGTGCAACTGTTTCTGAGTTCGATGGAAGGCTTTTCGATGGTCCATCCCAAAAATTACTTCATCCACTGTATTTGCCACCAGATAAAGACTCATTTTACAATGACTTGGACGATCTGATGAAATCTATACCCGAACACGATGTTAGAATGGTAATTGGAGACTTTAATGATGTACTTTGCAATTGGTCATGATCATAAAGTACCAAGCACGTTCTTCCCTCACAAACAGATACATCTAGAGACATGGACACATCCTCGCGGAACTTCCCGCAGCCAAATTGACCATGTGTTAGTTTCTAAAGGACGGGCTCGGGTTGTGCAGGATGTGAGATCTTATCGGTCAGCAACCAAATACGTAGGCAGCGATCATCATTTGGTCGCTGCAAAGCTACGATGGAAGTTTTCTTTCAAGTCTGGGACCACAGCGAAATGCATGATACGTTTCGGCTGTGAAGGTCTGATAAACGAAGATCAAAAGGAACGATATCGGATCTTGTCAGCGACAACATTGAGGGAGCTAATTACCAGTCTGGCTGCGTGAACCCTGTCTGGGAGGTACTGAAAACTTCGGTTGTCAGTGCTGCTCAACAGACTTAAGGTATAGTAAAAGTCAGACCCAAGAATGATTGGTTTGATGACGAGAGTCGTCTTGCAGTTGAGCAACAAAATATAGCCCATAGTGAAGTGCAACAACGTCTCACAATCGCGAGGAAAAACAAGGCTGCTCTTGCAAGAAGGGCAGCTAAGCGAATTTGTAGACGGAAGAAGCGAGAATGGTGGAAGGCCGAGGTTCTGAAAGTACAACAACTCAGCAACGAGCGCACTTCGCGTAATTTCTGTAAAGGAATTACTGGACTGCACCATACTTTCAGGCCTACGTCAACCGTCATTCGGGACCGGGATGGAAACCTCTTTGTCAAGATCGACGCAGTACTTGACGCATGGAGTGGACATTTTACTGACCTGCTTGATGTTCATCATGCGCCACAGACTGTTGTTGAGCCACCTCTAATACAGACTGCGGAGATTTGCACTGAGGAGCCATCCCATGAGGAATTCATTAAGGCCATGCAGAGATTGAAACGAAACCGCTCACCTGGAGTGGACTGCATTAATTCGGAGCTCTTGTTATTTGGAGGGTATACTTTGTGGAACTGTCTTTTTGACCTTATTAGTATGGCGAACCGAAGTTATGCCTGACGAATGGAAAGTGGCCGCGATATGCCCCATCTTCAAGAAGGGAGACCGCTTGAAGTGTGAGAATTATCGCGGTATAGCTCTCCTTTGCACAGCATACAAGTTACTGTCATACATTATATGGGATAGAAGCACTCCTTTAGCGGAGGGCTTGGTTGGTGACTGACTATCAAGGAGGATTTCGTCCGAATCGATCAGTCACCGATCAGGTCTTTTCGCTGCGAATGATTCTATCTAAATATTATGAGACATCCATATCCGTACATCAGGTGTTCCTGGATTTCCGGCAGGCCTATGACTCGATTAATCAAAAGAGTTTGTGGTCTGTCCTGGAGTACCTAGGAATGCCAACAAAATTGGTACGACTGTGTAGGATGACAGTGATGCAGTCTCAATGCTGTGTTAAAGTTGAGAACAGGATATCGACAATTTTTGCAGTTAACTCGGGTGTTCGGCAAGGAGATGCTCTGTCCCCGATACTCTTTTATCTTATGTTGGAGTACATCTTTCGTAAAACTGAAACAGCTCAGCGTAACATCTTAATATATCGCCAGTCCATACTGAATAGCAACGGAGTGAAAGAAATACTTGATCCGCTTGTAGAGTTTTCAGCTTCAGTTGGACTTCAGATCAATGAGTCCAAAACGAAATACCTGATCTCTGGTTTTAGCGACAATAGCACACCAGATTTTAGTAGTGTCCACCACACGTTTGAGGGAGTGAGGAGGTTCAAATATTTGGGTTCTTTTATCACTCACGATAACAGTGTGGGTGCGGATATTAAAGTACGGCTGGCAGCTGGCAGTCGTTCTTTGTATCCTCTAAGGTCACTGCTAAAATCTAAACACTTATCAAGTGCCGTGAAGCTGAAGCTCTACAAAGCGTTGATCAGGCCCGTTATTATGTTTGGATGAGAAAGTTGGGCGCTAACGGATGAGTACGAGAGATGGCTCCTTATATTTGAGAGCAGAATCATGTGTGATTCACGGCCCAAAACGCGAAATAGATGGTACCTACCGAGCTCTGTACAATTTCGAGATCAGAGATCTGATAAAGATCCCCGATATTGTGCATGAAGTAAGTAAGATCTCAGCGAGTACGCTGGCTCGGTCACGTTCTGCGTGCTGATCCGGAACGAATTGTGCAGCGATCTCTGAAAGGAGAGCCATCATATGGTAGGCGCAGAAGGTGTTGCAGGCGACGATGGCTCCACGATGTAGAGAACGACTTGGCCTTTTCAGATTGTCTTAGACAGTATGAAGACCATGCTCAGGATCGAAATCGTTGGAGCCTAATAGTTGACTCAGTAAGGACCCAGTAATGGCCTTTAAAACTGTTCATTATTATTTGCCACCGGTACTTCGTGTTGGAACTAAGTATTGCCGACCCTTATCGTTGCAATCTTCTTGCCCGTTATGACTGCACCCTCGTCTGTGGCCGTTCGTAATTTCAACCTATTCGTTAGTTGTATTCTTCCCTTTATTAGATCTTCTCGTACAAACATTTCTGCTGTTCCTTTATCTAGGAGTATAACCCAATTCTTCCTATCCACATCACCTTTCATTGTAAAACCGTCTCAGCCTCGTCCCAATCTTGCTACAGGGATGTATTAGAAGCTGACTCTCCGTAGTCCAACTGTTTCTTCATTATTCTGTTCTTCCTTCTGGTTCACAATTTTCTCATCTTCAATCCTCGGTACACCAGAGATTGCGATCCCACCCGTCTCCATCTTATTTCTCGACAATCTCGGGATATGTGATCCGTTTTGTCGGATGTCCAACATCGTAATTTTCTAATACCTTGGTGTCCTGACCCTCCTTCAAGAATGCGATCTTGGTCGTATGCCCAACACCTGATTCTACTGCCAGCTTCTCTTAATCTTGGTGCCGACCGCTCGATGTTCGTTCTCACATTCATCTCCGCCCGTCGCCCATTAAATGACAGATATGATAGCCTGCGTAGTCTCGTTTATTAAAGCACACGCCATGGTCTCGGCGAAAGTCATATGTGCGAAAGTTATATGGAGGAGGAAAAAATTCGTATTCCTGTTGTGTGTTGAATTGATAAGAAATAAAAAGAATTATGTCATGGTTTCAGCCGCTTCACCTTTTAGAGCTACTAATAACGCTGTTCCACGATTTGTGACATTTCAACCATTTTAATTGTCCGTTGTCACAAATTGAAATTTGAAAACCGCAAAAGATGTTGTGCCATTGAATATTGGTCGTTTAAATTTCATCGATGGTCCTGGCTGGCAGTTTTACGAAGATGATCCGGTAACTTTGAGGTATAGAAGTCCTTTTTCGAAGCCCAAAACTTTATCTTGCAGCTTCTCAATATCTGTTTTCAATCTCTGTTCAACCTTTTGAACCGTTGATTGAATTTGCTTTACTTCTTCATGCAGAATGTAATATACCTCTCGTCCATTTTGTTATTGCTTGTTATTACTTGACTGTTCTATTGATTGTTTCAAATCCATCATAGAAATTTGCAGATGATATACAGATGATAGACGGTACAGCCTCCACTACCGCCTCTTTATTTTCTTCATCCTTTTCGTCTCCTTCTGCGAGGTCGGAAAATGTTGATTCAGCTAAATTGTGACTAGCCAGATCAATACCATTCATCTCCAATGCTTGAAGTAATCGTTGCTTCAATACATTTTTCTGATCGGCCGTTGACAAACCACGCCGCCTCAACTCCTCTTTTAATTATTTAACTTCACAATAATTATTTTATTCCACTTTAATAACACTGTACTACACTTTATAAACACTTAATGTTCACTGTTTCTTTTTTACTGCTACTAGCACTATTACGGTTAAAACACAACTAATTTACTCTTAAAATTTTATATCGTATTTATACCAATATTCTATCCTTCTAGAATATTCCATAATGTGCCAGAGTGTCTAGACTATTTTAGAATAGTTTAGACACATCTACTTTATAACAGTTTATATTTACGGTAGTGTCTCTACTCAAATATAGATCTCGCGACGATCATAACAATATTGTTACGATCGTGGCGACATCTATGTTTGAATAGCGACACTATCGTTAATGTAAAATTGTTATAAAGTAGAACAGTATAGAGGTGTCTAGACTTATCTAGACTAATCGAATATTCTGGACATTTCTAGAATGGTTAGAATATTTGGTATAAATACGCAACAAACGTGAGAGTGCTAATAGTAATTAAAAGGAAAGTGTTTATAAAGTAAAGTAAAGTGTTATTAAAGTGTAATATAGTGTTATTAAAGTGTAGTAAAATAATTATTGTGAAGTTAAATAATTAAGTTAAATAAGTGAATTAATTGAATTAGTGTTTAATCAGAAATAAATAAATTTAGTGTGTTCTAGAATTTACATCGTTTGTTTTATTCACAATCCAGTGATCGAACCTTGAATTTGACAAGGCAAAAACGTAACAATATTCTTTATAATTGTGCCGTCCATCAATATTTGGTTTCGCGCGAGTTTATTGAAAAAACTTTTGTGTTTTGTGTGAAGGTAGTTTGTTTCAAAAAACCATGTCATCACAAGTAGTAACACTTATGCCCGGTTGCTCGATATATTAAACTATCGGTTCTTCAGTTAAAGTTATCGCCCGATTTTTTAGAATTTTATATTTATCCGCTCGTTAATATTTTGATATATTGTATCGATAGCAAATGTTGAAAAAATTGAAATCAATTTCGGTTGTGAAATGTAAAACAATTTTGGGGGTCGATTATGTATCTCTCGTATTACGAGTTACGAGTTACGACAACTCGTAATCCATGAAGTCGTAATTACGACATAGCGCGATTATGTAAGCAAGTACGAGATACAATTTTTTCGAAAAAAAGGAGTTGCCCGATATGCTCATTTTCGGACACATATTTTGTTTTGGTTTTTATTTTGTTTACAAATATTTTGTGGTTATGTCAAAATAAAATTGGCGCGCTTGAAAATTGTTTGTGTTTTAATCAAAATTATTTGTTTTAAACAAAAAAAAATTAAATTAAAATAAAATAAATAAAAATAAAATTATTTTGTGTCTTTAAAACTTTATTTGAAAGTAAGTAATCTTTTGGTGTTTTAATATTATTATAACCAAGCTAATTTGACATATCATAATTCTATTTAAAGGAAAACATTGTAATGGATCCTGTTGTTGAATTCATTCACCCTTGGCAAAATCGGGATGGTCTGCCATCATTTGTTCGGTTGGCCCTAAATAATAGTTTTTGAACACAAAATAAAAATTATATTAATTATTTATTTATATTTAAAATACAAAATAAAGTATTAAATTATGATTAGTATAAACACATATATTTTCATTTTATGTAATAGATTGGAAATTTTTATTATTTTTATTAAAAAAATTGTAATCACTTCTTCAACAACACTTAAACGATTTTTGACAATTAAATCGTTCTTCGCAAAATCACCACACTACTATGGTTGTTGCACTTTTCAAAATGGAATGAACATAGCAATAAATCACACTATTAAATTCAAATTTAATAGTAATTTATTAATAAAAAATCATATGTTCGACTATTGAATTACTACTAAATGTCTAAAAACATTATTTCAACAGTTATTTTGACAAATTTTCCTTTAAAACAATCATTTCAACCATTACGAGTTGCTTGTCGTACTCAAAAACTTGTACGAGTAAAACAACAACAACATGTCGCAATTACGAGAACTCGAAATGTCTTACATAATCGCGTTTGGTCGTAATTTCGAAAAAAAACTCGTAACTCGTAACTCGTAATGCTTACATAATCGACCCCTTGGTATAGTTAACCGTTTGTTAGCTAATTTTCAGTTAAATATTTTGTGCACCCGGGCATAAAAACAGTCGAAACTCGATTATCCGGGATCCGATTAACCGTAAACCTCTATTAACCGGGATTTTTTTAAAATATCATTTTCAGTTACTCTTTTACCATTTGATTTAACTAATCGTGATTTTTTTGCAACACTAATAAATTTTCCTGTAATACATATATTACATATTAAGAATATTATGTATTTTTACATAAGTTTTAATTTATTTTCTAAATGAATTCGAGTTTATTGTTATTTTGATTAATTAATAGGATTAAATTCGATGTTATGCTTTGAAAATAACCAAAAACTCCATTAACCGGGATTTTCGATTATCCGGTAAGAGTCTGGTCCCGAGCACCCCGGATAACCGAGTTTCGACTGTATAGTAAATTTACATACATATGTGGTGAAAAATTGTCAAGTGACAAATTCAATATATGGGGCCGAAAGCCATACCAAAATTATATATTTTTTATTTTTTTTTATTTAAATTTTTATTTGTTGTTGTCATAGCCCAAGATACAGGGTGTCAAATGTTTGAAAAATGCTCGGGCATGGTATTGTGTTTCTGGTTGTGAAATAAAAAGTGATTATCGTGATAGTTATGATAGATGGCTCGTTATTTAGGTAAAAATGTCCCAATTAAGACAGAAATAGAAAAATCATGTCATCTTTAAACTTTTCCATCTACAAAAACCCGTGAAAATTTTGTTTTTCAATTTTCCATCAATGAGTGTTTTGTTTTAAATACTTTTTGTAGACTATTCCCTCCTATTTTTGGTTTTCGTGGAAAAGTAATTTAAGTACGATCGGGTCACTATTTTTAGACAGAGTGTTTCCAATTAGTGAAATTTTATTTAACATATGTACGGGTAGAGAATTAAAATCTAAGAAAAAAATTGTTTACGAAACTTTCAAACTCGTTACCGTTAAGCCGTTATAACAGATTAAATTTAAAATGGAGTTCTATAATGTTCTACTGATCCTGGGAAATTTAGATTTTCCGAAATCATATGTAAATAATTGGAAATTTTAAAAAATTCACCCTCTAGAATATTATGTCTTGGATTGATTTAGCTATTGGAAAAACACTTCAAATCAAGCCATCTCCAGACATCACACTCTAGAGGCAGAATTTCAATGAATTTTCAATTATTTACATATTTGTTTGGGCAATCTAAATTTCCCAGGATCCCCACAAGAAACTTTTCCTACCGGTATTAATAAATATTTCACAAATGTATTGAAATAAATCCTATCTCTTTTGTACAAGAATTAAAGATCTTCTTTATCGACATATATCGGCTGGAAATTATCATTAATTTTAGTAGTATGATAGCAAGAGAAAATTTACTACAACTCTAAAGTTCAATTCAAAACAAAAAATTATCTTCATTATCGATTTTTTTCGGCTGGAAAATATCGGCTAACTTTAGCAGGATCAAAATATAATGAAAACTAATTTCCACGATAAAGATAATTTAACTTTGAGAAGAATAGTAAAAAGAAAAATTTACTAAACGTCAAGTAGTTTTCGAAAAAAAAAAAATGTATAATTCTCTATTCTAGGTTTAATCCGTTATAACGGCTTAACGGTAACGAATTTCAAAGTCTCAGGGAACAATTTTTTTCTTAGAATTTAATTTTCTTAATACAATATTTTTAAGGTGATTATTAAAAGAGGACTACCTCACAAAATTTACCATTTCAAGCATTGGTCAATGGATGAGTATAATTCCATTTCCTTCAAACAAACCAAACTTGAATTAGAACCAACAAATCTAATTTCATCATTAAATGCAAGACCCTAAGTTATTAAAAATTTAAACCGTTACTCGATAAATTGTCCTTACTGTATTTCAAGTATTTTAAGTACATAACATTTTTAATATTGAAAATAGTTTCAGAATGATCACTCCCGTTTGTATGCCACGTTTCTACTATGGGAAGGTTCAATTATAACTGGCAGCAGTTTACCTCAAACCATTTTGTAAACCTTTATTTATCTATAGCCTGCGTGTAGTTATTTACAAGACGTTTCAAAATATTATCCTATCGATCGAATCAGTTTTCAACAAGTTATATAATTCAATTACTCATATCATTTAATCAGTATATTAAAAACTATTATGTACCTAATCTCTCTAGGGTGACGTAATCTTTTTCAGAAAAACTACCTTTCCCTAATATTATCTACACATAAAAGTGTAATTAATTAATGAGTAAAATTAATTAATTTTTTGTATTAATTAGTCGATTTTAATTTTTAATCATCTCAAATTTAATACACATGCTAACCATAAATAGGAAATGAGCAACTAATCAGATATTTGAAAGATTTTATGTTTCTAGTTAGAGTACACAAATATTTTGCGGACAAATCTCGAAAGCATATTTGTGGATTTTCTCCAATATTCCAAAACATTACTGTGTTTGTCTATTGGGGTTTTTTCGGTTTATTGACGTACATCAATAATAGAGTTACTTACTGGAGTAACAATTAAACGAGGCTGATTATTGGTCAAAAAAAGTAAATCGTCAAATTTACAGTTGGAAAAAGTTTGAGTCAAATTCTGTTTTACTGCTGCAATATTCATGTTCGCTTGTCTTGATGAAATAAAAGAAGTGTACTCCTTTTTGCTAGAGCTGTAAGCATTTACAGAATCTTGGTCAGTCCTAAAACCATTCTTTTTAAGTCTCGGGTCTAATAAGGTACTGAGAACGGCAACAGTTTTTGTGCTTAAGAGCGTTCCTTGAACTAGCAAACTTGTAAACATTTTTCTCTTCTTCCGTTTTTAGTTTTCCTGCAAAGCCCGCCAATTTTCCTGCAAAACCCGCCAGCGAGTTTCTACTTCTTGAATCAACTTGAGCTCCATCTTGTTAACCCTTTTTAGAACACTGCGTAAAGTATAATTTACTAAAGTACTGCTCCGAAGAAAGATCCCAATTAATTTGCACTTAGCTAAAATATCGCCAAATAAAGCCACTTTAGCAAAACAAGGTAAATGCTGAAATGTCAATATTTGTGCAGCCTTTTTCATGTTTGCAACATTGTCTGTAACTATATTGACAATTTTATGACGTATATTGTATTCCATTCAACATGTAGCCTGAATTACAATTAAAAAATATTAAAATACTGACAGTAGGAACTCTGGACTGTAAAATAATAAATACTTTACCTGTGACATTGCTACGGCTGTGTGATGACCTTCAACTTTTAGAGCCTTCAGAAACGGAATCGTCAATTTCTCGTCTTTGACGAATTGGCACGTGACTGCTAGGATTTTCTCGTTAGGAGCACTTGTCCACATATGTGCTGTTAAATTAATATAATCACATGCATCACAATAGTATCAGGTTCGTCAATAGAGATGTATTTTACAATTGGTTTCCGTCGGCTCCAGGATTGAGGCAAACGATGCGTGCGACCATCCATTTTGGATGGTGTGTGAAGTTATGATGTGCTGAAAATCTGGCTCCCATCAAGATGTAGGTGGTTCACCAGTGATGAAATGGCCTGGTGTCAACACACTGAAATCCTCAGGATCGGATGATATCGGACAAAATGGGCGCGAATTCAACAGAGTCTCAATCTGGCACAGGAGTATAGACATTTCTTCGAACGTTAATATGGTATTGGCGGTAACCCTCTTCAAATGGTATTTTATTTATTTGATGTTAGACTCCAAAAGTCCACTAAAATGTGGTGCACTACCTGGGTTGAAGGAAAATTGGATCATGTGATATGAAAAGAAATCGAAAATATGTTTGTTATGTTCACAATTTTTAAACAGATTAAAAAGAGTTTCCCATTAATTGCGTAGTGATCGCTTCTTTTTGACGGAAGCATACGGTATACACTTATGTATTACTAACGTGACGGTTTAATGATCCAGAACTTCTGTCTTAACAAACAGGATAGCAGCGACAGAACTGGATGTAAGCTAACTAAATGAACGCCTTGAACAATAAGCAACGTCAGTCGATGTTTTTTGTGTAGTATATGTTTAACGTCATAGGTTGAGTTAACATTTTCTAGACGACCGTCAACTTTCAGGATTCTATCATGATCCATAAACGGAGGCAATGAAATTAGACTGTTATTGTTGGCAATTGCACTGCTCCGTTGAACTGAAGCGATTTCTCATCCTAACACGTCTTTCTGCACAGCCTTCAACAAGAAGTTCTCAGCCTTTCGTAGTAAATCAACAAAACACAGCGGGCGTTGAGATGGGCTAAACATAAATAAATATGCCAACGTACGTTTGACATTGTCAACTGATGAAAAACTTTCCAAAAGATATGCGATGGAGAGTGCGAACTGCCAAAAACGGGATGCTGGATGTGCCGTACGTTACAGTTTTGAGACGATAGGTTTTGATCTAGTCTGCCGGCTAGTTCCTCCATACAACGAGCTGAAAATTGTCTTTGGGTGATGTAATGAGTATCTGCCGATACATTTTCTCCACGTCGACGAAAAAAAGGATCACATGTTGTTGAAAACGAGTGAGGATTGTAACGATGTCATTTTGTATGGTCGGTCGAACCAACAATGTATCGTTCAGCGAAACTCCTGAAGATGACCTGCAAGAGCCATCAAAAACAACACGCAATTTTGTTGTGGAACTATCAGCCTTGACAACCCCATGATGAGGTAAGTAAAACTGATCAGAATCCTTTATTTTGGTGGCACGTTCACAAACCAATTCCATGTGCCCAAGTGACATTCGTTTCTTCCGAATTTGTGCTCCATATTTAAAAGTCTTCCCACAGCCAATGATCGAGAGTTGCCTAGTGTAGGTTGAGGAGAGTTAAACGGCAGGCATACCATGTATCTACTTTCATCAGTTCGACGAACGGAATTGATAAATAGGGTTGCACAGATTTGTTCATCACATGAAAGTACCGCAGGCTTTGAAAGCTCTTCAAGTTCTCCAAAACGCTGAAGGTTCCCTGTAACGTCGACATCAGAGACGATGGCGGCGATTGACTTGGTTGGTTAGACCATCTCGTTGTGGTGCTAGCAATATCCATTGAAACTTTGTTAACTTTTCCATATTAAAATTGTCTGCAGTTTAGGTAATATCAATGTTCGTAGCGGCATATATTTTGAGTTGAATCTAGAGGATATTTCGATGTGGACTAGACGTTTAGTAGTGGCACAGATTCAATCAACAAAGCCATTAACAAGTCCTAAACGTGGAACTATAACTTGTTTGTAATAAGTGAGCATTGTGATCCAGAATTGAGCAATGTTGGCAGTTAAGATTCGTGTCGCATGAGTTAGCTGTGGTGGCTAAAATGCTTCCTTGCGGTGGCATTGGATGAATGTGGTTGAACATGTTCTAATATATCCGTGTGCAACATAGTATGATGGAAATGGTTGCACCGTCTACATCTGTTATTTGATTGGAAAAAGTTGGCCTCGTGTCCGTACTTTTTGACAGTTTTGGCAAACAGACAATTGCGTTACAACTGTTAGATATAATAAAATTTGAAACATCTATAGAATGCCTTCGGTTGCATAAGAGACAGTTATCCGACCTCAAAGTTACAACCCTCGCTCTGACGTCGATTTTCATTTAGATACTGCAGCAGAAGTTTCTATCATACCATCGTCTAGGCCATCGCATCGGGTATTTAAAAACTTAAAAAATCGTTTCTGGTGTCGGTTAGAAATCATAAACAACTATATCACAATATGCACAAACCAACCTTTGCGATTTATAATTTATAATGTCAACTAAAAAGAGGATTTACATCTTTTATTTTACCCGGTATATCGTCGAACTGTACTTCAACCAGAGAAATTGAAACAAACAAGATGTAAATTTTTTCATTTTTTTAAACTATCGATAGATGAATTAAACTATCGAAAATCCGTAGAAAACCTCAACTGTTTGCAATATCAACAAAAGAAACACTGGATCCCGCCAAACCAATACCAATGGAGATGACCTCAACAGTGGAATTCCAAGCAGTCAATAACCAAATGTGTAAACTTCGCTTGTGCATGAAGTAAGCCAAGCTGTCAATAATTTCAAGCCAAGCTCTCAAGAAATCAGACTTGTGTGAAAACATTGGTCCGTACTCCCGACACGAAACTGCGATCGATAACGGTGAGAGAATGATGTACTTTGTAATTGCTCACGACCTTAGAGTAGCAAGCACATTCTTCCCACACAAACAAATACATTTAGAAACATGGACCCATCCTCGCAAAACATCCCGCAGGCAAATTGATCACGTGTTAAGGGCCAACCAAATACGAAGGAATCGATCATCAAACGGTCGCTGCAAAGCTATGATGAAAATTTTCGTACAAGTCTACGAACACAGCGAAACGCATAGAACGTTTCGACTGTGAAGGTCTGATAAATGAATGAAACGGCCATGGTCTGTAAGAATCGATACTAGTATTCTTAAGTTACCCTTTTTTAATGAGAGAGCGTAATTAGTCAGTTTCGAGTTGGGCTCCCTAATTATGTATTTCGCGTGGACCTTCGGGGGATGGATGACCACGCTTGCTTTAAGTGAAATAGAGCAGCATTTTTGATTATATTTTACCAATGTAAAGCGGGAACGGAGCAGTAGGTTCAGGTCCAACGAAACATGAACGTGAGCCAATTATTGGAAAATTAATTCCGCGAAATAGTACAGCAAGTATCCAAACTGCCAGAAGTTCTCAGACCCAGCGAAGGGCAGCAGATACCGAATCCAGCACCCTGTTCAAAAAACGAGCCATCTGAAAAAAATGCTGGCGATTCAGATATTCGCTTGAGAAAGTTTGGTGAGAACCACATACCTCTCGATGAAATTCAGGCAACAACCTGTCATTAAGCATGTCAACTCCCGGCACAAGCTGGTTTAAAAACACTAAGAATTAACCTATGTCCCGATATAGTACCGGATGAATTCCACGCCCCAACACATTTCAAGCAAAACGCCGCTGAGCAAGCTATGTTAAGAAAGAATGACTGTAGCTGGGGCAGAGATAAAATAGACTCCATAGCTAGAAGCGGAGTCGAAAAGATGGCTCCAGTAACACTACATATTATACATATTTTGCAAACTCTTGAGTTTGGCAAGTGATGATTTAAAGTTGACTACTGGCCACCAAACCACAAATGCATATGTTAGCATTGTTGGAACCAGTGATTTGTATATAAAAAAAGCATTTTGGCAGACAGGTCCCAAGAGTTACCAAAAGCTCTTCTGCATTGCCATAAAATCGCTGTGGATTTTTGTAGTTTGTATTCCAGATGATACTTCCAAGAAAGTTTATTCTCTAAAATAATATACCAAGAAACCTACCAGAAACTGTTCTCCTTGTGAACAACCCCTGCCAACTTTGACTGAAACCTAACTTTCATCTACTTACTTTCATCTACGTTACTGAGTAGAGCGGTAGTTAAATGGTGATTTCTTATGAATCTATCAACAATCCTTTCTAAAGATTTGAGAAAGTGTGAAGACAAGCAAATTGGCCCAAAAGACTTGGGGTCGGTATAGTCCGACTTGCCAATTTTCGGAATAAAAATAACTCTATTCTTGCTCCAAGATTGTGGAACCCTCCCTTATAAGGGGAAATCCATGCTGTTTAATTCAGCAAGACAAATACCATCAGGACCGGTAGATTTATAAGGTGCGTATGAAACTATACTCCAACGCAAAACATCTTGATTTATTAATCTGCAACCTAAATTCCAATCAGGAGTTTCATCAATAAAGTTAGTGGTTTTGACATAATATTGTCGGAATTTAGAGTGCTACAACCGGGAAATTAGTAGAAAGAAGTTGTTCAGAAGTATGGTTTGCACCATACTTTCAGGCCTGCGTCAATCGCCATTCGGGACCCGGATGGAAACCTCTGTGTCAACATCCACGCAGTACTCGAAGAATGGTGTTGACACTTTACCGACCTACTTGGTGTTTATTATGCGTCACAGACTGTAGTTGAGTCACCTCAAGTACAGCCTGCGGCTGGCGGCCGGTAATCCAGCTTTATATCCTCTAAGGCCACAGTTAAAATCTAAACACCTACAAAGTGTTGATCAGGCCAGTGGTTATCTATGGATGTGAAAATTGGCTCACAGCTGACGGATGAGTACGAGATATGGCTCCTTACTTTTGAGAGAAGAATCATGCGTGTGATTTACGGCCCAAAACGTGAAGTAGATTGTACATACCGAGCTCTGTACAATATCTAGATCAGAGATCTGATGGAGATCTTCGATATTGTACATGAAGTAAGATCTCTGAAAGGAGAGTTACTAGGAGGAGAATTATTATAATAACTGTGTGTTTTTTCTTAATTAGCTTATAGTTTAAATCAAGTTTAGAGAAATGTTCCGCAGACCAATAATAAAAGTAAAGGTTACATCCTAATTGATGCATATATTCCTTCCGGAGCAATAATTTGGTGCTACCATTTCAACACTATAAATACAAAATTATAAATTTTATTGTGCCCCAAATAGCCCAATATAAATTTTTTTATTGCCTCAATAAAATTCGTACAACATACCAATATTCTGTTCAACAGAAAGATGCTGTAATTAAATTATCCATTCCTGTTTTAAAAAAAAAAAAATCAAAATTGTTTTCGTTATCACGCAAAAAAAAAAAAAAAAATTTGATGAAACCATAATTACAACATAATTTTTTCCAAATTTTCCATCATTCACTTGTTATTTCACTACTCCGGTTGTGAATGTCTTCATTCCAATACTCTTTTACTTGTATGATATATAAATTTAACACAAAAAAGAAAAGATTTAAAGATTTTACAAAAAGTAATTGAAATAAAATTTCATTCTTTCTGTTATACGTACGAGTATATGTGTAATTCGATTAAATTAAATCATCTTGAAACACAACCTAAATTTGGCCACACAACCAAAACGAATTACACACAAATTGTATACACTCGTCGTATATATAAGAACACATAACACAACAACAACAACAACGAACATTTTAATCTTGAAAAATATAAAATTTTTATCATTCCAATTATTGGTTAGTACCGGCCTCGTAATATAAAAAAAAATTATAAAGTGGCATGGGGTTGGGTTTCAAATTGGGGATGGTTTTGGATTTGGTTGGTTAAAATTTACTCTATCTTTCGTTTTCTTGTGTTGACCTTTTTTTTTTTGTTTTCTTATTCTTGGTGCGTTTTTTGTTTTAGTGTTGTTTATTCATGGTAATATTTTCTGTAAATTCGTTCAATTTTGTTTTTGCTCAGTTCGTGAACTCTCTGCACAATCTAAGAAAAGTGTTTTTCTTTTTTTTTTGGTTTCCTTGCCACTTCTTCTTTTCGTAATACTTCTCAAATATTATTTCGAACAGTTGTTGTTGTTCTTGTGATTATTATAATAATTTCATTTCATTTTTGTGGGCTTTGGATTTGGAAGAAGATATAAAAAAAAATAAAAATTTATAAAATTTTAATGGTTTCGAACATAAAATATTTAAAATAATTTTCTAGTTGGTTAGCATGAATTCGATATGATTGTGTGTGTGTGTGTGTATGATGTAGGCATGCTATTTTAAGTATTGATTTTATACTTTTCTTACAGGATTCTATATGTATTGCAGAAAATTCGAAAAACTCTCAAATCTAGAAATTGTATAGAACTTCCTTGTGGGCATTTTTTTACTAATGGTTCACATTCAAACCACATATTATCACAAAAAAAATATAATCCATAAACATTTTCAGATTTTAATATTTCGTAATGGATTTTGTAATAAAACACTCGAACATTTAGTAACACTGTACAATTTATTTTGATTTGATTTGATTTAATCTGATAGGAATGTTCGACCAAGCATTAAGTAGGATCTCCCGGAGATGGCCGGGCCTCACCGAACACCCGTTTATACATAACTAAAAGGGGATTTGGATAGGTTCAGTTAGTATGATAGAAATTTACTCGGTTACAGACACCTGGTATAGCCAATAGTTAGTAACACAGGACGATACTGGGCTCTGAAATTTTTTTTTTAACAAAGCCTCAGTGTTAACATGTTGTTCGAGCCTTTGCCTATGTTTCACTGCATTTTTTTGGATTTCCTTTGAAACAGTGTCCACTTTAAGGTCCCTATGGATGTCTCTGTTTCTAACATACCATGGTGCATCAACGATGTTCCTTAATACTTTGTTTTGAAATCTTTGGATGATTTCCACGTTGCTCTGTTTGGTACAACCCCAAAGTTGGATACCATAAGTCCAAACCGTTGTTGCGTGTTGTTTTCTAATACAGGGAGATTATTGATTCCATATAATTGAGCTGTGATAGACCTGTAATGAATGATAAATAGTTTATACTGTAAAATGGTTCGATATTTGTACAGAAAAAGTCAAGAAAAGCAAAGGAGTTAAACAGGGATGCCCCATATCTCTCCGTTTTTTTTAATTTCATCCTGAATGAGGTTTTACTAACTGTGTCAGACCAATTCCCTGAGTTGAAACTAGATCAGCGTGTTGAGTTGCAACGAGAGATCAGAGCTTTAGAACCCATTCTGGATGAATTCTAGGTGCCTTAAAATTAGCGGGTTTAGAAGTAAACCCCCATAAATGCGCCGCTTTGATCCGAGATCCCTCAGCATCATTTGTACCACCCCCTAGTATATAGTGTTGTCTGGTGTCACTTTCAACCGTATTGATACGATGCGATATTTGGGTACTTATTTAACCTCCTAGTGCATCAGGCGCTCGGGATAACTCATCACATGCAGAGATTCATTCATAGAAATCAAGTACCCGATGAGACGGTTATCTCCCCTGTGTCACGTAATATCAAGGACATCTTACAGGATAAGACTATTAAGACACCGAATTAATTATTAGGGGGGGACTGCACATCCATCGTAGGAATCCCACCCACCTTTCTTAGAGCAGCTTCCTCCTACATTGCCGGTCCCAACAAGTTAGACGCCCCTGTTAAACCTGAAATGACTCATTAATTTAAGTAAATTTGGTAAACCTCATATAGAATGGGAGACATTGCTCCCGCTACGTACTAAATTAAGGCCAGCGGCCAATGAAATCTATGCACTTGATGAATGGGACCGTCCTTCCGCCTCATCCCCATCCATTGTTCGCCATTGGCTATGGTGCCGGATTTATGCCCATTCAGACGGCTAAACCCACTAATACAACTTCCACCACATCTATACAAAATACCACTTCAAACATTAAATCGCGGTTACGATAAAATCAGCCTTTCGTCCGACTACCAACAGGGTTGGTGTAACACGTTACAATGGGTGGCTCGGAAGGTCTCACTTTGCCAGAGGGTCTCACGAAGCCCTAAGTCTTGGGTAATGGTGGGAACCGTATGATCTATCCTACTTCCCATCACCCCCTATATATTTTTTACATCATAAATTAAGGATCTATTTGTGCAAATAGGTCAAATAACGTATAATACCACAAGAGAAACTGCTGCAGATTTGCGTATCAAGATATAGCAGTTTATCCTAAAACAACGCAATGTTACCATTTTTTTAAACGAAATTTTGAAAAATAATGTAAACAAATCTAAAATAAAAAAAAAATGAACAAAACCAAATTGAAAACACTCGGCTGAAATAACTTCGAAATAACAGATAACGTAAAAATTCGTGTTAAAAAACGTTTGGTGCGCCATCTGCAGGATACAACTTTATTAAATTTTGTCGATAACATGAAGTCACACGAGTTTACTAAATCCGCCGCAATCTTCCATATAATTATTCAAGCTACATGACAAACAGGTATAAATATCCTGAAAAATTAGTATTATAACCTATCCACCCACTTGACATAACCCCATTACGTTTGACGTATTCCTATTCGTCTTCTTTACCATTTCTTTCCATTGGGTTGGTATTGCAGTCAATATATTTTTCGTCCATTAAAATATGGTGGTGAATATGATGGTTTGCGTCTTTGCTGATATTCGCAATAGTTTATGCTGTATATTTTGTTGTTGTTGTTGTTGAGGTTTTTTCTCTTATATTTCACTTATTTCGCTGGTATTTCATCCATTTAATTAAATTTCTTATTTAACATTTTAAATTATGACACTACACCTTTATTTTAACACCAACCACACTGCTTTAACCCGTCTAGAACTATTAAAATAAAATATTTTATATTGAAGATCAAAAACGCACAACTGGTCGATATGACAGTTTTGATCATCATCTTCATCTTCTTTAACACTGTACAATTTATTTGAGAATAAATTAACACCACTTGTTTTCAGCACGCTCAGCTCTTTACAATCTCCTCACTGGTTCACTTTAGGGCACTTTACTATTTCACTATTTCCCTATATCTCACTTGTTCACTGATCACTATATGGTTGAATTTAAACTGATCTCCTTCCATAAATCCTGTGCTGTTTGAAGGTCATATCTTGTCTTCATTCGATCGCTGGCCTTCACTATGGTGTCGAATACTGCAGCGTGGATGTTGCTCACCTTTTGCTTTAATTCTGCAACGTCGTCTTACGCTTTGTGACTGGTTCACTCTCCTGTGATCCAAATTTAATATCACATGGCAATTGGAGTTCTCTGCCAAATACGACCATATCTGGTTTGATTCCTGTAATATCATGTTTTGCGCTACGATACGCCATCATTAACAGTGGAAGGCACCGGTCCCAATTGTACTGGTTGTCGTTGACCTCTTTGCGTACATGATCTTCTAGTGTTTTGTTGAATATCTGGACCATGCCAACTCTTGGAACACGGATTATTTGAAATTTCGTACTTGGTCGGAATGTAGTTCTAACGGTACTCCAAATCTGTCATTAATACTTTTTGATTTATAATCGGATGTGCTTCTACCCATTTACTGAAATAATCGATGTGTACTAGTACGTACCGATTTCCATATTTTGTCATCGGAAATGGGCCAGCAACACCCACACCTATCCGCTCGACTGGTGCCCCCGACATTGTATTGCTTGTTTGTGGTCTCTTACTGTAGGCGCAAACTTCCTATTTCCTGCACTAATTCTCCATATCTCTTCTGCAATTGACCCAATAAAACCGGAGCCTTATCTTGTCCAGCGTTTTATTGATACCCAAATGCGTTCCAGATTTTTCTATTGTGTTTTTTCTGCAGAACTTCTCTTATCCGGTTTCCTGGTAGCCAGATCTGTTGTTTGATGTTGTTGCCGTCGGCCGATTCCCAAAGGTCGTCCGCCAATTGCTCTCTGGTTCAGCGATCTTCGGCATCTACTCTGATCCTCGTAATTTGTGCAATTGGATTTCTTTGTTCCTGTCTAGAACAGTGCTTACATTGACTACTGCAAGGCCTCATGGATATTCCATCTGCGTTGTTATGTTATCTCGTTTGCTATCGACCACAAGAAAAGCTTCAGATGGTCGTTCTTTACGGCGTTAATCTCTTTTGAAAAAGCTTCTAATGTCTTTTGGGACGTTCAACAAATTCCTAGATTAAATGTGCCTGCGCACAATCCAGAATTATCAAATGTTTAATCATAAGGTCAGGGGAGTCCAACAATTAAAATATAAAGAACTATTACAAACAAATTAATATTATTGAGATGTCCTAACAGACTTCCTGCTCCCCTCCATTAAGAAAACTTTACATTAATGCAATGACTTAATTGTCTAATATGGGACAGAGTCTTCCTATACGTTTTTTGTAGATCCCACTGGGTATTGACTATGTGTTTTAATGGCCAGGATCCCGGTTTGCACGTTATCACCTTTCACGAGCACAATCTCATCTACTTAATGCTCAACGATTGGTATGTGATCTTGGCTCACTTAAATTCACGTTTTGGTAACATGCAGGAAGAGCAGCTCAGGAGTTACAATTTCATAGTTTTCTGAAAGTTTGTGTCGGGAATTCAGCAAGTACTCTAGTTTGTGAAAAGTTTGTGTCGGGAATTCAGCAAGCACTCTATCTGACATCATACTTTAGAGTATTTCTCGAAAGTCAGAGCAGATTCTTCAATTGTGCGTAGAAGATGCGTTTTATTGGTAGAATCGGCTGATTTTCCTTTTTGCACCAACGAAGTTAGATCCATTCTCAGAAAACATATTTGCTGGATGGCCATGTCTGGCAATAAATCGTCTTAAGCAGGCCAACAAAGCACCGGTGGTTAATTCGGACACTATTTCTATATGGCCGGCATTTACTACAAGACAGACAAATACAGCGATATAAGCCCTCGTCCGGTTTTTGTTTTAAATTTTACAGGGCCAGCAAAATCTACACATACAGTTGAAAATGGCATAGTGGATGTTATCCAGAGTAACGGCAGGTTGTACATCAACGAGCTACTCTTTTAACAAGATTTTTGGCACTTGTTTTGCATGTTTTAATCTCTACTTGTTATGGGGCTCAAGGCTCTGTTTATGAAGAAATTTTGTTGGATGATGGCGAGTAATTGTGGTTGAGAAAGATAGATTTCTTACAAGAATCTTCGGGAACAAATGAAGAGCGTCGAGAATAGCAGAGTGTTTTGTATCAAATAAGCAGCAGGTAGTCAGACCAATCGGTCCTTTAACTCTCAGCGTTTGCTGGTCATCAATAAACGAAGCTAATAAACGCAGTTTGCTTTCGTGTTTTAAGTCAAAACCTTTGGCGATTCGACTGCAGATATCTTCTGAAAAGCTCTCATTCTCCTGTCAAATACAATGAAAACTATTTAATTTTAAAACTATTGTAGAAACTATAGCACTGAGCAAGTATTCGGGTGATGTAAATAAATCATGACCCCCTTTGGAGTAACTTGGCAAGTGCAGACTTAAATTACTTATTTGCTTCGTATCGCTTTCATAGTCACTCTTGGTTGGATCAACGTCAGATTAAGTTTCGTCCAATTATCGGTTGATGTATATAGGAAAACTGGTCCTTCCCACCACAACTTGTTGTCAAATAATTAATCCGAAAATATACCTCGAGTCGATAAATCTGCTGGATTTGTCTTCGAGGAAACGTGATTCTATTTTAGTTGTGGAAGATGGTCCATAGGATAAATGATATGCGGTTAGCTATAAATGTTTTCCACTTTCTAGGAACATCGGAGAGCTTTGTAAGAAAAATAGTGGAGTCTGTCCAACTAAATATTTACAGATTCGGGACGTTTATTGTTTTACATAGATCGGCTAATAATTTTAATAATAAGACGGCAGCACACAGCTCTAATCGCGGCAGGAGAACCTGATTAAATGGAGCAACGTTTGTTTTGGCCGTTATTATTCTTACAATTTTCTTTGACTGCTGTTAAATAAAGCACAGCTGCGTAGGTATGTTCCGACGCGTCAGAAAATCCATGTAGCTCAAAATTATTGGGTGTCGGAGGAATGTTTAAAAACCGCGGAACTTGATTTTTTTCGAATAGGATTTAGTTTGACCATGGCTGTTCCCGTTCTAATG
The DNA here is from genome assembly GCA_951394425.1 of Tipula unca. Classification (NCBI taxonomy): domain Eukaryota; kingdom Metazoa; phylum Arthropoda; class Insecta; order Diptera; family Tipulidae; genus Tipula; species Tipula unca. The sequence goes on along the minus strand of OX596380.1, from coordinate 153,234,710 downwards.
CCATTGTTTCAGGCAGTCGAAAACATTTTAGTTTTGTGGTAATTTCAATGTCATTCAACTCTCTAACTTTGAAAGTGAAGCAATCTAATCCAAACTAGCCTCAATGTTTTTACGAATGTCTCACCGTTATCAAATTTAGTAAGAGTCTTCCGCTCATTTTTCGGTATACAGCTTAGAAGTTCTTGGCTATTGGATTCTATTCTTGCCCACCTTTGTTTAATCCTGCAACTATGCTTAACTGAATAGAATTGGCCTGTGTGATATTCTGAAAGCAAGTCATCGAGATAGAAATCTGATTTAATTTTTTGTTTAGTAAAACGATAATGCAGGATAGGGGCATTTGGGCTTTGGCCCAAATCTTTTTCGTACATAATGAGTTGGCACAGCATCATTTAAACGTCAGCTGCGAATGCAATTTTATATGTTTCATAAATCGAATAAGGATAGAGAATAGCTCTGTCAAAGGCTACTCGTAACTTGGTTGTTAAACTAGAATCTTTCTGGTAAACACATACTCTTTCACGTTTTTATTTTTATTTATTAAATTGTTGCGAGTTTCAAGTTCTTTTTGAGATTTTAATAATTTTTATATCCAAAAACAAGTGTTCTCTCCAATCGTTATAAACGTATAGTCTGTCCCGAGAATTGTTTATTTACTGGGATTCTGGAATTAGAGTTCAGCACAAAGGAAAGTAACATACTAAAATACACGAAGAGTCAGACAAGGGTGTGCACAATCACCACTACTGTTTCTCATAGTACTGGATAGTATGTCATGCGCAAACTAGACAACGTATCCCCAAACGGCGTCCAGTGCGATCCAATTAGAAAACTCAATGAAATCTCAATGAACTCGTCAAACAAATAATTGAAAATTTAATCATCCGAATTGAAATACTCGATGAAGACTTCATCCCAAGTTCCTAAACCCCAAAATTCTATATGAAAAATTTGATTGAGAAATGTTAAATTTGATTAATACCTATATACCTAGAAAATATTGATGTTTTGAAAAAATCGACATAAATTTTAAAATTCATAATTGAAACTTCTAAAATATTCAAAATTTTAAAATGTTTCAAAATTCGGTACACTTTGACAAATAATTACAAAAAAAATTAGGGCGTTGCTTTTATTTCATAATAATCAATGATCCATAGAATACGTACCAAACATGTTTGTAATTTCACTATGTTATTAGTTGACACTGGTTATTAGCATAGTTGGATCATTGTTGAGTTAATCCAATTCGCAATTCATAAAGATTAAAAACTATCAATTATTTTCCAAGTCTAAATTTAAGTCATCATATTTTTTGGACGTCATGTTTTCAAAATATTACTTGAATTAAAGCATTTAGAAAAATTATAAACTTTTTCCTAAATATTTCAAAATATTTTAAAATTCGTTTTAAAATTTAAAATGCAATGACTCGAATTAAGGTTTTACTTAGTCGGTTTAAAATTCTGTAGGACTAGACAAATAATTGTAAAAAAAATTAGGGCGTTTTTTTATTTCATAATAACTAATTACGTAAGAGAACGGTTTTTGTGACAATTTCTTCTTCATAAATGTTGCCAAATTATTGGAGTGATTAGGTCGGATGTTATTGTTGATACTAATTTGCTTCATCAAAGTTTTAAGCAATTCGAAATCGGCGGCTGTTACATTTATTTTGGAAAGACTGGAGCATAACAGGTTTGATATTTCTTTAAACTTTAAAAAAAATTAGTTTACGTTTACTGAGCTTAGCAGCCGAATCCAAAATTGTTTATGACAGACTTTGTCGTAAGCCAAACCATTAAAATTTGAATCTCGATTAGTTTTAAATCTGCGAAACTTGTAGGAAAAGTTATTTGTGATCCAAAACTGTAGTATCCTGGCTGGAATATCAATACAGTAATCAATTTGTTTTTCGTATGCTAATCCATTGATGGGTAATAAATCAAGTCTTAAAACCATGTATGTACATGCTAACATACGAAATTCAATAATCATACCGTTTTAACAGTATAACGTACACTTAAATTTTCAAAAAATAATAAATTATTCATAGTCGTAGAAAATAAAAAAGGAATATCCGAATTTAGATAATAATCAAGATGTAATGCGAAAAGAAAGAACGGGAACAACGCTTAACTAATCCAAAGTTATTTTTAAAGAAATTTAATTTAACGATCTATTTTCCCTTTAAGCATAAAATAAAATAATCTAAAATATAAAAATATAAAAAATAAAATCAAAAAGTTTTTTTTTTTTTTGTTGCTCATCTTGTGTTTAAATTTGATTTTTCATTTTTCCGATTTGTTTTTATTTTCCGACTTTTTTTTGATTTTTTATATTTTTAGTATAGAGCGTGTGTGTATTGTATATATACAAAATGCTCATCCTCTCATATTTTATTATAAATTTTTCATTTCACTGAATACCGAACGACGATTCCCGTATATAAATATATTTACGTATATGAATGTAAGTACGAGTATAAAACAAATCTTCTAACCGAAAAATGCTTGATAAAGCGCTTGAATGTTAAAACTAACATAAAACTTATATATAAAATATAAAAGTCAAATAATAATAATGTACGAGTATTAAATTGAATCTGAATTTTATCAATATTAACCGTAGGGCAAATTGAAAATTGCGTGTGTGTGTGTGTGGGAAATTTTTTATATTTAAAGATGAATATTTATTTTAAGTGTCAGTGAACGGACACATTTTGTGTATACATGAAATGGAAATTTTATAATAATTTGGGTTGGTAAGAAATTCATATATATATACATAATGTGGTTATCATAAACACCCACTAACCAATTATAACCGAAAAATGTACATAGGAAGCAGTTTGTTACTCGTACATATATGTTATTTATATACAAATGAGATTTGGGCTATTTGTGGCCTCTAATTAAATTTCATGACGGTAAATTATAGTTAGGAACAAATTTTAGTGTGTTTGCAAAATATAATTTTAATTAATATTCGGTTTGAATTATCCAGGGCCCACAAAAAAGATTTCATCACTCGCTTAAGCACTTATTCAAAAATTAAAATAAAACTGGTAAATTTGATTGATGTGAAATTTGTCCTAAATCTGTCCTAAAAAACAATAAAAACAATTTGCTCTTGTATGTGTTACTGTGCAACACAGAATTAGTGCTTTCAGGTCTCTCAACATGTTGGCATCAAAAATTTATTGATGGAACAAATGACATACGATCTATCACATTGCCATGAAATTTTCGATAAATCAGATGCATTCAAAACTTATCATGTTAAATTTACTCAACATGTTGCCAACTGTTGGCGCAACTGAAGGCACCCAATATCTCTATATAACGAATTTTATCATAAGGACAATCAAATTTGGTACGACGAAAACATGATTTTCTGAATTTTCTTTGGAAGCGGACACCATAATGACGCATATACCAAGATAGCTAAAGGTTTAAGCTATCTGAAAAATATTTCAATTTTGGAAAAATTAAGTGATTAGGGGGTTTAGGACAACCAAGTATGATATGATCGCATGTATCTCGATCATATAATTTTTCCTAATTTTCTTGGGAAAATCCTAGGAAGCGGACACCATAATGACGCATATAATAAGATGCCCTAAGGTCTAAGCTATGTGAAAAATATTTCAATTTTGGAAAAAGTGGGGGATTAGGGGGTTTAGGACGAGAAGACAAGAAAATTAGAAAACTCATGTACATAATCAAAATACATGAGGTCATACCAAAACTTGCTTGTCCTAAACCCCCTAATCCCCTACTTTTTCTAAAATTGAAATATTTTTCGCATAGCCTAGACCTTAAGATATCTTGGTATATGCATCATTATGGTGTCCACTTCCTAGGATTTTCCCAAGAAAATTAGAAAAATCATATAATCGAGATACATGAGATCATACCAGGCTTGGTTGTCCTAAGCCCTCTAATCCCCTACTTTTTCCAAAATTGAAATATTTTTTTCATAGCTTATGGTCATCGTCATTATGGTACCCGCTTCCTAGGATTTTCCCAGGAAAATTAGAAAAACTCATATATATATAATCGGCTATAAGGCTACGACGCAGAATACTAAACAAAATATTTTTTTTTATACTTAATCTGTTACGGAAATCGAGAGTCCATAAAGATTAAAGAATATTGGCCTGTAAAAAAAACGCCCTAATTTTTTTTTTTCAAAGAAAATAATTTTACATTAATTATATCGTCATCATCGTTAAATGTGTTTATCCTCATCAAAATCAACAAAAAGTATTACCAGAAGATAAGCCACATGTGAATCAATCCCCATTCAAGAATCAAGTGACTAACCGAGGGAGCTATTCAGGGATGGGCGTTTCGCGTCATGTATTATTTTCTACATTGACGTGTCGACAACCCGTAGATAACGTCAACAACGTAGACAACGTCGATAATGTAGACAAATCCTAGAGTGGTTTTATTAGTTCTAAACTAAAGGGTCCCTTTTGTTCAAAGTGTGGTTCGTATAAAATTGGTTTGAAACAGCAATATTGCGAATTCTAACATCGGCATTAATTCCATCATGTTAATTGCGGTTTAATGTGCTCTTAAATTATACCCACATCTCGGATTACTATATTCTTATGTACATACCTCTAACATATTTGGAAAACGCAATTACATTGTAATTTTCGACATGTTCTTAATCATTTTATATATAAAAATGTATATAACGTAATTAGATTGTAATCCTAAAAATACGAAAAAAAAATGGAAACAAATTTTATAATGCCATTAAAACTTTTACAAACAACCTATATGTATGTAATGTTAAACCATTATCAAATTTTCACGTACTTCATCTATTTATAATGTCATATATAGGACGCATATTTTTGGTTGTCAGCCTCTCAAAACCAATATAACTTTTACCAACCAATTTTTATTTTATTTTTGTGCGAATGTGTATGTATGTGTCATCCTTAATTATCATTTCAAACTGTCCTTTATTATGTTTTTGAAAGATCATAAATATGATAAGACAGACACACACACGACAATTTAAGATGGCACTTAAAATTAAAGATAACAACTAAACGTGTCATTTGAACACATACATTTATAGCTATGGATGTGTTTATGTGGAGAGTACACACCCCCTCACCTTCTCAATATAGGACAGGAATACCTTTTCGCAAATTCATAAATTATTATTAACTTTTTGTTGTTGTTTGTTATAACGTTAAGTACTCATATGAGGATTTTATTTATTTATTTCTTCATTTTACCATAAAAACCAACGCAAACAAAAAAATACATTGTATAAATGTGTACTCGTATATTCACCATGTAATGTAAGTGGAATAAAATAAAAAGACAAAAAAAAAAAAAAAACTGGCTTACAGAAAATCCTTAAAGCACACATAAATGTTATGACTAAACTTTAATGAGATCTGAGACACATTAATATTATGTTGTGCTTCTGCCATAATACATACTGCCTCATTGTGCTGCTCTCTTATATATGGTGTCGTACGTTCATATTCGTCGTTGTTGTTCTATATGCTACTGGTTTATTATAATTTTATTCATTTAATAACTCTTTTTTGTGCTTTTTATATTTACACTCAAGCACAAATATAATATATATTATGAATAAAGCGTTACAAGTTCAACGAAAAAACTAAAAAAGCTTCACGAACAAAATCTAAAATCTTTTAATTTGATATGTAAATTTCACGAATGGGAATTCTAGCGCAAAACTTTGTTTCTCGCCTCCAAATACAATATGCTTAAAGTTTTTTTTAAATGAATCTTTAAAATTAAATTAAATATTTAAAGTGGATTTGTAATGAGGTTGATTAATTTTTTTTGTTCTGTGTTCATTTAGTTGGTTCGTTTTGTTTTTGTGTGCTCGCTCATCCATGTGAACGCGAGAGTTAAAAAAAAAAAAAATTAAAGTTCATAAAAAATAACTTTGAAGACGATGATAATGATTCAATTCTGTACGAAGGAAGTTACTTTCTTGCTGTTCCGCGCTATAAAAAATACTTGAAGCATATGCAAATAACAGACAATATGTAGAGAATAATGATGAAAAAGATAATTTGGTTCAGCTTTTAAAAGTAACGAGCTACCACGAGGGTAATTTTGAATTTTAAATAAGAGACAAATTAGCGAAGCTATTATTATGAATTTTCTTAGCTTAGTTAGTTTTACAGCCGAATATGAATAACGTTGGAGGTGAGTTTTGGGGTGACTTAGTCACAATTACATTGCAACTATTAACTCGTGTTCGTGCCATGTTCCAATATTGGTTTTGTAGAATTTTATTAATTTTGTCGAATTATATGGCACGGGCGACCCACGTGTCCATAATAACATCGAAATTGTTGACATTTTCTCTACGTTGATGACTGAACTTATTAATTGGATAAATATGAAACCAATATGATTCGCTCCGCAAGCAGAAAGGGACTAAAGATCGTTTCGAAAATTATGCAATCATTCAGTATTTTGCTTGAACTATACATTTTAAAGTCGTCAGCCAATAAGAAAATATTATAGGCGCAGGAGTCGACTAGGTTAGGTTAGGTTAGGTAAGGGTGGCCGTCCTAAAAGACTAGCATAGACACAAAATTGGTCCGTAGCTGTACCACATTCGAGTTTCCTCCTCTTCACTCGCTAAACCATCCTGAGCTTACCAAGAAGCGTTTAAAGTCCCGGATATCGATCTTACTAAGATCCGAGAGGTCGTTCAAAGGGGAAGTTCCATAAATTTTGTTCTGCTGTACGCTAGACTAGGACAGGTGGAGCATTGGTTATCCCAATGAGACAATGTCCCGTTATACCTCCCGAAGTGGCGTTAGACCATCTGACGTTCGTTTATTTTATGGCTTCTTCCTGAAGTAGCAGTTCAAATGAACCAAGAATTAGGCGTGCTGTACCCTTGCGGGCCAACTCATCTGCCATTACATTCCCTGCGATATTGAATTACCCACGTGAAGCGGATGTTGAACTGATCAGCCATCTCATTTAAAGATGCCAGACAGTTCAGGGCTACCTTCGACGACAGGGAGTATGATTGTAGCGTTTTAATAGCAGCCAGGCTATCCGTAAAAATGCGAATATCCCTAGTAGATATTACATTATACTTCAACCAGTCTATGACTTCCATTATCGCGGTCAGTTCAGCTTGAAAAACGCTGTAAAAGTCGGGAAGACGAAAAGAGAGGTTAATCCATAGGGTCTCACAGAATACCCCTCTATCCCTTTTTGAGCCATCCGAGAAAAAGCTTAGCGCCTCATTGTCCATAATCGTTTCGTTCACTCAGTCCTCTCTGGTGGGAAACTCAGTTTGGAATTTCATCTCAACAGATGGCAAAGGAATAGCGTAGTCGGTAGTTTCCGGAATACCCCTGTTGCATAGGATAGACGAGTGCCCTGCATTGTTACAAGTCCACATAGATATGGATTTGAGCCGAATGGCTGTGCAAGATGCAAGCTACTCGGCCGTAATATCCAAAGGAGTAAGATGAAAGAGAATCTCCAGAGCTTAAGTAGGTGTGCTCCTGAGAGCCCCACTTTTACACAAGCAGGCCGTTCTTTTAACTTTATAATTTTTAACGCTGGGCACCAGATGACAAACCCATACAGCAGTATAGGTTTGACCACTGAAGCGTAGATCCAGTGTACTATGTGGGGCTATATACCACATCTCTTTCCAATGGCATTTTTGCAGGAGTAGAGCGCTATAATAGCTTTCTTTACTCTCTCTACGCTGTTTGGTTTCCAGTTTAGCTTGCTGTCCAAAAGTAGTCCGAGGTATTTTGCTCTATCCGTAAAGATCAAGCGAGTACCATTTAATGTTGGCGGGTCACACTGAGGAAGTTTGTGCTTCCTGGGTGGTCATTCTGTGGTGCTATCTCGCACGTTTATTTCACAGTTGGAGATTTTTTTTGGCGATATTATAGTAAGGGGAAAAGTCTACAAATCCAACCCTGCGAAATGAATTTTATGGGGAAGTTGGATGAATTTTGTGGTATTGTGTCGTTTATTTCTAACCTCAAATCAAGAGATATGAACATTTTTTATCGAGTGCTATTCATGGTAGTGAAATCACTATGAAAATAATTTTTTTAATAAAACTTAATTTTATTTTTTAATTTTTGAATTAAATATTCAAAAATTTTAAAATAAAATTAAGTTTTATTAAAAAAATATAAATAAATTCTTTCTTTTTTGTGAAAATTTTATTTTTATTAATTTTATTTTTCTATATACATAAAACCAAATTACGACTGATTGGTTTTGTTAATCAAAATGGCATTTAAATATTTTTGTTGTGTATTTTATATTTATATTTATATATAGGTATATATATATATATATATATATATATATATATATATATATATATATATATATATATATATATATATACATATATATATATATATATATATATATATATATATATATATATATATATATATATATATATATATATATATATATATATATATAATATATATATAACTATACATATATGTATATATATATATATATATATATATATATATATATATATATATATATATATATATATATATATATATATTGTATATATGTATATGTATATGTATATACATGGAAACAAAAAAACAACAAAATTATTTAAAATTGGTAATGAAAGTATTTTCGTACGGATATTGTTTTTATACGGCGTTATACATATATACGTAATTTTTCACAAACGATAGATAATATCCCGAATATTTAAAGTTCTCGAAAGTATTTTTTTTAAATAATATGTTTAAATAAAATATCACAAATTCACAAACAGAAAACAGTTACTTTTTATTTAAATTTAAATAAAAACGCTGTATGAAGAAAATATTTGGGACAAACACAATCTCTCCCTGTGAAAATAATTTCATTTATGATTGTTTTTGTTTACCAACATGGCATTATATATACATATTCATTCGTATTGTTACGTTTTTGCCTTGTCAAATTCAAGGTTCGATCACTGGATTGTGAATAAAACAAACGATGTAAATTCTAGAACACACTAAATTTATTTATTTCCGATTAAACACTAATTTAATTATTTCACTTATTTAACTTAATTATTTAACTTCACAATAATTATTTTCTACACTTTAACAACACTATATTACACTTTAATAACACTTTATTTTACTTTATAAACACTTTCCTTTTAATTACTATTAGCACTCTCACGGTTAAAACACAACTAACTTTTTTCCCAAATGTTTGTTGCGTATTTATACCAACTATTCTAACCATTCTAGAAATGTCCAGAATATTCGATTAGTCTAGATAAGTCTAGACACCTCTATACTGTTCTACTTTATAACAACATTAACGATAGTGTCGCTATTCAAACATAGATGTCGCCACGATCGTAACATTACCCCCTACCTAATCCTGATTCGTCCCGAACAGGATCCAACTCACTACCCCTGTAGATCGCTAATCGCTCTATATGCACCACCTTCAACTTTCCTCGCTGCCCTTTCTTGATCCGGTAGACCACGTCATTTATTTTGGTGATGATGGTGTACGGCCCTTCCCACGAAGGTTGCAGCTTTGGTGATAAACCCTTCTTCCGTTGTGGGTTGTAAAGCCATACTAACTCTCCTTCTTCGAAACCTTTATTATTTGCTCGTATGTCATATCGAGCCTTCATCCGATCACTTGATACTCGTATCCTCTCTCGTACAAACTGGTGTATCTCGTCGAGTTCTCCTCTCATCTGGTCAACATAATTCTGTCTATCTAAAGCTGATGATGGAACGGCTCCAAACTTTAGATCTCCGGGTAATCGCAGATTATTTCCAAAAAGGATTCTCGCTGGTGTCATTCCCGTTGAGTCATGTACTGCTGATCGATACGCCATTAGGAACATCGGAATATGTCGATCCCAGTTACTTTGATCATTATCCACGACCTTTGCTAAATATTTCTCCAACGTCCCGTTGAATCTTTCCACCATACCATCCGACTGTGGATGCAGAGGCGTTGTTCTTGTTTTATTTATACCGAGCAACTGACAGACTTCCTGAAATACAACTGACTCGAAATTTCTTCGTTGGTCTGTGTGAATCTCCATTGGTACTCCAAAACGACTTATCCAATTATTAACCATGGCGTCAGCTATCGTGGTTGCCTCCTGATTAGGTATGGGATACACCTCTGGCCATTTACTAAAATAGTCCATTATTACTAGCACATATTTGTTACCAACATCCGTAGTCCGGAAAGGTCCTGCCTCATCCATTGCGATCCTTTCAAATGGCGCTCCAACGTTATATTGCTGCATTGCTCCCCGACTTTTCCGTGCAGGACCTTTTACCGCCGCACATTGATCACATCTTTAGCACCACTCCACTACAGATTGTCTACATCCTGACCAGTAAAAACGTTGACGTATTTTGGCAAGTGTTTTATTAATTCCCAGATGACCCCCACTTGCCCCTCCGTGATACTCCTTCAATATCTCGGCAATCCTAGACTTAGGCACCACTTTTACCGATTGTTTCACATTACCGTCCGAGCTTTCCCATATTCGTTTTAAGCATCCGTTCTCGATTTGGAGGCTATCCCATTGTGCCCAGTAAGCCTTTACCGTGGGACTCTTATCCGCAATTTCACACCAAGTTGGACGATTTCCTGTCTCTTTAAGTTGCATGATTATTGCCAAATCTGGATCTGCTAACTGCTCGTCCCTAACCGTTTCATCCGTCCATTCCTTATCGGGTAGTATTTGCATAAGCCTGATGTCGATAACGTCTTCCTTTGCTTCTATACGCCCGCAGTGCTTACATTCCACTTGACATGGTCGTCTTGACAATGCATCAGCATTTCCATGTGCACTCCCTTTCCGATGTTCGATCTGGTAATGATAGCTCTGTAGTCGCTCAATCCAACGCGCTACCTGTCCTTCTGGGTTCTTGAACTGCAGTAGCCAACGTAATGCTCCATGGTCCGTTCGTATACGAAATTCTTGGCCATAGAGGTACTTATGAAAATGTTTCACACATTCCACTATAGCCAACAATTCCTTACGAGTTACACAATAGTTACGTTCTGGTTTAGATAACACCTTCGAGTAATAAGCTATTACTCTTTCTTGCCCTTCAATTTCTTGCGACAATACCCCTCCGATGCCATCATTACTTGCATCGGTATCAAGAATAAACTTAACACCAGGTATAGGGTATGCCAACAATGGTGCCGTACATAATCGCCTTCTCAACTCATTGAATGACTCCTCTTGCTCGTCACTCCATTCAAATGCTCTGTTCTTCCGGGTCAAATCATGTAAGCTCTTTGCCACATTGGCAAATCCTGGCACAAATCGCCTATAATAAGTGCACAATCCGAGGAAGCTCCGTAATTCCCGTAAATTTTTAGGTCTTGGCCAGTCCTTTACCGCTGATATCTTGTCCTCATCGGTGTGGATTCCATTGGTCGTTACCTTGTGCCCCAAAAATTTTACCTCCGTTCTGAATAATGAACACTTCTTCGGATTCAACTTTAAACCGGCTGATTGTAATCGCTTCCATACCTCTGACAAATTTGTTAAGTGTTCTTCGAAATCCTTTCCCATAACTATGATGTCATCCAAATACACGAGGCAAGTCTTCCAGTGCAGTCCCTTTAACACGCGCTCCATAAGTCGTTCAAAAGTTGCCGCGCCATTGCATAATCCAAATGGCATCACGTTAAACTGCCATAGCCCATTACCCACACTGAACGCCGTTTTTTCACGATCTTGCTCTTGGACTTCCACCTGCCAATACCCGCTTTGCAGGTCTAATGTTGAAAACATTCTAGCGCCTGACAATGTGTCTAACGTGTCATCGATCCTTGGTAATGGGTAGCTATCCTTTTTCGTTACTGAATTTAGCCTTCGGTAATCTACACAAAAGCGCATTTTCCCATCCTTCCTTTGGACTAATACTACTGGTGAACTCCATGGACTGTTTGATGATTCAATCACTCCAGTTGCCTGCATGTCCGTTACCATTCGGTCCACCTCTTCTCGTTTTGCTAAAGGTAACCTTCTCGGCGCTTGGCGTATAGGTGTCTCAGTTCCGGTATCAATTCGATGTTTCACCATGTTGGCCCTTCCATTATTATCCGGTGTACTGCAAAATATCGACTTATACTGTTCGAACAGTTGTCGTGCTGAATTTTTCTGGTTCATGGTAAGATCCCCAGTCCATTTCTGCATGAGGTGTTCTACTATTTGCTTTTGTCCTTGAGTATCGGTGTTTCTAATCGGATTTTTCTGCTCACATTTCATTATCGTTGATACCTCTTCACATTTACCAATAACAGTTCCTTTCTTAATTGTTTTTGTCTTTTCCGAGAGATTTAGGGTCCTAATCGGTACCCTACATTCGTTATCTGATTTAACTAACGTCCTCCCTATCATAATTCCTTTGGTTTCGCTTTCTTCTTCACTGGCTTCTACAACCCACAACCTGGGTGGCCCAGAACCTCCCTCCAATCTCCCCCACACAATTGTTTCCGAATTCGGTGGCAGCTTTTCCCGATGTTCTATTATTACCCGCCTAGTAGTTGTTTCCACATCATCCACTCGCAGTGGTAACTCGAAATTATCACAGTCCAATACTCCTCTTCCAACATCCACCACGAAGCCATTCGCCCTCATGAAGTCCATCCCCAAGATGACTTCATCCACTATCTTTGCGACCAGCACTTCGTGTTGGAATTGAGCATTGCCTATCTTAATTCTCACAAGCTTCCTGCCCTTTATGTCTGCGCTCTCTCCTGTGGCTGTACGTAATTTCAACTCATTCGCTGGTAGTACTCTTCCCTTTACTAGATCCTCTCGGACAAACGTGCGCACCGCTCCTGTATCTAGGGTAATAACACAGCTCTTCCCGTCATTACTTCCTTTAATTGTTAAGCTGTCACCGACTCGTCCCAATCTCGAAATAGGGATGGAGGTTATGGGGCAATTGGTTGTGGGAGTCAGCTTCTGCCCCTTTAGGCTGACTCGTTGTAGTTTAACGACTCCTTTCGTTCTTGGCCATCTTCCTTGGCCAACGTTCGCTCTCTACTTAATACTCGTCGTTGCATAGGAGATCGCGATCTTGCACGTCTCCATTTTCCTTCTTTACAGTCTCTCGACATATGACCCATTTTGTCACATGTCCAACATTTTATTTTGCTACCACCCTCTCTGTATCTTGGAACCGACCGCTCGACGTTGGTGCTGCTATCCATTTCTATACTCGTCGTACCTTAAGCGACGGTTTTATGATAGCCTGCGCAGTCTCATTTATTAAGGCACACGCGATGGTCTCGGCAAAAGTAGCCTTAGGTGATAACATCACTGCTTTACGTGTTTCTGGATCACGTATTCCATCGATGAATGCGTCCATCTTAATCCTCTCCATGTAATCGGGAGATGTATTCACATGTGCCAAATGCACTAGCCGCTCGACTGCTGCGGAATATTCTTGAAGAGTCTCTCCGATCTTTTGACCTCGGCTCTTCAGCTCCATACGATACATCTCTCGCTTATGGTCACTTCCATACTTTCGCTCCAACGCCTTCATTATTTCGTTGTAATTACTACGGTCATACTGCGGAATAGTCTGCAGTGTTTCAGCCGCTTCTCCTTTTAGAGCCACTATTAATGCTGTTCCCCGATTTGCGTCATTCCACCCATTTCGGTTAACCGTTGTCTCAAATTGAAATTTGAAAACCGCAAACGATGTTGTGCCATCAAATATCGGTGGCTTAAATTTCATTGCTTGAACTGGCTGAGATACTGGCGATGCTGTTCCGTTAACCTCTATACATAGAAGTTTCTTCTCGAAGCCTAGAACTTTCTCTTGTAATTCTTCCATATCTGTTTGTATTTTTCCGTTGCCGTCAATAACTTTCTGCTCCAACCCTTGGATGTCCTTTTGTAATTTTTGTTCAATTTGCTCTACTTCTTCATGTAAATTGATATACATTTCATTGAATTTCTCATCCATTTTGTTATTGATCTCGCCCATCGACTGCTTAATTTCTCTCATTTCCTGATTGGATTGATCAATTTTCTGATTTAATTGATTACTAGATTGTTCTATTTTCAAATTGGATTGTTCCATTCTCATCATAACTGCCATTAACTGCGCTATATCGAAATTTCCAGAAGGTACCGGGACAACCTCCACTACCGCCTCTTTACTTTCTCCATTCTCTTCGTCCCCTTCTGCGTGGTCGGAAAATGTCGATTCATCAAAATTATAACTAGCCGGATCATTACCCTCCAGCTCTAATGCTTGAAGTAATCGTTGCCTCAATACATTTTTCTGGCCGACCGTTGACAAACCACGTCGCTCCAACTCTTCCTTTAAATCGGAAATCTTCAATTCGTCTAGAATCATCTTTTAATTCACAATCCCACCGCTGTCACCAATTGTTACGTTTTTGCCTTGTCAAATTCAAGGTTCGATCACTGGATTGTGAATAAAACAAACGATGTAAATTCTAGAACACACTAAATTTATTTATTTCCGATTAAACACTAATTTAATTATTTCACTTATTTAACTTAATTATTTAACTTCACAATAATTATTTTCTACACTTTAACAACACTATATTACACTTTAATAACACTTTATTTTACTTTATAAACACTTTCCTTTTAATTACTATTAGCACTCTCACGGTTAAAACACAACTAACTTTTTTCCCAAATGTTTGTTGCGTATTTATACCAACTATTCTAACCATTCTAGAAATGTCCAGAATATTCGATTAGTCTAGATAAGTCTAGACACCTCTATACTGTTCTACTTTATAACAACATTAACGATAGTGTCGCTATTCAAACATAGATGTCGCCACGATCGTAACAGTATTATAAATTCCCTCCCTTCAATTCACTTTAAAATTCATTATTGATGTTTAGTTCCATCCCATTTTGGTAATGGTTTAGAAATCAACTAAATATCGCGTATTTTTTAGTTCATCCATTTTTAATTAGATGTCATAAGTTGCAAAAAAACAATTTTTTCATGGAATATTTTGAAATTTTCGATAGCGGAGATTTTAAATTTTCAAACACTATTTCAAATTTTATTTTAGACGCTTGATGTTATGGCATTTAAATATCGACATCCATTTTGATTTTTGTTCTAGGTAAAGTAGAGCCTTAAGTAAAAGTAAGTAAAACACTGTATTTGTTGTATAAAAATTGTCCTAAAAATTATAAACAATTAGAATTTGGTATAAACAATTTATTTATTTATAAAAAAATAAATAAATTATCAACAATAGTGGATTGAAATAATAATTATTCGATTAATTATAAATTGCTATTAAAATTATGAAATTGAGGTAAAATAAAATTCTTCACCACTTGATATTGTTATAAATAAAATAATTTGTTACTAACAAGTTAATGTTTAATAAATAAATGTGTGTTTTTTATTAACAAATACACTTGAAATATAAATTTTATAATTAATTTATAAATTTTTGAATAAAATTTAAAAATAATTGGGGTGAATTAACAGACCAAAGAAGCAAATAAGGAAAGGTAATTTTATTTTATATGTAAATATAAATATATATATATATATATATATATATATATATATATATATATATATATATATATATATATATATATATATATATATATATACATATATGTATATGGAAATAAAATTATATAAAATAAAATTACCATTTAAATATATATTATCCAATTATGGAAAAAAAATACTTTTAAATAAGATAAAATTGAAAATTGGCATATGTATTTGCTTAATTACGCCACCAAAGATAATTCCAGTCTAATTAAAATTAAAAAATATATATAAATAGATTACTTTTGTCATAATTTTCTTAGAAAAAAAATTACGTTTCCATATAAATTCAATGGTACACAGCCACAATGGCGTGTATCCATATATATCCAATTGTACACAGTCACACAACCTCTCCATTGCTTTTTTTACCAAAATGTGATTGAACTATTTTTCTTGTTTGTTTTTGCCACTAGTAAAAGTAGGACGGAAGAATATTGTGGTCTTTTTTATTCAAATCAATAAGCGACGTGACGTTATTCATCCACAATTCATCCACGTAAGCTACGACAATTTATAATTTCCCCACTTTGTAATCGCCTAATATGAGGTAACACCACAGAATGACCACCCTGGTAAAGAGGACCAGCTCCATTTTATGTGGGTTTGCGTTTTGTCCACAGCCGAGTGCCCACTCAGAGAGGTAGCCAAGCGCGCACTGTATTCGCTCACTCAGCGTACTAGGATATTTACCGAAGACCGCAATAGCAACGTCATTCGCGTAAGCAACCAACCCTTTCAGCCTTGCCCTTCCAGATTTAGTAACAGGTCAATTATGACCAAGTTCCAAATAAGAGGGAATAGAACCTTGAGGTGTCCATCTGCTCACGTATCTGCCGGCAGACGTCCCAGCCAGATAAGCTGTCACGATCCTGCCTCTAGGCATTTGATCTGTAAAGCCTCTGAGTGACCCGTCTACCCCTAGACAAGCAAGGACCCGAGTGATTGCCTCAGGTCTGACGTTGCTAAAGGCCCCCTCTATATCCAAGAAGGTTACCATTGAATATTCCTTATATTCAAGTCATTTCTCAATCGGACCTATAAGGGAGTGGAGAGCTGTTTCCACCGCTCGTCCCTTACAGTATGCGTGTTGAGATCCCGACAGTTCGCCCGACTTGATTGAGCCTTTAATGTTAGCCTCTATTTGTCTTTCCAGTGATTTTAACAGAAAAGAGGATAACCTTATAGGCCTAAAGTCTTTGGGATAACAGTGAGAGCTTTTTCCCGCCTTAGGTATAAATATAACTTTTAATTCAGTTTATTTGGTAGGAATTTGAAAGAGTTGTAGGCTGCCTTTGAAGATAACTTCCTGCCAGGGTAGGGTTAAGTCAATAGTTCGCTGGATATCCGCAGGGAGAATGCCATCAAGTCCTGCCGACTTGTATGGCTTAAAGCTGTTTATTACCCATAGGATATTCCGCCTATTTACTATATGACTTACAGAGTATACATCTCTATTTATCATGGGTCTCTCCGGAGCTAGCACCGAGCACTCCGGGAAATGCGTTTCTAGTAATAGCTCCAGGGATTCTTCACTACACGTAGTACATGAACCATTCGGTCGTTGTAGATAACTAGGGATGGAAGGACTGGAACATAGTACTTCGCATAGCGTATCAGCCTCTGAGGTCTCCTGTATGTTGCCACAATAGTGCCTCCAGGCCCTCGTTTTGGCTGCTCTTAGCTCGTACTTGTAGGTTTTCAGGACTTCCTTATAACAGTCCCAATCGGCAGCAGCATTTGTGTTCCTTGCTTTCTTGAACAATCTCCTGCATTTTATACGAGTACCTTGGAGTTCTCTCGACCATCAGGGTGGCCGAGGCTTACCCAAAGGCCTACTGATAACATGGCTTTGTTAAAAGCATCAGATAGCTTGGTTACTAGAACATCAAGCTCCTGTGTAAATGCAGAAGGGTTTGGAACCGATACTGGTAATAAGTTACCCAGAATGGTCCTGAAACAATCCCAATCAGTGTTCTTCCTATTTCTGAAGGATGGTTTTTTAGTGGGTTTTGTATCCACTTCGTACTGGAGATAACAATGGTCAGAATGGTCTTTGGACACTTTACAGTTCAATACCCTCTCCTTAATAAAATCCGAGACAAGTGTGATGTCCACTTCTTGTCTATTTTTAGTAATGAAGGTTGGCTTGCACCCGATATTACATATATTTAGGTTAGTACTTAAAATAAAATCAAGGAGTAAGGAGTCGATTAAATGGTTGGATCCCTGAGCTGACGACCCGCATCCATAAAAAAACTAAACTGTTTGTAATCTCAAGTATTCGGACACGAGATTTAGGATCGGCACGTGGAACGTACAGTAATTTCGAAAACCAGGAAGAATGTGAAGTTAGACCACTCAATACTACTCTGTGCCATTTTTTCCTTGGCTGGTGTTGGTAATTTTGCCAGAGCTTGCCCTTACTATGGCCAACTCAAAACATAAATAATTGTTCCGGGCCTCGGAAGATCTTAGGAGTTAGAATTTTGTTTTATATTTCCCAGCAGTTAATAACCGATTGTGTAAGGTTTGCTTGCGCATGAAGTTACCTATTCTGTCGATAATTTGTGTACACGCGCCCACAGAAGTCGGGCCAGCCCCAAGATAAGGACTCATTTTAAAATGGGTTGGACGGATGTTAGAATGGTTATTGAGGACTTTAATGCTTGAGCCGGCAGAAATCAGGCCGACTTGTGTGAAATCTTAGTCCCGTACTCCCGAAGCTAATTTAAAGTATGCGCTATAGTGAAAGTCAGACCCAAGAATGATTGGTTTGGTGACAAGTATCGTCTTGCAGTCGAGCAATAAAATATAGCCCATAGGCTATATTAAAGTGCATTGTTATGTTGTACTGTTAATGAGGTAATGTTATAATAGGTCCGGTGTGTATGTTAATGTTATAAAATGTTAAATGTTAAAAAGTCATTGAATAATGGTCTAACCAAATACTCTTGAGATGAAATATCAATGAATAATATTCTACTGTTAGTTAGAGAGGAGATCTTAATACTTAATAGACACCTGCCACTAGGGAAGAAGGAGCGCAGAAACACTCTTATCTCTTCCCTCCTCGCTTTGCCATACGAGGTTCGTTCACCAATGTTTATTAAGATCGTTTGGGTCTATTTGGTCCGTGTCGTTTTGTGCTGGAATTGTAGCTGCGTCTTGTGTTTCTTTAGCTAGTCTATGCGTTGAGCTGGCTTGTACTTGCTTAGTATCTAGATTTATATTCATTTGGTTAACGTGAGTGTTTGTGCTCGGTTGGCTAACGTTAGAATATTGCTTGTTTGTGAGAGTTTTTTCTTCGTATCGCGGTTTTTTCTAAATAGTCGTTTCCGTGTAGTTGATTCTGTTCGTACTTTGGATTTCAGTTCCTGGAGTGGGTTTTGTTTATTTAGTAGGGATATGCCTGCTCCTGAATCTATTAGCAGTGTCGGTGTGATTGTGTCGCGATTCGTTTTGTATTTTGATATTAATTTTATGTATTTAGGTTTTATTTGGAATAAGTTTGCTATAGTATATGTCTTTCTGTTGTGCGTCAAAGAAGTTACCTTTTTCTGGTTTGTTTGTGTTTTTTGTTTGTTGGTTTGTTGGAGGTTGTATGTTGTATGGTATTGGTTCTATGTGTCTGATAAGTTTTGCCTTTCATGTCTCTTGCTTATTTATAGTTTTTTAAGTTTGTATAACAGTAGGTCTTGATCTAATTTTTGTGTTGATTGTACTTTTCCCTGTAGTTGACAGAAACGTTATTTTTAACTCGTCTTTTATTTTAAATTTCATTGTTCTGAACATGTTTCGTATTTCTCTGCGAGCTTTTGAAAACAAGATAGAAGTGTTAATTGCGATTAAGTACAACATTATCAAAATACCGATTGGGGTTTGGTTTAATGCATGAATGTATGATTTGTTGTTGAACGTTTTGTTTAGTTGGTAAGCGTCTGGGCTTATTTGGTTCGTGTCTTTTTGTGTTTCCTTAAATTCTAGTATTTGCGTTGGGAGGGTGCAACGGCTCGTGTTTGCTCAATGTTTATTTCCGGTTTCGTTTAGTTAACGTGACTGGTTGTGCTCTGTCGGTTAACTCGGGAAGCTGGAAGTTTGGTGTCAAGCTTGTTACAGTTTGAGTTTCTTAGTTTCTAGTTTTTGCGTTGGGCTTTGTTTAATAATATTTAGATTCGTTTTGTTAACGTGAGTGGTGGTGCTATGTCGGTTAACATGAGACTCTTGTGTGATTTGTCTTGGGTCTTCTGTGTTTGACCATGCTCTTGTGAATTTTAGTTACATTTTGAGAATTATACCCATTGGGAAAGAATATTCGTGTCCGTTTGCGATTTGCGTTTGGTGTTTGTTAGTTTCATTGGGCTGAATTGTCCTCCTAAGTTGTCCACTTCGTTTGATTGTGGTTGGTTTTGGTAGTGTCTTGTGTTGTAGTTTCTGTTGCTCAGGAAATGGCGATCGAATACGAAACTGTTAGTAGACTCATTTTCTCCCAAACAAATTGAAATTACTTCAAAACTGTTTTAGAGGGCAGTGAGACTGCTAAAACTTTATAGATATTACTTGGACGCATAATAACGAGACGTTTAGTTTCAATATTACCTTAACAAACCACACTATCGCAAAGTGCAAAAAATCTATTTTACCGTCAGATCATTAATAGGTTTCTTTCCATATATGTAGTATCACTCTTGGTTGTCTGACATCGCCAGACAATGGAAGACGTTTATAGTCAATCGCCCAGTTTAAACATACCAAATATTTTGCCACACCATAATTTGAGATATATATCAACAAAATCGTGGTTGTATCCTGCTGATTTAATAACAAGACGGAACAATTTGACCACACTTGTCGAATGGAAATCATGGTTCAAAGATTCTGCTTTTGCATTCGTTGAATGTGTGTCCTTTTGAAACCTTGCAGTGTGAGCAGTAGTTAGTATAGGGCTGTTTTGGAAATTTGGGATTGTAGGTTGTCGATAGTTTGTGAAGTTATGTTGTTGAGGTGATGTGTATGTAATTTGTCTTGTTTTTGAAATTGTCTTCTCGGAGTGTATTGTTTTTGTAAGAAGTATTGGTTGTTCTGTGGTCTTTGTATTTGATGGGTGATTTGTGGATTTTGGTAGTGTGATAGGTTCGCTCGGTATTCGTTATGTTGATATTGTGTGTTTCGTGGTTTTGGTTCTGTAAATATTCTAGTGCGGCATATGTCCCACGTGTGATTCGGTTTTTGACAGTAGTTACTTATTATTTGGTTCCTTCTGGTTGACGTTCCTAAGTGTTGATTTTGTATCGGTTGTTGAATTTGTGATTGTATTGGAGTTATGTGTTGGGTTGATTCTCCAGTTATTAACATTTTCTCTATTCGTTCCGTTTCCTCAATTATTGCATGATTGTTGCTACTTGTTCTTTTAGTATCGTATTTGTCAGTCTTCTTTTGAATATTTCTACACTGTTTACGTCAAGGTGTTTTGTGTGAGTGTCGTCCAGGTTGTCTAGTTCGTATTTTATTCTGTAGCCAATTTTGTATAGGTCTAAGGTTTTGCTTATTCCGTAGCGGTATTTTTTGATAGCTTCTGCGTATATTATTGTAGTATTCCCGTGTAGTTGTTTTCAAGTTCGCTGAGTGAGTATGCCGGAGTGTACATCTTGTTTAATGTCGTTTTGAGTGTTAGATAGTCCCGTATTTGCCGTCTGTATATCCTAAAGAATGCAGTTCCTATTAGTCTGTATTTGATGATTTAGTCGAATTCTTCTTTTTTTTCGTTGGTTTGTAGTCGGTTGTAGATGTTGTCTGAAGATCCAATAAATTTCGCTAGGCTGGTTGCAGCTTGAGTTGGGTCGGTCTCTTCGCCACTTGGATGCGAACGGTGAGTTGTCTTGCATATGGATTTCTAAGTTATTAGTGGTTTGCGTATGTCGTGTCGTCTGCTTAAACTAATTCGCTACATGTGCGAACTCGGCAGCACCAATGTTTATTATTACTACTAATTATCTAGGTTATTTTATGATAGTATCTTGGTACACGGTTGTACAAGAAACGTCTCACAAGCGAGAGGAAAAACAAGGCTGCTCTTACTAGGAGGGCTGCTAAGCGGATTTGTAGACGGAAGAAGCGAGAATGGTGGAAGGCCGATATTATGAAAGTACTCATCAATGAGCGCAATTACGTCATTTCTTTAAGCAATTACCGGACTACACCGCATTTTCAGTCCTGTATTAACCGCCATTCGGAACCGGGATGGAAATCTCTGTGTTAATATAGACGCAGTACTCGATGTATCGAGAGGACCCTTTACCGACCTGTTTGGTGTTCATCATGCGTCACAGACTGTAGTTGAGTCGCCTCATTTGCATTGAGGAAACCGCTCACGTTATGCTTTGTATCGTCTAGGGCCACTGCTTAAATCTAAATCTAGATCAGGCTCGTTGTTACGTTTGCATTTGAAATTTGATTGCTGAGGGATGAGTACGAGAGATGGCTCGTAACATTTGATAGAAGAATCACGCGAAACAGATGGTGCATGTCGAGCTCTGTGCAATATTGAGATCAGAGATCTGTTGAAGATCCCCGATATGGTATACATGAAGTAAGATTTTAGCGAGTATGCTGGCTCGGTCACGTTTATGCATTTCTATCTTGCTGCAAAATTGTCTGCAAAACAGGGTGAAGTTAGCCGCTTTTTATTCTAGTATGTTGGTATACAGTTTTTTGCTCAATTTTTTGTTGTCAAAAATTATGTCAGTTTGACATAATTTTGCTCTT
Source organism: Tipula unca (assembly GCA_951394425.1). Classification (NCBI taxonomy): domain Eukaryota; kingdom Metazoa; phylum Arthropoda; class Insecta; order Diptera; family Tipulidae; genus Tipula; species Tipula unca. Next base: position 153,212,311 of record OX596380.1, on the reverse strand, counting down.
ATTTTGACATAATTTTAACACATAATGTAAATAAATTGATATTATTTACAAAGCAAGTACTCGTATGATGATAATATATCACATAAACCAGGGCCCTTATTATGAAATTTTTAGATATCTAAAAAATTCGCCCCATTATGAAACTAAAAAAAAACATCAAATCGACTTTTTCCGAAAGCACATGGCAAAATTCGACTTTCAAATTCGATCGTTGTTTAGTTAATGCTATCGTGAAATAAAAACATATAAAAACATTTACAATGTAAGTTTTATTATAAATACATTTATATATTTAAATATATGTTTGCAATTTTTAAAATCAAATTAAAATAAAAATTAAATTGTTTTAATAAATTATTTTCTTGAGAATAACGCTTTCTTATGGTCATCGGCGTCACTTCATCTTGGGAATCCTCATCACTCGAACGGGTAAAAAAACCAATACTGGCCATTTAAAGACGAATATTTTAAATTTATTTTTATTTAAAATTATTAATGTTATACGTATATTTATTATAAACTAATTTTTAATCCGCACGAGACGCTTTAAGCAACATATAATACTAATCCATCGGAAAATAAAAAACATCTGCTGTCAAATTAAAGTTGTTGTGATTTGTTGTGCAAATTCGATTTCGGAAAAATTCGATAATAAGTTTCATAATAAGGCAAATCTGCGGCGGATCGAATTTTTTAGATATCGAAAAAATCCGAAATCGAAAAATTTCATTACAAGGGCCTAGTATAGTATTTTGGTAGTTTCTTTGCATACAATTTTCGAGAGAGAAATCAAACTCGTAAGGCCACCACCAAATGTTACTAACTCATCCATTTTTAATACTGGAAACACTGTTCCACCATATTTTGTTTTATATTTTTCAGAACAATTGTATACACTCTGTAGTTTCACAACCAAACCTCCTGTAAATACTGAATCATTGTGAGTCATTGTAGAACTCCAAGATGTAAACGTTTCTACGGGCATTTCTACTAGCGTATGTTCCAATTTGTGGTGTGGCACCTCGACTTGCGGTAATTCTAGATATTCCATACCTTGGAATTGGAATGAAATTACGGTCTACTTGTTTTATCGCCACGTTGTCAAAATGCTTTCGAACAATACTCTCAGGGATAGGGTTTCTCGCCAGTATGAATCCTTATATGAATTTGTAGTGCGTCTGATTAAGAGTACATCCTTTGACACTGCAAGCTAATTTCTTAACGCCTCGGTGAAATCTTAAATGTTGCCACAAATGTCTCGATTGTGTATATGATGTACCACAATAATATAATTTAGTCTCAAAATTTTGCCAGAAATATTTACTTCCAATTGGAGGTCCATCCATTACATGAATCTAGAAATATACAACCAAGATAAACAACCAAAATTTTAATAAATACAAAATACTTATTTTAAATAATAAATATCACATCCATCATCTACGAGTATATACTATTAAAAAAAACACGATATTTTAAATTGAATTAAAATTATTTACACCGACCGCAAAAAGTGGTCTAGCCATTTTTACTGGGATGGCAATACATATTTTCTCATGAAAAAAATGAAAACTCAATATAATTAGTAATTTCAAATTAAAATTAACATTAATCTTACTTAATTAAAATAAATAGAAAAAGTGCTAAAATTGACAGTTGTAAAATTGAAATTTCATTCTATTTTCGTTCACTGACCTATAAACATCTATTTACTGTTTGTTCTTAGTTTCATTTCAAAATAAATAAAAATAAACATAAACAATTAATCTCGTAAATTAATCATTATTGTCACTATTTTAACGGTAATCTAATATAAATTATTATAAAATAAGTACATAAAAGTTAAATTAAAATATAACTTAAGTTTTCTGTCAAAATTTTGTTTCGCTAAAGTTCCAAATACTCGTATTTAACATGCCGAACTGTAACAAATGTAATGGAAATATTACGGGTAACACACGAGGAAGTACCGGTATGCAGTGCAATGTGTGTAAAATCCAGTTCCATACGGAATGTGTTGATGTTGCTGACGAATTTCTCAAACGAGTGCAAGGTGGGTTAGCAGCGTGGAAGTGTGAGTCTTGTGAAAGTGTATCTTTATCGACTACCAGTTTGCGTGACATTATGCGGATGTTAAAAAACCTTAGGGGTCGCATGATAAATATTGAAAATTCCCAACAATTTACGAGTCGAACACTCGAAGACCTTAATAAAAAAATTCATTTGGTAATGGAGGAAAACAAGTCGCTCAAACTTAAACTGGGTGTAATTGAATCTAAGTGTTCGGCTTTTGAGTACAAAACAAATAAAATTGACGCTGAATTGGACTTAAGGAACCGGGTTAATCTCCAAAACAACTTAGTTATCTTTGGTTTGCCCGATGATGCGGATAGTCTTGAGAAACATGTTAACTGTGTCTTTAAAGCTGTAGATGTTATCGTGCCTGAAACTGAAATATATTGTCTTAAAATTGATTAAACCAAAAACGAGCAGTGCGAATGATAATTTATGCGATCATTTGATTGTTGTTATCTGGCCAATAAACTAACAAAGGACCGTATCCTGAACATGTTTCGTGTTAAAAAACGTTTATGCTTGTGGGATTTGGGTTTATCGTCATCTCATCTTTCGCAACAAAAGATTATTGTTACACATCATTTATAACCATTGCAGTCTAAGTTGCATGCTGAAGCTAAGAAAATCAAACTTAAACATGATTATCAGTATTTGTGGGTCCAAGACAACAACATATTGGTTAGAAAACATAATGATTCAAAAATATATCGTATTAATTCGCTTAACGATTTCAATGATTTGCATCGTTTCTGTGGAGAGAGTAATGACAAACTATAATTTGTTTTGTTGCAACATTAATCTACTTCACACAGATCGTTTTTCGAATGTAACTTTAAACTTTTTATATTTAATTTTAAGATTCTCGCATTACTTTTATTATTTCTAAAATCTATTAAAGTTAAATATTTTAAATTTGATATTGTTTCTTTTTTTGTAGAATCACTTGTTTTCAAAATTATGTTTACATATATTGGAATGTCAAATTTTATAGAAATTTGTTATTTTTTGGTTGGCAGTGTAGTATATTATAAAAACAAACGTTAAAGTACATTTCGATCAGGTAACAATAATTATTTTTATACGATTAAAATTTGGTATTGGTGCGTTTTTTTAATGCAGTATTGAAATTGTTTCATTCTATTACGTTATTTTCTTTTCTCTTTGTTTTTACAGTTTACTTAAATTATGGTAATCTCTATGAATGGTAGCAAAGTGGATAATTTAAACAGTGTTGGTCAAAATACTGTGATATCTTCTCTGTCTAATGGAAAAAATAAACATTTAAACATATTCCAGTTGAATATTTGTAGTATGAATGATTTAACCAAATTTGACAATTTTTTAGAAGTTATTGATTCAATTCCTTGTGACATTCATGTTATTGTATTAATTGAAACTTGGCTTAGATTAAGGAACTCACAATTTTATAACATTAAAAATTATTCTAGTTTTTTTAGTTGTAGGGAAGGCAGAGTTGGTGCAGGTATAGCTATGTATGTATATTAGATCCGATCTGATTTTTGTTCAGGATTGTATTGACGATGGCTTTTATGAGTTTCAGTATATCACGGTCGAGCTAAAGAATTTCGGTACCAGAATATGTGCAGTATATAGGCCACCAGGAACAGATATCACTCAGTTTTTTGAACGCATTGAAGTGGTTTTAAGTGACAATAATAAAAATAAATATGATATTATAATGGTAGGAGATATCATCATACCATTAAATAAGGATACTAACATTAGTAAAGATTATTTAAATTTACTTAGCAATCTAGATCTTGTAGTAACTAATTCTATAGAAACTCGCAGTGTTAGTGGTAACATTTTAGATCATGTGGTTAGTAGTTTTACTAATATCATGTCTATTACTAATAATACAATTTTTTCTACGATCAGTGATCATAATATCGTTCTGTCTAATTTTAAGTATAAAGATAAATATGTTGTTAAACAGCTGAAAAAAAATAATAAATTACAATAAATTAAATGAATTATTTGCATCATATCTATCAGAAATAGATGTAAGCAATGGTGATCCAAATAAAATATTGTTAGCTATTATTCACATATATAAGCAACTATTGGTGAAAAATACTCGAGTTATTTATATTAAGGTGAAGCTTAAAACAACAAACTGCCCTTGGATAAACTATGATATCTGGAAGCTTATTCGGGATATAAATATTTTCTTAAAAAGATTTAAAAAATTTAAGAAAAAAGTGAATCATATAAGTATGGAAATCAGGACCTCTCTTGAGGATAAATTACATATCTTAAGCAAGGAAATTTCTAAACAAAAATATTTTGCGAAAAGAAGGTATTTTCACAAGATGTTTAATGAGGTACTCAATTTGAGAGATTTGTGGAAAAACATAAATTCACTTTTTGGTACAATTAAAAGTAATTCTGATAATATTGAAATTCGTGATAATTTGGTAATGAAATCAGATACATTTGAAGTAACTGAAATCTTTAATAAATATTTTGCGGAATGCGGCACGTCGTTGCTGGGCTCACTAAATAGTGATAAGGATTTCAATAAATTTGGCACCATTAGGAGACTATCAAATTCTATTTATTTGGAGCCAACCTCGCCTACGGAGTTATTCAATTTAATTGCTGAGCTTGACCACAATAAAGGTTGCGGACCCGATAGTATTTCTGTTGGAGTACTTAAACAAAATATCTATATATACTGAAAAATGTTTTGTCTGATATTTTCAATATAGTTAGTTCTACTGGAATTTATCCAGACTGTTTAAAGCTGGCCAAAGTTGTGACTGTATTTAAGAGTGGTGACAATTGTGATGCCAATAATTATAGGCCTATTTCAATCCTTCCCGTTTTCGATAAGTTACTTGAGAAAGTGTTAAACACTAGAATCTGTAATTTTCTTATGAAAAATAATTTTTTTTATGGGTATCAGTATGGATTTCGTAATGGTGTTGGTACTGATGTGGCATTGGTGGAAACCGTCGACATGATTAGTCTGACGTTAAATGATCGCTCATATATGGGTGCTTTATTTTTGGATTTACGTAAAGCATTTGATTGTATTGACCATGATATCTTATTGGAAAAATTATATCTATATGGTTTTAGAGGAATTACTTTTAAATTGCTGAGAAGCTATCTGAGAAATAGATACCAATACGTTTCAATAAATGGAATATGTAGTAGTATGAAACATGTTTCAACTGGGGTGCCGCAAGGTAGCGTTCTTGGTCCAACACTATTTTTAATATTTATTAATGATATTTGTAATTTACAGTTAAATGGAAATATTCGGCTCTTTGCTGATAAAACCTCAATGTTTTATAAGAGTAGTACTAACTTTGCAATTTTGAATGAATACTTTAATAGTAATATGCTTGTATTGAATTTTGAGAAAAGTAAATTTATGATAATCCAGTCAGCGCACTAAAGAGTAAATATTTCCATTAATATATTAGAGTTTCTACTGTTAACATTGAGTGTGTACATAGTTATAAATATCTTGGTATCATATTTGATTCCAAATTATCGTGGCAATATCATATAGATTATTTATGTAAAAAGTTAGCTCCGTAACTTACGGAGTGGGTTTCATGCGTAAATTATCTCACTATGTCCCCACTGCTATATTACGTAATATGTATTTTGCTTTTATTCATTCGCGACTTGCTTATGGTTTCCAGGTTGGTTAAACTCCAAACTCAACAATATAAAGCGTTAAAGGCTGTGTATAAGTTACCTTTTTTATTTTCAACTCTTGAGTTGTATTTAGAAGCGGCGAGAGGAATTTTTCCTCTACTAGCATTAAATTATTTGTGTATTACATCTTATGTCCATAAGGTTGTTACTGGTGTGGGAGTTTCATTTAACCTGCAATTTCAAACGGTTTCACATGGTTATCTGACGAGACATTCTGTTGATCTTGTTGTGTCTAGTTTTAACAATGAATACGGTAGGAGGAGAATATCAAGTGTTGGTCCTTATAATTATAATAAGTTATCTGAATCTGTTAAATTGATTCAAAATGTTCTGAAATTTAAAGTAGCGGTTAAACAACATTGTCATTCCAATATTTCACATTTCATCATATAAAAAGAAGTTAACTTTTATTATTTGTGTTTATTTTCTATAATAATTTATTTCTTATTATAAACTTTTTATAGGTTTTGAGTATTGGTAACCCCTTCAAAGGACATTAAATCCACTTTAACAAACTATAATTTTATTTACATTTATTTCCAAATTTCTAATTATATATAAGTTTGTTAATTATTTTTAAGTATATATTTTGTTACTGCGTACATAATGAATGAAATAAATGAAACGAAATCTAATTCCGGAAATTTGTAGCAGTTGTCAGCCTGCTGCACATTTTGCATCGATTATGCATTTATTTTAATTTGGAAGGGGAAATTTGTGTACGAAATAGCTAGTTTTGATTGGCTAATATATGGTCGGTGAATATTTTACAGCAAGGTAGAAAAGCATAAACTCGCCTTGAGTGTACATACAAGTAGAGCTTAAATATAATTCTTGATTATAGTGTTTGTTATATTAAATTAAACATTAAACTAAATTACGAATTGTTTATAAATTCGTCTAGACATATACTACTTACTCTATTTATAAAATTATGTAAGCGTTATACAGATAAATTAGATTTTGATAGCAAAAAAAAAAAAAATCTTATCCAATATTGTGATCAGAATCTATTCTCAAATGCGCTTTGTAATACTATATCTACGTATCTATGTTTATGCCAACATTTATTATGAATGAATGGAAACCTACGTTATTATTCATCAAACTGTAAATGTATATTAAGTATACTAACAACAAATAAAAATAAAAAACCTTATATCTTTACGAGAGCTATAAAAGAAATTAATCTCGATAAAAAAAAACTCACAGATAAAATTTATAGATATACTCGTACGTAAGTTATATACGAGGTTAACATAAATATAATGCTTCGTATATAATTCTGAAAGTCAAATTAACAAAAATACAAGACGAACAAAAAAAATGTATTAATTAAACTTTTCTGAACAGATCTGACGTAGCTTTGTATTATATAAAGATAAAAAACAATCCACTGGTTTTCAACGCAGTTTTTCTAATTAAATCCTACAGTTTGGATTTAATTTACCTTTGCCGTACAAAAATTATTTAATTTAAGGTTTTCATTCCGGTTCAAATACTATTTAGTGAGGCATGGTTTACGCGCGCATTTTAACCTCTTAATATGAGTATTTCGAAAATATTCGATGACAAGTAGTGGAATAAAAACAATTGAAAACTTTTGTTTTATTTTGGCATTCCATAATTCCATTGTGTTTCAGAAATATATAAAAGAAAATTTATTTGTGTTTAAAGAAGAAATACGTAAAAGGAATTTATCGATTTCCAACATTTCTAAATTTTATCTCTATGTACGTATGTACTATATTTTGGACAGAGAAATTGGGTTATCGAGCATATTTCTAGCAAAAATAAAAATAAAAATTCTAAATATTCTGTGGTCTTATATCTGAAATGGGTGTATACTTTATTATTTTATTACCATCAAAGAAAAGAAAAAAAAAAATTTCCAAAATATTTTCCATTTTCATGTTTTGTGATTAAAATATAAAACATTTATACATGTCGTAATAAATATTGGTTATGTACTCGTCTATTTACTATATATACCCCCACACACGGAAAATTCTTTTTTCTTACTGCGTGATGGAAAATTAAATTAATTACAAAGATTGTGTTTGTGTTGATAACCGAAATCTTTCAACTGTGATTTGTTCTGTTGCGAAATTATTTGAAGTCACAAAAAAAAAAAAAATTAATTTTTACAACGCGCTAGAAATGGAAAATCGTGTAACAAACTGAAAATTTGTCTTTTGTTCTACTACATTTTTGTGTTTTGTATATAAAAAAATTTAATGCTCCCCATTGTGTTTTTTTTGAATGAAAAGATTGAATTTTTTATTAAAATCGCGCGTTAAACTGGGTCCGTATTTATTCTTATAAATTAATTAAAAATTAGATTAATTTAATTTTTAAACAACATTGACATGTCATAGTAAACGATTTTCATTTGTTTGTAACCACCTGCAGCGAACGCATGTCAAATTATATATTTTCTTTACAAAATTATGGTTTATAAATAAGTTAAATAACTTAAAAAAAAAATTCGAACGTGGTTTGAGTTTGAATTATCCGGGGCACGGTTTTAAGGCCCAGATGTACATAACATCGGCTTCTTGCTTGCGGGATACTAACATTATTTTATTTCATCGCCGCATATGCTCTTAGCCAATCATCAATTTTGTTTAAATGAGTTTGTAAAATTGCTTTGGCAGGTCGCGGTGTAGTATATACACAAGGCTTGTGCTACGTTCAAGAAGACACTTGAATATATTTTCTTCTTTTCCATAGTGTAGTTTCAATTAAGTCGTTAATTTTATGCACTTGGTTTATAGTAGAGTGCCTCCCGATAAAGCCAAATTGATTTGAAGGAATAAGTTTTCTTTCTTCTATTACTGATTTTAACCTTTTAAGCAATAGTTTTTCAAACAATTTTGAAATTGTATAGGAAGTAGCGAAATTGGTCTATACGAGGTTTTAAAGTTAGGAGGTTTATTAGGTTTTGGAATCATAATCACTTCTGCCACCTCCACTGATGTGGAACGTATTTCAGTCAAACCGCCGCGTTTACTACCTGGAGCATTTTACGTAATCCCTTTTCAAGGAGTTCTTTAACTATTTGTCCTGAAATTAGATCATAACCAAATGATTTTTTTGAGCTTAAGTTTTTAGTAATCTCATATTTTAGCTCTTGTAATGTTACTGGCTGGATATTTTTATTAAAAAAATGTATTTTCAAGGTGGGCTGGGAACAAGACAAGCTTTTAAGCACTACTTGCCCAAGTTCCATAATCCTTTTTGATAGGAAGCTCCTGAATGTTCGGTCCGGAAAGGCCGGTTAGATATTCACTAAATGAACTGTTCTTAATTTCTTAGATTAGCAACTTCAGTTTGTTGCTTAAATAATATTTGCCTTGTAGTGCTATATTGCTCTGCCAGATTTTACGAGCCTTCCTCTTTTCATTAACCATATCTCTCACTTCCAAAGGTAATAGTTATTGCCCCTCGATATTTTATATTGACTAGGGGGCGTACTCTGCCACGCTGCTTGCAATATATTATTATTTAAAAGATCTAATTGGTTATCGGGTTGTGCCGCAGTTTTAATTGTTAGGTTAGGTAAGGGTGGCCGTCCTAAAGGACTAGCATAGACACAAAATTGGTCCGCAGCTGTACCACATTCGAGTTTCCTCCTCTTCACTCGTTAAACCACCCTGAGCTTACCAAGAAGCGTTTAAAGTCTCGGATCTCGATCTTACTAAGATCCGAGAGGTCGTTCAAAGGAGAAGTTCCCATAAATTTTGTTCTGCTGTACGCTAGACTAGGACAGGCGCAGAGCAGATGGAGCACATTTTCCTCCTGCTCCTTCTCATCACCAAAGCTGCGGCAGAAATCGTGGGCTGGGACACGCAATCTACTCGCATGTATCCCAATGAGACATTGTCCCGTTATAGCTCCCACGACCATACCAATATGGCGCCGTCGAAGCGATATCAGTTGGCCTGATCTGGACCGGTCAAGTCCAGGCCAGATCTGCTTGGTTATTACACACGAACTGGCGTTAGACCATCTGACGTTCGTTTCTTTTATGACTTCTTCCTGAAGCAGCTGTGCTCCTGAGAGCCCCACTTATACACAAGCAGGCCGTTCTTTGGACTTTCATCAATAGTTCACGGTTGGCCATAATTTTTATCGCTAGCCATCAGACGACAACCCCATACAGCAGTATAGGTTTGACCACTGAGACGTAGAGCCTTGTGGGGCTCCATACCCTATCTCTTTCCAATGGTATTTTTGCAGGAGCAGAGCGCTATAGTAGCTTTCTGTACGATGTTTGGTTTCCAGCTTAGCTTGCTGTCCAAAAGCAGTTCGAGGTATTTTGCTCTATCCGTAAAGATCAAGCACCATTTAATGTTGGCGGGTCACACTGAGGAAGTTTGTGCTTCCTGGTAAAGAGGAGCAGCTCGGTTTTCTGTGGGTTTGCGTTCAGTCCGCAGCCGCGTGCCTACTCAGAGAGGTAGCGAAGCGTGCACTGCATGCGCTCACTCAGTGTACTAGGATATTTACCGAAGACCGCAATAGCAACGTCATCCGCGAAAGCAACCATCTTTAAGCCTTGCCCTTCCAGGTTTAGTAACAGGTCATTTATGACCAAGTTCCAAAGAAGGAGTATAGAACCCTACCTTGACGTCTCCCTCTGCTCACGTATCTGGCGGCAGACTTTCCACCCAGATAAGCTGTCACGATCTTGCCTCTAAGCATATGATCTATTCAGCCTCTGAGTGACCCGTCTACCACCAGACACGCAAGGGTCCGAGTGATTGCCTCCGGTCTGACGTTGCTAAAGGCCCCCTCTATATCCAATAAGGTTATCATTGAATATTCCTTATATTCAAGTGATTTCTCAATCGGACCTATAAGGGAGTGGAGAGCTGTTTCCACCGATCTTCCCTTACAGTATGCGTGTTGAGATCCCGACACCTCACCCGGCTTGATTGAGCCTCTAATGTAAGCCTCTATTTGTCTTTCCAGTGATTTTAACAGAAAAAAGGATAAGCTTATAGGCCCAAAGTCTTTGGGATAACAGTGAGAGCTTTTTCCCGCCTTAGGTATAAATATAACTTTTACTTCAGTCCATTTGCTAGGAATGTGACAGAGTTCTAGGCTGTCTGGATATCCGCAAGGATAATGTTATCAGGTCCTGCCGACTTGTATCCGCAATATACAGGTAAGGCTGCATGATCCGGAGGTCGCCAAGTATCCAGATACACCGTTAGAGACTGGGATAGTTTTTAGAGTGCTACACGCACACTTGTGGAAGCTGATACGGAGCTGGCAACAAGTACCAACTTGATTCCCCCAAGACAGCTTCGCATCAGACCACCAGTTTTACTTGTTACTTCTAAGACTGTATTTACTTCGATCGTTCGGAAAACATCCCAATTTGTTTTATTGTTTGTTAATCTAGGCAAGTTTTCTTTCTTGATTATGATTGCACTCAGTGTCATAATAACTGGTGTGTGGTCTGAACATATTCCTTCATTGTTTTCCATCATTACGTAGTTTTCGGTTACTCCTTTTGTTACAAAGAAGTCAATATTAAGTCTGGCATTTTTTTATGATCGGTAGGCCAATATGTTGGTTTACCCCCAGAATAAAACTTACAGTTTGGGGCCGCTGCTTCACAAAATTGTTGGGTAGCTTTAGCTGAGTTTTTCGGTGGTATTCTGTCGAATGGTATTTCACGGTTTTGCTTAAACTGAGTTTTTCTATTCCTCAGTTTTTGCAGTTCTTAAGCTATCTATACACATTCAGGGGTGGTAGTTTTACCCAGTTGGCAGGCTTGTGCTAGATGCCTTCCGGGGCATATTTCACATCTAGGCTCTCTGTTACAATATTTCTGGGTATGGGTTTAAGCCTTGTATTTTCTACATTGGGGTATTACACCAGTGGTCTTTCTTAATGCTTCAATTCTAACCATCATATTGAGAATAGCTCTAATGGTAAAGATGTTTTATACTTTTTCTTTATTATTAAAAGTAAGTATGGATAATGGGAGTAATCTTCTGTTAATTTTGACCCCTTGATCAGTTTCCTGCTTTTCCTTTTTAAGCCTAATCCTTGGATTTGGCTATCTCAGTCTCTTGTTGAATTTCAAACATGTCATTTGATTTTGGGGATTGGCTTGAAAATGCAGTTTCTGGGGAAGATTCAGCTTTTCTTTTTCTAGAAGGTCACAACTTTCTCTGTTTTTTTAAGGATCCAGGTCTGTTTCGTCTCGTAATTCATCTTCATTAGTGAATAATTCTTGTGCAGCCTGGTTCTGTATTTCTTTGGCTTGAATTGCTTGTTTCAGCTTTCCATTTTCATTCTTAAGTATGTTAATCTCTATACTAAGTTGAGATGTGATCTTTTCTATTTTAGTTAATTGTTTACGATGTTATTCGTTTTCCTTTTCATAGCTGCTAACTGAGGATGTTGGTGATCTCAGCACTTTGGAGCTACGTCCAAAGGGGTCCATCCACACTCCACCATGTCGTCGGAACTGGAGTTCTATATCCCTGCAACCGTAAGATTTTCTCCTTTTTCCCTTTTCACCCATGCTGGTGCTTTGTCGGTAGCTTCCCTCTAGCATTTTAAACTTACTGCCAGGTATTAATAACAGCCGCTCCTAACTTGGAAAACAGACCAAGAAGCCGCCCAATGAGAGTCCGTTGCACTTGCATTTCTTGTTCACTAGTTTTGCATTCCTCTATCCGCCACCCGAGGATTAGCAAGTCCCACGTGAGTTCTATTTATCTAACAATAGATGACATCTTTCTTGTGAAAGAAGATAACCTACCTCTTAATGATTAAAGGCTAGATTTATTGAAGTACATCCTGGGAAAGACGGTCTTTTGCGAGTAGTTACACTTCGACCGTCAAAATACCAAGACCAGTTACAAATATCATTGTGCAAATGGACAACGATTTTAGATTTCTGGAAATAAAATTTGAGTTTATCGAATTTTAAACTTTTTAACCGAATTTTAAAATTCTAAATTTGAATTGAAAATTTGAATTTTGAAGTGTCTTTGAGTTTAAAAAATACAAATTTCAAGCCAAATTCGCAGTACCTACTCAATTGTTAATTGAATTCAATTAAATTTCGAATTTAAAACTAATCACTATTGTAGTCCTAGTATATCATATAATATGTGGCGTCCTATAATTTTGAAAAGATAACTTAAATGTTGAAAACTATTTGCGATTTATTCGACTGCATATAAAAAAAAGTTTCAAGTTTCAAAATTTATTCCTCAATACGAATAGAAAGTTTGGACATTTGGCCGTTCTTAAAGAGAACATTTCAAGTAAAATATTTTTTCAATAAAGATCTTCATAAAACGAGAATATATGTATCCTAAAAATTCACTTAAAAAATAAACCATTTGTTAAAATTGCTTAATAAACAACACACTCACGTTACATGCTGTAAAAATGTTCAATAAATATTCAATTACTTTCGATTTCTTATCATATCGTATCGTAGCTAAGCTATATATCGTCCTACAGTTATGTATAGAAAAGCCGTTTGATTTTAGCTCCTATATACGTACACATAATGTTCGATCGTTATATAGCCTCTGTGTATATATGTATGTACGTGTATATGTATACAAATTTTATTTCCAATTTTCGTTCTTTCAACATCTCATATCTTTCGATGTTACAAAATAATTGTATATAGATACGAGTATACGAGTATATGTACATGCATGCCGAATAAGAACATATTATTTTAGATTCTTCTCACGTAGATTCTAATGTTGCCTCTTAATATCATTTATCATATAATTCATTTGATTTTGGTCTAGTATAAGAATTTAATATTTAATTGAATCGTATGTACATATATGTAGGGCTTGCATTACCGATTAACCGATTAACCGGTTAATCGGTAAATTGCTAAAAAATTCATTACCGAAAAACCGGTAAATTCATTATTTTTTACCGGTTTTTTCGGTAAAAATTTAAACTTTATATTTTACAATATTTATCGTTTTGTTCCGTTCCATACTTACTATTTTATAAGTAAATAGTTGAATTTAATATTTAAAATTAATAATTATACTATAATAAAGAAACAACAAAACCATTGATAATAAAAGAAATCGTTGAATTAATTGAACGGTTTACGTTAAATGAACAGTCTGAAACTGAAATTTCAGATTCAGAAGCATGTACTTCAGATGAGCGTGCAATTCCGTCAACATCAGCATCGCCAGCGTTAACAATGAAAGAAAAGCTGCAACTTACAATTCAACAGAAGATGAATAAATCGAATTTGGAAAGTACTCGGCCAAAATCACCTAAAGCTAAAGGATTAGTGAATATTATTAAAAGGGAAATGGACTTTTTCCAAGAACAGAACATCCGAGGTAAATATTTAGAGAAAGCATTTAAAATGTTGTTGACTGTTCAACCGACAAGTGTCGAATCGGAGCGCGCGTTTTCAGCAGCCGGTCTGATCTGCACCAAGTTGAGGTCGAGCTTAAATGATAACACGTTAGACACAATGTGTTTTTTAAGGCAGCATTTTAATCAAAAACAAGAGTTGAAATGAAGTTTTAATTTTTTTTCTAATTTACGTTTATACTTTTTTTTTATATATTATAATGTTGTGAATTAATAAAATAAAAGAATAAATTAATAAAATAACTTAATGAATTTTATAAAACAAAATTTTATAAGTAATTAGTTTGAATAAAATATCAACTAACTAAAATACTCTCAAAATTACCGGTAAATTCCCGGTTTACCGGGTTTTTCCACATAAATTACCGAATTACCGGTAATTGAAAAAGTCGGTAAATTTGCAAGCCCTACATATATGCCATAGTTTTGTTAGATATGTACGCCACTGTATGTACATATAAACGAAATAAATATGTATAGTACAAATAAATAAATAAGTTAAGTCCATTGAAATTTATTTTAGTTTAGTTTTATTTTAGACATACAAATATCTGAAAGACATAAAATAACAAAATACATTATAGATAAGAAAAGGTGATTATGATAGGACATACAGACATGTGTCATATTTATTTTGTGTGTGTATGTCCGTATATGTTCACATATGGATAATATGCCTTCTGGCATAATAATCATATTATATGTACAATCATATAAATATTTAAAAGATTACCAGCTTCTTGTAATCTTTTCATTTAAATATATTATGTGTATATGTTGCATACCTTTTCCCGTCATTATATATACTTAGATACGAGTATATAGAGCATAAGATTAGATGATAACATAATCTCGTTTTCTCTGAATTTGGGTTATAGTTGCCATTTTTTTTTAAAACCATAAAAAAGCATCTTAAGTTCAAATGTCAATCCTGTTATCTATAAATAAATATAAACGGATAAAACATATATTTACTTCAAAGTGTTTTATTTGATCTACACATACGATTTTAAAGTTCAATACGTCACGACAACTTTTTTAATTGAAGTTTGTCTTTATTTGTATCTCTCCCGCATAATATACGTATACCATCCGTATATGTACATAATATATTAAATTGATTAGATTAGATGATTATTAATTTTTGCGACGTGCTATCATAATGGAGAGCGGTATATAATCTGTATAAAAGTTAAAACAAACATAAAACTGGAAAACATGATTTTTATACCAACGTATATACTCGTATTGATTTTCATTTTGTGTACATACAATAGATTGGCTAAAGAATTAGTAACTTTAAAACGTGCTGAAACGTGCGACCCAGTAATATCATAAATATATATATAAATCGATAGACACGTTGACAGAATGAAGGTCGTTTTAATCATTGTCATTTTTATTAGGCACCTGCTCTGCTCTCTGTGCACTCTAACAACTGTATGATAAGAAACATTTTGAATTTCTGTTTTTTTGTGTTGCTTTTAATCATACCATATTGAAACATCTACTATATACTATATCGATGAGATGACAACAACAACAATCGTGTGACAACAACAACAATTACCATCGATTGGTAACAACAGTAAAGCCGCTCTCATGCAAATGAGTCTAAGGCTTATATGAGACGAAGTCGACATGACGGAGTTAAATTTTGTCCATCTCGTTATAAACATTTCGCAGTCGTACCAATTTCCTTTTTTTTTTTTGCTCTATCTTGTAGCTGAATATTTATTTTGGTTTTTATGGAAACATAAAGTAGCTAAAAATATTTATGTCAAAATAATAAAATATTGTCAAGGTAAGTACACATAAAATGTACATAACAATATAATTAATTTATACATATTTGATTAATTTTATATATTTAAATACATTATATAGATGAATATAAATGAGGCAGAACACCAACTCATTAGCGAACTAAAAAAACCAGGACGGGAAATGTTGTGGCAGCTCAAAAATCCGTTGTACCGTCACAATATGCTTCGCCGGGTAAAATGGACGGAAGTCGGCGAAATTATGGGCATTTCTGCCGAAGAGTGCATGACTTTATGGAAGCGGTTAAAAGCAAAATATGCCAGAATAAAGGCGAATTTGGCTCCGAAAAGTGGAAGTTGCCATAAACCAATTAGTGATAGAATGAAGAAGTTTTTAAAAGAAATGGAATTTTTTGAACCCGGTGGCGATGAAGAGTAAATATACTAATTTTTTATTTTATGTTGTAGATATTTCTAAAACTATGTTTATTTTAAGTTGCCCGTGGATCTTGGGACACTCAATAAATATTTTACGTAGTTAGTTTTCAATTAAATTTCGTGATTGTGATAATTTATAGAACAACCGAGAGTAGCTTTACAGCAGCATCAGAACTGGACTCTAACATTAGAGCACCATCGCAACCCGGACCATCAAAGTCAACAGTGACATCTGGAGCGTTGATTAATCCGATACAACAGCTGTATGATAATACGGTTGCCGAGTTATCGGAAGATGATATACCTGTTACACCGAGACAACCACCGCAAAGGAAAAAAAAAAGACTGAATAACCCAGTCAGCCCAATTATAGAAAAATTAATGGGGCGGATGGATATAGGCACTATGAAATTAGTGAACAGTTAGTAGCACAGTCAACACAGGCAATGAATAATCCGTATACGAAAATTAGCCCTGGGCTAAATTATGCAATGGGAATAGAAGAGGAGGTCCTTACGTGGAGTGAATCCCAACAACTCCAACTTTTAACAGTCTGGCAACAGGCAATGGAGGACCAGAGAAACAAAAACAAATCGGTTTCTAAATGAAAATTGGTTTAATTATTTATTATTTATAAGTTATTATTATATTTCAAAGTTTATTGATGAATTAAAATGAATTTATTTACAAAGAATTACAAACAAGATTTTTATTAAAAATACTTCCGATTGTCTCACTATACATATATGGTTGTTATATTGTCCCCCATTGTGTTGTTGGTTAAGTTCTTCCTTATTTGTACGGCACGATGTTCCTATACAAAAACATAAATCAAAATAAGGTTCTGTTTAAAAATAGTAAGTAAATAAATTCAAATTACCTTATGGCTAGTGCATTGTTGATTCTTGCCATGATAGCATATGCACTAAAAAAATATTTGAATTTGGCTCGCACGTCCGAAGCCGTTCTATTTGGATTATTTGAACCCACTCGTCCGATGTTATTCATCCCGAGTGCTTCACCTTGATCCCGCCATCTTCCCGGTCGCAAAATACCGCCTACATAATTATCCACCAAATCAGTTAATATGTAATTTGAATCATTATGGTCTCTGAGCCAGTTGTGAAGCACAACTGTAGCTTTAATTATATTAAGCACGGTTGGCTTGCTTGCTAGAATTGGCCGCCGATATATACGCCATTTAGCGGCCAAAATACCAAAGGCATTTTCTATTACACGTCTGGCTCGAGACAGGCGGTAATTATAAATATATTTTGCGCTGATGGCAAAACTCGGCTGTTGCGACCGGGGTATGGACGCATCAAATTAGGTAATAGTGGAAACGCTTCATCTCCCACAAATACGTGCGGAACTTCATCTGTCGTGTTGGGCAAGCAGGCTGGAGGTGGTAGAGACAATTCAGCACCACCATTTAAAAGGGATTTTCCAAAATCACCTCTTCGAAATATGGTAAGAAACAGATAAAATCTTTATTAATCACGATATAAATTAATTAATTCCTTTTTTCTTTTATTATATAAAAAAAAAGAACCGCAAGCGAAACCGTCTGCACTTTCGGAGATTTTCCGCCAGAAAATAACGTATTTTTAGAGGTAGTTTTTTTTTTTATCTATGGATCCTTTTTTCTATAAAATAAGAAACAAAAAAAGGTTAGAACACGATTTCGAACCAGACAACAGTATATACAATTACCATTTACATGTCTTTATCGTGCTATGTATTATAAGACGCCTTATAAGGTATCCAACCATTTTTTTTTATAGCGTTCCGGCCATCTCCAGAGGTCGTATACAGAAACACACACTATTATTCACAATGAAAAGTTGTATATTTCTTATCCCGGCACTTTCAATATAGTATAGAACAATTATCTTTTTAGAAAAATAGAATACAGCACGGTTTATATAGACTTGTTTATCGTTCGGTTTCGTCTTGCTATCTGTCCATCATCGATAATTTATTCTTCTTGATCGCTTACGCAAATATATCATATTGAAGGTCAGTTATGTACTTAATATTTAACACAAATGCAGAATTTCTGTTACCATACTAATGTTTAACCAGAGGTACATAGGAAAACAAATATATATCCGCAGTAGTACATATACATATAAATAAATAAAGATCATATGATTTGGTATAACAATACAAAAACCGAATACCTTATACATAGTTCAAGCAATAAGTGTTGTTGTTTTATGGACGTCACTTAAATAGAAAGTTTAATTCAAATCTACAAATACATTGGGCCACACAAGTATTATTTAGAATCATTCCCTGTTTGTTCCGTTCAATACAGCTTCCAGTAAAACTACCTGTTACAAAACTATTTATTAAATTCATACAGTCAAATATTTCATAAATCTGAATTAGTTCAAATATTTCAGATATGTTAAATTTTATCGTTTTAGAATTTTTTTAGTGGTACTAAAATTTAAATTTTTATTTATGTATATACGAGTATAAGTAAAGTTCCAAAATTTAAAGAATTACACATCGAAATTCGATTTTAAAATTTGGCAATTTTAAATTATAAAACCGTATGACGAATACAAAAAAATGGTTTTTAAAAATTCAATATTTCTACAACGAACTAGTGAATTTTTAAATTAAGTTCAAATTCCAAATTCATAGGTCGCTTTAAATTTAGCATTTTACTAAGTTAAAAAATTTTATTATAGAAATTTTAAGGCAAACCTTATTTCTGTAAATTTGCCAAAAATATTGAAGAATTTGAAATTTATTTTTAAATTTTGGTTGCCCTTTTAGAACTATGGCCTAAAAAAATCAATTCGTGGGCCGCGCGTCTAAAAAAAAATCCATTTAGACATTTTGCCGCAAGATATTATATTTTAGAATTTAGAATTTAAAATTTTTGAATAAATTAAAATTTTGAAATTTTATATTTAATTTGAAATTTAGAAGAAAATCGCTTATAGATTTTTGAAATTATAATTTATATTACAGTATTTAATTAGTTAGGTCTTGAACCAAATTCAAATTGAAAATTATGAATTTTGGTTCAAAACTTCGAATTTCAAACGTTGTTTTGAGTCTCAATTTAAAATTTGATTGTTAAAATAATTTTCGAACGCTTTAAGCTTAAAGAATGTAAAAATTACGTAAATTTTAAAATTTTATAAAATAACCTCAAGCTGCTTAAAATAACTTAAATTTAAGTTCTTAACTGTTTTTCAAATTAAAATTTTGATCTGGAGATTATAATGTAAATTATTTGCAACAGTCTGGATTTTTTAAAACAGTAATTTTGATTTTGAAATTAATAATTCTCTATTTTTTATATAGTTAAATTTTGAAATTTATAATTTTATCACATCGAATTTAAATTTCTGATTTTAATTTATAATTGAGCAATAATGGTTAAAATTTAATTATTTATGTGAAAATGGTGTCTGTCAAATTAAAATTTGAATTTAAAAATTGTATAGTTAATTAAACTTTTTGAAATCTTTAAAATCAGATAATTACAATTTAAAAAATAAGATTTAAAAATAATTTATGGCATCTTAAATTAAAAAATATAGAATTTCAAAACTGATCAAGCTTAATTTTAAATTGTTTTCTTTTAATAAATGCATAATAATAATAACAGTTTTTAAAGGCCATTACTGGCCCCTTACTTATCAACAATTTGGCTCCAACGGTTTCGATCCTGAGCATGGTCTTCATACTATCTTAGACAATCTGAAAAGGCCAAGTCGTTTTCTACACCGTGAAGCCATCGTCGCCTGCAACGACCTCTGTGTCTATCATATGGTATAGCTCACGTTTCGGCTCAGCATGCAGGACGTGACCGAGCCAGCGTACTCGCTGAGGACTTATATTTCATGTACAATATCGGGGATCTTCATCAGACCTCTGATCTCGACATTGTACCGAGGTCGCCATGTACCATCTACTTCACGGTTTGGGCCGTAAATCTCACGCATGTTTATTCTCTCAAATGAAAAGAGCCATCTCACGTACTCATCCGTCAGCGCCCAACATCGATACATAACAACAGGCTTGATTAACGCTTTGTAATGCTTCAGCCACACGGCACTTGATAGGTATTAATATTTTAGAAGTGGCTTTAGAAGATACAAACGTGTAGTGGCCATACTACTTAAACTTGGTGTGCTATTGTTCCTATAACAAGAGATCATGTATTTAGTTTCAGTCCAATCACGCTTATCTCATCTGCATATGCAAGCACCTGATTGGACTGGAGATGTACTCTAAATTTATAAAATTGCGCCTTCAATGCATTTTAATTTATAAAGCGTCGTTAAAATCGATTTAATTAAAAAAAATTATTAAAGAATTATGATTTGCAGAGGTGGACTCAAGAGTCGATTTTGTGTCATTCTCCTCAATGATGTCGATTTTTTGCAAGTGCAAAAATAGTGTTAAATTCCCAAATGAAATCAAACAATCGCCACAATAATTTTTATTTTAGTAAAAAAACTGTATACTAAACAGAAATCCTTTACTGAGTTAGCTAGTTCACAGTAATCTAAAGGCCCGCGGATACTAATCGATTCTGTGTTGTCTCAAAGGAGCTGTAATACATGGTGGAATGGGAAAATGTCAACCATCGTGTTCTCCAGTGTCTAGTCCTATACATATATGGTTAGGAACAACTAAGAAACAACTTGATTGCAGAGCTTGTGGTGATTATAGAAGATTAAACACCGTCACCGATCCTAACCGTTACCCTATACTGTATATACAACATTTCTCTATGAACTTAATCGGTTATACTATATTCTCTAAAATTGACCAAGTCAGGGCATATCATTAAATACATACTGTTATTACAGACGATATTGCTATATGACAGCAATTATCATTCCTTTTGGATCATTCGAATTCACGCGAATGCCTTTTGATTTACGCAACGCTGCTTAGATATTTCAAAGGCTGTACGAAGCGTTACTTTTGGCCTAACATGAATAGAGACGTTAACATCTGAGTACAGTCCTATCTTTTATACCAAAAATCTAAAATTCAAAGGTCGTTTTGAATACATTCATTTGGACATTGTCCTCTATCAAGTAGATATGTATATGTAAAAAACCTTGCCAAGTAATCTACGTAACGTTTTACGTGTCGGAAAACGCGTATATTATACGGCGTAATCTACCTCGCCCATCCCTGGACCTGATCAATGACTGTACGACGCGGACGAAATTCTCCTTAAATATCACCAACCGCAGGCCCTCCAATATAATGTAGGACAGTAGCTTATATGCGATAATTCTCACACTTCATGCGGTATGTCTTCTTGAAAATGGGGCATATCGCGGCTACTTTCCATTCGTCAGGCATAACATCGATTCGTCATACTAATCCAATAAGGTCGAAAAGACAGTTCCACAAAGTATCCCCTCCGAATATCAAGAGCTCCGAATTGATGCAGTCCACTCCAAGTGAGCGGTTTCGATTTAGTCTTTGCATGGCCTTAGTAAATTCCTCGATGGATCCTCAATGTAATTCTCCGCAGTCTTTTTTTAAGGTGACTCAACCACAGTCTGTGACGCATGATGAACACCAAGCAGGTCAGTAAATTGTCCATTCCTCAAATGATGATCGCTTCTTTTATATTTGATTGCTGACCGATACATTTTCACATCCTGCACAAACCGAGTTCGCCCTTTTTAAATTAAAACGTGGTCAATTTGGCTGCGGGAAGTGGATGGGTCCATGTTTCTAAATGTATTTGCTTCTGTGGAAATAATGTGCTTGTTACTCTAAGATCATGGGCAACCGCAAAGTACATCATTCTCTCACCACTATCGGTCGCAGTTTCGTGTCGGGAGTACTGACCTATGTTCTCACACAAGTCGGTCTGATTTCTGCCAGCTCTAGCATTAAAGTTCCCAATTACCATTCTAACATCGTGTTCGGGTATATATTCCATCAGATCGTCCAAGTCATTGTAAAATGAGTCTTTATCTTGGGGCTGGCGGACTTCTGTGGGCGCAAGTACACAAATTATCGACAGGTTGGCTAACTTCATGCGCAAGCGAAGCTTACACAATCGGTTATTGACTGCTTGGAAATCCAAAACAGCGTTCTTTACCTGCGGCCCAAGAAGAAATCCAGCTCCAAGATTTCCGAGGTCATCTCCACTGTAGAGCAACGTATAGCCCTGGTTAACACTTTTAGGGCAGCGAGTTTCTTGAAGAGCAACAAGTTCCAACCGATACTCCTTCATGCACGTGATTACGCCCTCCAACGCTCCTGGTTTTCTAAGTGACTGCACGTTCCACGTGCCGATCCTAAATCTCGTATCACTTGAGCGGGGGTCCGGTGTTGTTTTGGCGGTATCGATTTTTCTCTTTGTTGACTTCAGCGATCCAACCGTTTACATATAATATACGGTTTTAAATTTTAATTAGCAGTTTAACAAACTTCAGTTTTCAAATAGTTTTGCGGAACTAACTTAATTCGTGTACCGATTTGTTGTTGCATAACGTTCTGGAGAGGATCTCTTTCAAGGTAATCTCTGGTCCGTAGACAACTTTTATTCTACTTTTAGCCCGACTCTACAATGTCGTCCATGATTAGAATATAATAGAGCAACTTGCATCAAAATAAGTCTGCTTCATTTGAATTTAGGAAGTGGCTTTCTGTAATGCATATATGTTTTATCCAGGAACCATATCTTCTTGATAATGTGGTCTCTGTATTGAACTTATATAATGGCAGAATCTTAGGGGTAGTAGTGTTTAACTATATAAGCTCCTCTGAGCTTGAAATTCGCAATACTGGAGGTGAGCCTACTTTTATACGTTAGTCTATGCTCCTTGTCCATTATTGATTTAATTTTAGATTGGAGGGTGACGGATGACATCCTCACCTCTGATCACTAGCACTGAACTAGGTTCTTTACTTGGCCCACCGAAGGTTATACGGTCGGGAAGGACATTGAAGATCAAGCATCGTCATTTGCATTGTCATTTACGATAGCCTTCGAAAACTCATGTCCTCTTATCACTAATCAAAAGAATCGGAGCAAACCTTTCTGGTACTCTGACCTTCTAAAATTAAGGAAATCTACTAAGAAACTCAAGAACGAAGCAAAAAACTCTAAGCAACAGATTGATTGGGATAACTTCTTGTTAACATAAAAGGAATTTAAATGAAGTTTAAAATCCGCTCTAAGAGCCTTGTGGTTGAACTTCTACGAGGGAATCAACAGCCTATCTGCTGTCGCTGGACTCAATAAAGCTTTAGCTAAGAACAGTATATGTAAACTTGATGCTCTTCGTCTACCGGTCCGTTCGGCTTACCTCTTCCAACATGAAAATTGGTGAGCTACTCCTTTCGGCTCATTTTCCTGGTTGTGATATCGTCAACTGGAAAGATGTTGCTGCCGAGCTCACTAGGACATCTGTGGCAAGATTGGAGTTTGGCTCACAAGCTGATCAAACATGATGTTTTGTGATCAAGCCTATTTACCTTTGCATCTTATAAGGCTGCCGGCTCTGATGGTATTTTTCCTGCTGAACTACAGCAAGGTTTTCCTCTAATTCAGGATCATCTGCTCAACCTTTTTCAAGCGTGTATTGCTTTTAGCACTGTTCCAAATTCTTGGAGCAGAAGCAGAGTTGTTTTTATTCCGAAAGCTGGTAAGTCCGATTATACGGATCCTAAGTCCTTTCGGCCTATTAGTCTATCCTTAACTTTTCTTAAAGCTCTGGAAAGAACCTCCCCACTTAGTATAACATGCAACATGCTTACAGAGTCGGTAAGTCCTGTAAAACCGCCCTATACATGAACTTGTAACCAGGATTAAAAAATCTCTTAATAATAAGGAGTTTCTTGGGTACTTTAATGGATATTGCGGGAGCTTTCGATAGCACTTCGTTTGCTACGATCACTACTGCCTGTACCAATTTTGGTATTGATCGAACCATTACCTTATGGATTGAATCCATGCTCAAGTCTCGCACTGTGGAGGCGGAGCTGGATGAGGTGTTAGTTTCTGTTAAGGTTACCAAAGGCTGTCCTCAGGGAGGTGTGCTCTCACTTCTGCTGTGGCTTTTGGTCATTGACGAGTTACTTTTAAGCTGCAGCAACCTGGCTACATTGCAAACATCTCAGTGTCTTCTCCGACCTAACTCAGTGTGTGGAAAAGGGTCTTCACGTCAACCCTTCTAAAACTGATTTAATTGTCTTTACAAAGAAGAGGAATACTCTTGAATTTTCTGTTCCCTCCCTTTTTGGGAGAACGATCACAAAATGTGACCACGTCAAGCACCTTGGTGTTATCCTGGATAGTAAACTTTCCTGGAAGAATCACCTGGACTACAAGCTTCAAAAAGCTACTGCCATTTTTTGGCAATGTGGAAGAGCCTTTGGGAAATCCTGGGGCTTAAGCCCTAGGATGCTTTCTTTTATCTATAAATCACTGGTCCTACCGCTACTATCGTATGCCTCTATTGTGTGGTGGCCAGTAGTTGACCTGAGGGCTTCTGTAGCCAAGCTTAATGGTCTACAAAACCTTGCTTGCAGAGCCATAACAGGGGCTATGTCCTCGACTCCACTTCTCGCTATGGAATCCATTCTTTCCTTGCCTCAGTTACGCACCTTTATTCTAGGAACAGCCTGTTTTGCAGCTTATCGTCCGAGGTGCATTGGGGCATGGAATCTCTTCGGTTCTATCGTGGGACATCGCAAATTTTTAAAAATTATTCTTCATGTTTACCAGAAATCGATATGGTTAATGACAGACTAGTACCCGAATTCCATTTCTCAAATCTTTTCTCGGTGGCTTATCCTTCGAGAGATTTCGCGAGCTTTTCTTAACAAATAAGATGAGTTCGTAGTCTTTTTTCTGATTGCTCTCTCGTTCTAACCTCAGTGCAGGTTTTGGAACCTAATGTCCTTGGACGAATCTGAGATTTTTCGGTAGTCTTGGTTCGCATTGTACTGTTTTTTTTCAGGCGGAACTAATAGCGCTGACACCTAGTGTTATTGAGGATTTCAATTTTGCTGTTAAAAAGAAAAGTATTTTACTGTATACAGTTACTAGCTGTACTTAACTCTTTAAGAAATTTCTTGACTGTTTCTTAACTCGTCAAGGAATGCAAACATTTTATCAACGTTCTTTGTTCTAACAATAAAGTTACGGTCATGTGGGTTCCGGTTCATTGTGACATCGTAGGCAATCGCGGATTGTTTAGCCAAAGCTGGCTCCCAATTGAGTTTAGTTGAATCGGACCCATCGGTTAATGTTTCTTTCAACTACGGGAAGAAAGTTATAAAGGACTACGCCTTGAAAATGATGTTATTTGCGAGGACTGCATTGATGTTTGCGAAGGCAACAATTGGGATAGAATCCTAGGTTTGCGCCATGGGCCTTTGTGGCATTGAGTGCGGAATCCTCGTGGATTCCAGCCAACTGTGATAATAATAATACTCAATTGAACAGGTGACTATAGCGTAAATATGAAAGCAATATTCAATTCTCGCCCGTTGTAATTTTGAAATTTGAAATTTTTTTTATACAAATTTAACTCAATTTTCCGTCAAAATACATTCAAACTTAATCAAAAAATATCATTTATATATACTCGTAGCTACGATGTTATGGTACTAAAAAGTATCGTATGGATAAATTACTTGAATACTAAATAGTAAAATATTGAATTTAGTCTATTCAATTTCTACGATTTTGAGATCAATTTGAAACGAGTTTGAAACGTGGTTGAATTTATATTTTATTCATAAATTTTTTAAGTGATAAAATATAACGATTACAAATAAAATGGATATAACCCATTATAACTTATAAAACTATTTAGTATATCCGGTTATTCTAGGTATTATAGATAAACGATCATCGTGCCACCAATTAATTAAAATATTTTTTAAAATTATTCTTGTGTACATCCATTATATATTTTATATAAAAAACTACGAAAACAATATTTTTAACATAATTAGCAAAATATTCATTGCAAATTATGAATCCATAGTATGAATTTGGCAACATCCGTAAACACGACATAATGATTTGGATCGCATCGATTTTGATTTTGCAATGGTATTGATAAAGACACAATGCCGCGTAGATACCACTTCTTGTTGCGTTCAAATACCATTCCCCCGCCACTATCGCCGTTGCACACCGATGATCCTAAAATTAAAGTAAGTTAGAGAAAAAAATTGAAATTATAAGATGCGCACCATTTTTGAAGCCTGCACAATACGATGTATTTGACACAATTTGACTAAATATATTGGAATTTGATAGTATACAGGTTTGATGTGATACGGCTGGCATTCGAACGAACGATAAATCTTCACCTTGTTCACCATGCTCATTGTATCCCCAGCCGGGCACAAGGCCAATCTTATCGTTTATCAGCTGCAGATCATTATCAAAATTCCATAAACATACCGGCCGAATATAATTATTGTAACGAGCCTGAGTTTTTAATTTAATCACAGATATATCTGAACTAAGCCGGTCTGCATCATAATTTGGATGCACTATTATATCGAGCACTTTAACATCCTGCTCGTTGCCCAACCATTTTTGTAAATTATATTTTCCCAAATAGATTAATAAATTTTCAGCGCGTAACGTCTGCCGACTGTGTGGCAATGTTACACAATGAGCCGCACTAATAACCATGTACTGTGTTATCAGTGAACCGCCACACGTGTATTTTAAATTACCCGCGGTTGAAACGTATAATGCTGCGTGCCATGGAAATTGTCCGGAATATGGTTGCTCACCGGCGACCACAAGCGGATTGGTTCGTATCATAATATCACCACACTTTGAATTTTTATCAACACCACCAACCATTGGGTGCGTAGAGAAAATCGATAACATATCCTTTTCGTATGCCGCGGTAGTAGTTCTTTCAAGAACATTGTGCACAATATCCTCGTTGACTCTGATGCGGTTATTTAGAAGGTTCATATCCATTTGCGTATGTGGATTCCCGTGCTGAGTGCTTTTAGTGTTTTGATTACCATTACTATTCATGTTACTTCGATTAACATTTCCATTGTTCCAATTTCTATTATTACGATTATTATTGACATTATTACGATTATCATGCTTTATTTCGGGCTGCCTTGTAATTGCTGGTTCTATATTCGTGCATATATTTACGCCATTCAATCGAACATTGATCAGCTGCGGAATTTTACCACTGCTTGGCGTATATTTCACATTAAAATTTAGGTTAATCACTTCACCGGGCCGCAATTTTAATTTACGATCCTCCACATGAAACTCATATCCGTCACTAGTGGTTGCCGGATAATAATTATCGATATCGACCATAATCGCTCGATTATCAAATATCATGTCGATAAATATACCGTGTAATGTAACGTGCTTGAATAGATGCAATTGTCCGTACCATGTGTCGTATGCCAAGTCGTTTGGAAAATAAGTAAATATATCGGCCGCACATGGTGACGCCGAATGAATTTGAGACGCGATTAATTTAAACGGCACCGCTATTAGAATTACGATTAAACTTTGATAAAACTGAAATAAGAAAAGATTATTTAGATCACGTGTTTTTGGTTATTGTTTAATTATTGCACACATAACGCAATTATTTTAAAACAATCACGAGTTTTAATTACCATTTTAATAAGACGACAGTGACGATGGTGTGATGCGCACAAATAGCAACCAATTTATACAAAATACTTTGCACAGACAAAATCATAAACGAAGACTTGTTTTTTTAATAAAGTATCACTAGCAAGTAACTTCACAAATAATTTTATGAATAAAAGTAAATTATTTTTAGTAAATTACCTGCAAAAAAAAACTACAAAACTAAAAACAAAAACAAAAATCTCACTATATGTACAAAAGATAATTGTAGAATTGCACGCAAACAATAAAAGTCGGTTTTGCTTTTTTACTTCAACTTTGTCTGACTATCGATATTCTATAGAAAAGCATTTAAATTTCTTTGTGGGGGCGGTTCGGTTTTCCCATTTGCCGTATCATTCATATTAATCGATGACGTTGTATAATTTTATATCTATTGTTTATCAATTTGAATGAGTAATTGAAAAATTGTTACGTTTCATCCATCAATGTTGTGACGCACTCTTATCGATATTTATCATAAAAGCATGAATATGTCTCGTAAATTAGATGTATCGGCTGTAATTGCTGTACTTATAAATGGATAAATTCATTATATTAATAAAAATAAAATACAACTGTCAACGACACAAAACTAAAGATTAATTAACAATATTCACTATATAAGAATTGGAGAAATTAGCCAACATATTAAATTATTACATGAAGGACTCACCTAAAAACAATTATTCATTATACGAATATTTGAAGTTGAAAGAGCCTATTTTATAGAATAACACGGACAAATTTGGAAAATATGGACTTACCGATTAATATAGTCATTTTTTAACGAAATAGCTACACTTTTCTGTTAATGTCAAAAAGTTCGCACCGGTACATTTTTCTGTCAAACTAGTAAAACCATAACAGTATGAGTATGAACGGACCATATACGAACGAATATATACGTGATTACTTTAATTTCTTTGACCACAGATTCTAGTTAGTCAACACTTTCCAAAAGTATTGACGAGTACCAGTGGATAGCTCTGGGATCGGTGGTACATAATTTTATAAATTGGTCTAAATTACGTAACTTGAGTCTCCTTGACCACAACGGTAGCAGTTTATGTAAACTGTTCGAAAATGTGAAATATTAACCAGGGAAGATCCCTAACTAATTATCGCTCAAAATAATGTAACTGCATAAATTCTATGAAATTCTATGAAAAGCATTTTCTTGGACCACTACTCTAAGGAGGGTCTAAGCTATTCAGCAATTTTTTTAAAAATAGTCAAAATTACGTAACTTTTAAATTCTGTAAAAAAATAGTAAACTCCATCAGAATTAAAAAATCGCTGGGATTGACGATATAAAATTTTAAAAATCAGTCATAATCGCGTAACTTTTAAATTCCGTTAAACCAATATAGTAAATAACACCAGAATTTAATCTTGACCACAAAAATCCTATAGTTGATCTAAACAAACTGTGCATCTATATGACATTTCGTGGCCTAACCTTATAATTTAGATTAATTCGTTTAAACTCACGAAACTTGTGAAAATGTAGCAGATCATTATAATTTAATTCCCATCGACACAAAGGTGGCAATTGGTCTAAGCTAACCGAATAAATTTTCGAGACCATGTGTTGAATCATTTATCTCTAGAATCTTATTTCGTATATAAATACAATCCCAATTCGAAAAATAATCACATTTAACATTTTGATTTTAATCGTTGCGGGGTTTGGACGTGAAATCGATAAAGTAAGCGATAAAATAAAAATAAAATAGTCAAAAACCAAAAAACAGTTCATAACCAATTAAAAAGCCTAGAAGAGGTGGTCTCAAAGCTGAGTAATGAAATTACCCTATTAAAACGAAAAGGATCAACGAATCAGGTAAAGAAAAAAACAAGTCTGTAATGATAATTACACAGACGAAGAGGAACTCGGAAGAGAAATAGGAACCAGTTCCCAGTGGATACTAGGATCAAGAAACATAAGATAAACTGCCACATTCAACACGGCAGTTTCCGATGAAGAGGAAGTGGCAAGGGAATCTGATTGGATCGTGAAAAAAAACAAGCCCAGAAAGAAACGAAAAGCAGAATCATCGCCAGAATATGTTGAGCAGGCAAAGCAAACATCAACATCAAGTAAACCAACTACTCAGTGCAACGACGAAATTCCTAACAGAGTGAAAAAAAAAACAGCCTCCACCAATTAACATAGTTGGTATTAAAGACTACCCGGCTGTCAAGGCTCTGATGACCTCAATTACGGACAAGGATTTCAAGCTAGTAGCACTAGATAATGATGCTTGGAAGGTAAATGTTCCAGACTCAGATACTTATAGAAATCTCTCTATGAAGCTTAATGCTGAGAAAGTTCAGTGGAATACATATGAGGACAAGCAGGAAAAACCAATTAAGGTTATGGCTAGAGGACTACATCAAACATGCGAGAGTGAAGATATAATTGCCGAGCTGCAGAGTAAAGGATTCGACACTAAGGATGCTGCAAACATCAATAAAAAAGAGAGGAAGGTAGATGAGAAAGGCAACAGTGTCGTCACAAAACGCGGGCTACCGCTATTCATGCTAACGTTTAGCAAAGAGGAAAATATTCAAAAAATTCATGTTATTCGAGCCATTCAAAATATAAAAGTCAGAATAGAACCAGTGAAGAAAAAGTCTCTGCAGATAGTCCAATGCAAAAAATGTCAGGGCTTTAATCACACTCAGAGATACTGTGAACGTATGGCGGGATGCGTTAAATGTAGGTAGATAAGAACTCAGCTCCAAATTGAATTAATTGCAAAGGTCAACATCCAGCTAATTACCGTGGCTGTGAGGTAGCTAAAGAGTTACAAAATATAAGAAATCGCGCTAGAAAGTCTTATCTAAACCGTATAGAAACCCTGCTAGTGAAGCCCCGATCAATCAACAGACAAATCGGGAGTTATATAAATTACGAGGAAAAGAATCATATGCACAGGTGACCCAAGGTCACAGGCAAAATCGAAGGATAGCAACGTCGGCCAAATTTTGATAGATGTCGTGAAATGCATAGATGCTCTAAATAAAAAACTTGATGAGCAGGCTGCGACCAATAAACTCATATTCCATGCTATCCATCCATCAGAGAGAGAGCAAGAGGCGGATCTGCCATTCGTATTAAAGAGAACATAAAACACAACGAAGAATTAAAAATTGAAAGTGAATCTATGCAAGTTACAACAGTCAAAACTTGCACAAAGTACAAAGAAATAAATGTATCAGCAATATACTGTCCACCACGACATAATCTGAAAAGAGACGATTATGAAGAACTTTTTAACAACATGGGAGGTTGTTTTATCATTGGTGGCGACTTCCATGCGAAAAACACATACTGGGACTCCAGAGTTACAACACCAAAAGGGAGAGAGTTGTTTGAAGCAGGAAAAAAAATGTGAGTTTCAATCTGGTGGCTCACCAACTTACTGGCCAACAGATCTATACAAAACACCAGATCTTATAGACTTTTATGTCACAAATGGTATATCAGATAACTATATTCGTTTGGAAAATAATGGAGAGCTTACATCGGACCACTCTCCTGTTATTATGACGGTCAGTGAAATAATAATTGAAAAGGAAATCACAGCGAGACTGTCCAATAAGAATACCAATTGGAAAATTTTTCGAGAATTATTAGAACAAAACATCAATCTTCAAGCAC
The DNA here is from genome assembly GCA_951394425.1 of Tipula unca. Lineage (NCBI taxonomy): Eukaryota > Metazoa > Arthropoda > Insecta > Diptera > Tipulidae > Tipula > Tipula unca. Next base: position 153,180,606 of record OX596380.1, on the reverse strand, counting down.
CAATAAGGAACATTATACAGGTCGAAACGATCTGATGAGCTTGAAATACAAAGTGTATCTCCACAGGAGCTAAAAGAAGATATTCAAAATTTAAACATGAAAAAATTATTAAGGAATTACCAAATAAAGCGATACGTAAACTTCTCCATATAATCAACGCGGTGTTTAGACTAAGATACGTTCCAAGGCAATGGAAGCAGAGAAAACCACTCGACTATAGAACAAGTCCATAGAATCACAGATATAATAGAATGAGCACTAGAAACTAAACAAATATGTTCAAACGTTTTCCTGGATGTAGCGCAAGCATTTGACCGAGTTTAGCCCAGAGGATTGGAGTTCAAGCTCAAGCGAGACCTTCCCAAACAATACTATGAAACTCTGAAATCATACATAAACGATAGACACTTCCGTGTAAAATATGAAGACGAATACTCGGACCTAAAGAAAATTTCAGCTGGAGTACCATAAGGTAGCGTTTTGGGCCCTGTCTTGTACCTCCTGTATACTCGGGATATATCACCAATGGAAGAAGCAACTATAGCAACATATGCTGATGATACTGCGATTTTGGCAGTTGGGAACAATGTAGAAGAAGCTACTAACAAATTGCAAAAATCGACAAATTCAGTAAACAATTGGATGAAAAAATGGAGGATAAAACTGAATGAAACTAAATCTGTGCACTTTACTAATAAAAATAATTCTAATAGAATCCCAATCATAATCAACTCTAAACAAGTTGCCTATGCAGATACGGCGAAATATTTAGGTATGACGCTGGATGCCAAGTTGAGGTGGAAAGAACATGTCAAAAAGAAAAAGGAAGAGCTGAACATAAAGTATAGGAAGATGAATTGGCTCTTAGGTAGACATTCTATCTATACACAATAAATTGCTTTTACACCGGCCAATTCTGAAACCGGTATGGACCTATGGTATACAGCTTTGACACTGTACCAAGCAAACGAACATCAAGATGATACAGACGTTCCAAAACAAAGTACTTCGGAATATTGTAAATGCTCCATGGTACATTAGAAATGAAGACCTCCACCGAGATTTAAAGATGGAATACATCGATGAAGTTATTAGGTATCATGTTATCAAGCATGATTCACGCCGCCGACAGCACGAAAAGACGTCTCCAAAGGACCAAACCAATTGATCTAGTAAATGGAACATAAAAATACTATTATAGGAAATATTTATATAAATAAATAATTTTAATTTCTGGGACTAGCCGTTGGGCTATATCCTGTTAATATAATTATGATAGAAAAGTTACTATCTAGTTGAGTCTAGTAAAAAATAGTTACTAGATTTCTAGTAGTAATAAATTCTAATGAATTTTATTAGAAATACAAATAAAGGAACTAAAATTCTAGTAAACAAGTCTGTATAATATGCGACCGGCATTCTAGTAAAAATATAAGATAAATCATTTTCTTGTCAAATTTCCAGTTAAATTAAGGGGAATGGTTAACGAGCTTGCTAGTAAAACTATGAGATTTCGGGTGCTTTTAAGCGGAATTCATGTAAATACAGAAAATATTTTCTTCAAAATTTATTAAAACATTTTTAAAACTTATAATTTTTTTAACACAAAAATTAAATCATTTAGATTAACTATAAATTTACCCTGAAACACCTGTTTGCAGACTTGAAGGGCCTACATTGCAGACAACTTGCCAACTTCTCACTTAAAATGTGACGCTCTTCAAATGTGTCGATTTCCTTTAAATAAAATATAATCATAAAATACTGTCAACAATTCATGAGCTTTTTGCACTCAGTTATTATTTTAATGATAGAACTTCTATTTTACAACCCAAATTAATTTTTGATTTCAAAGATTTTGCTAGTATCTTCATCTGACTCGAATGTTAACATAAACATATTGATTAGTATTTTCGCTTTTCATTTCACTTTATTAACTGCTCCAGTGATTTTGAATCCTGTTTGTTTAAATCAGTTCGTAACACTTTCTGGCTTGCAAGATTTATTTTTGACCATTACTTTAATGAAGATTATTTTCAAATAAACCCTCATCTGATATTCTAGTTGCGCCTCCATATTTGTCTCCGTCTTTCGGTTAGGTTATTTAATGGTGGGCGTCCTAAAGGACTGCATAGACAAAAAATTGGTCCGTAGCTATACCACATTCGAGCTGCCTCCTCTCACAATCTTCGTTAAACCATCCTGAGCTTACCAAGGAGCGTTTAAAGTCCCGAATCTCGATATTACTAAGATCCATGAGGTCGTTCAAAGGGGAAGTTCCCATAAATTTTGTTCTGCTGTACGCTAGACTAGGACAGGTGCACAGCAGATGGAGCACATTTTCCTCCTCCTTCATTTCCTCTATCATTATTTCTGCATAGAACATTTGGTTGCTTGTGTATGACTCATCTTTATATAATTTGATCTATGCTATAACTTATTGGAAATATATGCTGAAATAAAACATACAATAGTTTTAATTAAAGATTGTTTATTGCACTAAACGTTCGAATCGAATTTAATTTCAAATTTCAAAAACGCATTCCTCTTCAACATTTTTTCACCATATCCCAATATTTTTTGATACATAACATCGATTTGATTAATCTCGTACCAATTTCGTGTGAAGAGTCGCAAAATCCGTCATTGTGGAAATTTTGATAAAAACTTGGCTCTCGACCCTACAGCTGCAAAGTTGTGGCCCATAACTATTTTTGGGGATATATCCAGTAGGAACATTGCCATGATTTTTGACAAGATACAATTTTTGACCTGGTAATTTTTTCAAATCTCAAATTAAACGTATACGTCTCGTCTGGCACGTTTTCAGTGGACAAGTTTTGGTTTCTAATCTCGAATTCTTCTGACCATAGAGCGGGATGTATTAAATTTTGTGGAACGGATTATTTGTAATGGAAGTGATAGCCTTCTTACAATGTTTTTTTATCAGTAGTGCTACATTTCTGATTTCTGTGAGCTTTATTTATATCGTTTTATTATTTTTTATAAACCTAACGCTGAAAGAGCTTTAAAGTATTTCAGCGCATTTAGTTTGCAATTATTTAATTCTATCGTCAATAACTAAAAGTTAGGTTATTATTTTATTTGAACTATTCTTTAGCATAAAAACTGGTTTGCTATGTGGCTAATATTTAATTGTGCCTAAAATTTACTATATTTGCTTTGAGACAGCGTCTGACTATTTCTTAAGCTATGTACGAGTAACAATCAATAACCTTCATTAGTATGGTTCTATGCCGTTTGTATAATTAAGTCTGAAAGCGCACCTACTAAAACTAAATTTTACCACTAGCGGCTTGCCGAAATGGAGCAATTGAGCTTTGATCATATATTAATATTGCCAAACGCGTTATAAAAAATTGATTGTTCATTAAATCAAAGCTTTAGGAAAGGTATAATATTATGAAAGCTTTTAATTTTTCGGTTCTTTACTGAAAGCATTCAGGTTATTTATGTTATTATTTTGTAGCAGTATCTTAAAAGCTTAATTTAAATGATTGAATTTTTATTAAAACGGCTGGAACCAACAGAGGTTCCGCACTCAATGCCACAATGGGCCCATGGTGCAAACCTTGAGGATCTGTCATAACTCGCATAAGCGCACTGCAGCCTTAGCAAACTGTAAAAGTTTGAACCAAGAGGTGGATAATAACTGATCTGCGTTCAAAGATCCGTACGAGAACCCTTGGGATCTAGCTTCGACAAAGGCCGGACAGCTGAGAAGGTAGTGTAAACAGTCGTCCACTTCTTCCAGACAATCGTCACAAAGATCATCCTGAGCTAGTCCCATGCGTTAGAGATGAACCTTGAAACGTTCATGGCCCGTAATAAGAGCAACCAGAATTCTGAGTTGGTTCTTTTTTAAGGATAACACATATTTAGTGACTCTCACGTTGGGTTTGATGATGAACCGTTTTGCCTTTCGACAATTAGGCGTAGAACACCCCTTCTGCGTCAGTTCAAGTAAAGCGATCTTTTTAATAACATCCTTACCACCGTTGAAGGAAAGAGGAATTGCTGGCCCGGGACCAGAAAATAAACTGCGCGATCCCGCTTTCGCAAAAAAGTCAGCAACCTCATTTCCCACAACGCCACAATGAGCAGGCACCCACATGACCCTTACTCTCGAATTAGAGCAAAGGAGATTAATTAAGTGTTTCCACTCTTTAACCAGTTTGGATGTAGTTAAAGGGTTATCAAGGGTATTGAACACGGGTTTACTATCCGTGCAGATAATAATATCCTTGCCTAATTTACTTAACTTAGGGCATAAATTGCACTATGGGTAAGTGCAATTAATTCAGCTTGAAAATCCGTGCAGTATTTGCCCAGACTACCCGAAAATCTGAGCCCATACTTTGGACAAAACAAACCTGCACTGAATTCTGAACGAGAACCATCCGCAAAAAAAACTATCGACTCAGACAACTGTCTATAGAAATCTTGAGATAGCCAAAGTTCTCTCGAGGGGAAAACGACGGAGAATGAATTTGTGAAGTTAAATTCGGGCAATACCCTGTCATTCACCAGTTCAACCTCCGGAATATGTGACTTAAACTTATTAAGAATCTGTCTATGCCCTGTAGAAGTACCGAAGGCATTACATGCCCCAATGCACCTCAGTCGAAATGTAGCAGAGCACGCCATACCAAGAATGTAAGACTGCAATACGGGCAAGCATACAATAGACTCCATAGCAAGAAGGCGAGTAGACGACATACCCCGGTTATAGCTCTACAGGCACTCATCTGCAGTCCGTCCAGCCTTGCTACAGAAGACGTCAGGTTCACAACTGGACACCATACAACTGCTGTATACGACCGTTTGAAGGTGGGTTTATGCATTTCTATCTTGCTGCAAAATTGTTTGCAAAACAGAGTTTCAATTTACTCAATGCTCAATTTGCGGTTGTCAAAAATGATGTTAGTTTGCAATAATTTTGACATAATGTAAATAAATTGATGTTATTTACAAAGCAAGTATAAAAATAATATATCACATAAAATACTATACTGTTGGTAGTTTCTTTGCATAAAACTTTCGAGAGGGAAATCAAACTCGTAAGGCCACCACCAAATATTACTAACTCATCCGTTTTTAATATTGGAAACACTGTTCCACCAAATAAAAGTATTAAAGTAAAAGGGTTTCTCACCAGTATGAATTCTTATATGATTTTCAAGTGTGTCTGCTCGATAGAATCGTTTACCACACAGTTCCCATCCATATCCGTCCGTCGTTCTCACGGTGGATAAGTCTGTGTTTTTTAAATACTGATCCGGTGATAATAAGTTTTTCACATACTAAACACTGATATGGCCGTTCACCAGTGCGGCATTTTCGAATATGATCATTCAAATAAGGGCGAATAGTAAATTTTCGGGTACATCCTTCGACGCTGCAAGCAATTGGCTTAACGACTCGGTGAAATCTTAAATGTTGCCACAAATGACTCGACTGTGTCATATAATTTAGTCTCAAAATTTTGCCAGAAACATTTACTTCCAACTGGAAATGCATCCATTACTTGAATCCAGAAATATACAATCAAGATAAACAACCAAAATTTTAATAAATATAAAAGACTTATCTTATAAATAATAAATATCACATCCATCATTCATTTATTTGCACCGACCACAAAAAGTTGTCTATAGACGTTTTTACTGGAATGGCAGTACATATTCTCCCATGGAAAATATGAAAACACAATTTAATTAGTAATTAGAAATTATAATTTACATTAATCTTACCATTAAAAACATACAAATATTTGTAGTTTCAAGAAATTCATGTCATTATTTTGGCAACGTCAAGACGACAACGACATTTCGGTTTCTCCAAGGTACGACAAAAAAATATATATTGAAAAAGAGGTAAAATTGCCATATTGAGTGAAAATTTGAGCAAATTATAGAAATGCATAAACTCGCCTTCAATTAAAAAAAATTGTACACACTTAACTATACACTATATTCAACAACGAAGGACTAAGAACAACCCTGCAGCACATGTGACGTATACGACCAATCCTTTTGAAAATAGATCAACATAGAATGCAATTCGTAACGTATTGATCCAAATGGAATTTGGTCTACCTAGTTTAGGACTAGTTCACAAAATCGCTCTAGGTATTGTCTACATTGTTTACGGATTGTCTACATGTCGACGTAGAAAATAATAGATGACGCATAAACGCCCATCCGCATACGTGCTCACAGTGATCTATAATACTCTACTATTTTCCACTTGTGCAATGAAATCGGCAACACATAATGTAATCGGTAATCCATATGTAACTTTTTCTGGGAATCTTCCCTCAAAGGTCCTTAAATTTCACCAAAAGATGTTTCTCATTTTAGATTTCTGGATTGATTCAAATTTTGGCTGGTTGGGCTGGATGGGCAGTTTGGCTGCTGAGGGAAATTTTTATGTTGCGGTTTACATCTTTCAACCCTGCTTAAAATGTGCACAGATTGCATACCCTTTAATGCGTATATGGTGCGTGAGTTCTCTTGACGTCCTGATTTTTCTGAAATGTTATATCGTAACAATGAAATAGTAGTGTTTTTCATCGGTATTCGTACAATGTATTCTTGAATGTGCGATTAAATGCGCATCCATCAATATTGTATAAGATCGGCACCAGTCTAGTACGAGACCAGAATTTATTGTAGTATACATATATATTCTTAATTACAACCTTCATTATAATTTTTTGCAGTTTAAAGTCGTGGAACTCAGAAATAGAATACAAAAAACAGTTGTTAGAAAGATCTCGTATAAAAATCCAATCAATCGCAAATCACTTTATAATACAAATTGTGCTGTCTTGCGTGTACCATTCACCTTCGTCGGTTCGATGTTAAAAAACGAAAATTTAAAATTCCGCGTAACATTTTCAATTATTTATCTGAAATTCTTAGAAAATTTCCAATAATTGAACGGTTGAATGTATATACTCGTATAATCGACTAATAAATAAAATTAGCTGTATAAATATAGCATATCTCGCATTTTATGTTCCATTCCATTTTTATCACACACTTTACACACTTGCCTTTTGAATTTACGGTCTAGTTAATATTTTTTTATTCAATGTCGCATTAAAAGATAATTTAGCTCTTCTTCCATACATGTGTGGAATTGGAAAAGCCAAAAGTATTTTCATAACACACTTCTTACGTTGTTTTAATATATGTATGTACGTACGTATGTACGTTACAAACAAGAATATAATGAATAAAAAATTGTTCTCTCTCGTTTCAGTGAAAATTACATTTTCTTTAGCATGCAAGGATATGAGTCGTGTGTGTTTCTGTGTGTGTTCATGTACTATCGCGTATTTATATAAATTACAGTGTAAAGCTTTTCATAACGCTTGAGTAAACTTATAACGTATATACATATTGCGCATACGAGTAGTACACACACGTATGTATACATACATATACGTATATGCAAAAATAATAAATTTACATTATTATTGTTATTGACGCGCGCGTTTTTTTTTTTTGTTTTTTGGAACGACACGCAAACCGACGAACATTAAGAAATATATATACAGAATACAGCACACTCTGCACACGGGACATGCAAAATATGGAAATTTTTTACCGGGGGCCATTCAAATTGGTTTGAGGTAAGTTTACTTTAATTTTTATATTTTTGTTTGGTGATGAAAATTAAATCATCAATCAATATTTTTTATTCGTATTTGTTTACTAAATAAAGATTGGACAATTTTTCATGTAAACAACGAGGGTATATGCGCCCTTTGCCAAACAAAAGAACCGCACACATTTTATTAAGTAAGATAAACAATACAAAAAATTATTTAACGGTGTGTTGTGATAAATTAGGAAAATTTTTAGGTCGGTGTTTGTGGTGATGGTATCATTCTTTTATCAATTTAAGTTGATGTTTTACTTTGAACCACATTTGTCTGAATGCGGTCAAGTTCTGTGCATCACAACGATAATTTATTTAATAAATTATAAATTCGCAAAACCGCAATTTATTTTTCTTTATAATTTGTAAAATTTATGATAATTTCTTTATTTCTATATTACCAAATTATCAAATTGTTGAAATTTCTTGGTCAAATAAATCACCTCCAAGCGTAATTCGCACATCTCAAATGAGTATATTTTACCATTACTTATTCGTCACGCACTTATTAAATTCGTGGTTAAGTTTTCGTGGTTTTGCAGGTTTCACAATTCTTGACGTAATGGTAAACTTGCTTGCGCATTCCTGGCCAATAATAATGGGCACGTAATCGTTCGAGAGATTTTAGAATGCCATCATGTGCAGCGAGCGGCTGATCATGCATATCTTTTATTAGAGATGTCGTCATACTAGCAGGGCTCCATAGCTTCCAGGAAGAATTATTCGACAAGTTTGGGTCAGTATTCGAATTGAGTTTTATGTATTCTGAATTTTTTATAATCCCAGTCCTCAAAAAATACAGCTATTGCGTCAATAGTTGAACCGTGTCACCGAACATCCGAGATAAGGTATCAGGCACGATATTTTGGCTGCCCCGTTGGTGTTGGATGTCAAAATCGAAAGATTGTAATTTTAGGCTCCAGCGAGCCAATCACTTAAGGCTAGAGTGATCGGTAATTATTGTGAAGTGGTGGTCTTCTACATAAGGGCGACATTTTTTTATACGCTGAGAACAGCGGCCAAACACTCTAGTTCGGTGGTTGAATAATTTGACTGTGCTTTATTCAATTTTTTGGACATATAAATATTTGGACGGTCGTTGCTATCTTCGTCAAGTTGGTATAGAACACTTCCCACTCCTGTTTTACATGCATCGCATCTAATATAAAATCGGTATAAAATTGGTTTGCAATAATCAGGATTCTCTAAAACAGGGGAAGTTGTCCGAAAGTACTTCAAAGGCTACCTGTGCATCATGAGTCCAAATAAAATTGGAGCCTTTTTTTATTAGATTAGTTATAGCCGTGGTTATTTTGGCATAGTTTAGTATGAATCGGTGATACCATCCGGTCATTCCCAGTAATCGTCGCGTTTGCTTCACTGAGATCGGCGAGGGAAAGTTTTTTTATTGCCTCTAGTTTATCTGGGTTCGTTCTCAATCCACTCTCTCCGACGATAAAACCGAGGTGTTTCACTCGTTTCATAAAAAATTTGCTTTTGGTCAGGATTATGGTCAGTCCAGCCTATTTCAACCTAGTGGTAATTATCTTAAGCATTTTAAGATGTTCTTCTAAACTGGAAGAGGTAACTAGGAGGTCAAATGATACAGTGGGCGTCCTAGTAAAGCAGTTTTTTCCCGGGAATATGGATCAAAGGGTATCTGCCAGAATTCCTCTTTAAGGTCAATGCTGGAAATCACAGTAGTATTAGTTAGTTGTTCAATAAGTCCCGTCTATCAAGGATAACGGATAGGTGTCCTTCTTGGTCACCACATTCACCTTCCTTGAATCCAGACACAGTTAATCTCTAGTAGGTTTACGTACCAAAACAATCGGCGAAGACCAAGCGCTTGTGCTTTCCTCCATGACCCCCAAACCTGACATGCGATCCAACTCCTTATAAATTAGCTATCTTATTGCTGGAGACACTGCATGATGCCGCTGTTTAATCGGTATAAGGTTTGCCCACATCAATGTAATGTTCTACTAGAGTGGTATTTGGTATTTCCAATACTTTTTTGAACTCCTCTGTTTGCGCGGCAGTTAAAGCATATCGGTCATTATTATCTTCTTCTGGAGATTAGTGTATGGAGCCTACCGCTTGAGAGATTATAATATTCCAAAAATGTATTCCCAGGTACAACTGTTCCTTGATGATGCTTTAAGCACGCGGGCAGCATCTTCCGGGATGAAGGTTTCTCTGACCACCACGCCAGTTGGCCACCGTATAATCAAATTAACTCTAACATTAGTTATGCATAAACATAAAAAATAAAGGGGCCATAGTCGCTGTCACCCGCCAATTTTTATTCGATTAGCCAGCCATCACTGCACTCTGATGACGAGGAAATTCATTCGTACTATATTAAGCTTGCAAAAAAAATTGTTTTCTTTTCGGTGGAGCTTTTACAAATTTTAGATAAGGGAACATTTTTTTTTTAATAAATGCACTAATTTTAATTGACACAATATTTTGACTACCGACCCTGCGCAGTTGATGGGGTTACTCCAAGAACAAGTGAAGTATACGATGACTTGAAAGTTATCATATCATGAAAGTTTTGCTAGTTTCTTTTTTTATAAATCCCAGCATTGAATAGGCCTTTTTGATGATAGCATCAAAATGACAGCTGAACGTTAGGTGTGAGCTAAAAGTAATTGAAATTTGTCCACACTTTCAAAATAAGAAATTATTGGAACACAAATTACAGAAATTGAATAAATGTCATTGGAAAAGATGTTAGCAAACATTTTCATGTCGTCCGCAAACAGAATAAAATTTGCATATTCGACAATTTATTTATTCAGACGATGCAACAAAACACTTGGAGTAAGCATGCTCTATTTTTACATACATATGACCTTAGCCAAACAAATGGAATAGAGTTGCAATTAAGTTCATTAAGCTTGTGTAACAGTAACCGGTGATTAACTTTGTCGAAAGCTTTAGCGAAATCACTATAAACCACATCACTATAAACTACAATTAAGATATTCTGAAAATCGTCAAGTTCATAACCCTAGAACGACCCGGAAGACCCGTTCATTAATAAATATAAACTAGATAAAAACAGTGTTTAAAGGCCATTACTGGCCCTTTACTGTGTCAACATTCTGGCTCCAACGGTTTTGATCCATGGGCTTGGTCTTCATACTGTCCTAGATAACCAGAAGAAGCTAAGTCATTCTTTTCACCGTGGAGCCATCGTCGCCTGCAACGTCCACGGCGCCTACCATATAGCTCTTCTTTCAGAAATCGCTGCCTAATTCGTTCCGGATCAGCACGCAGCACGTGACCGAGCCAGCGTACTCGCTGAGATCTTATTTCATGCACAATATCGGAGATCTCCATCAGATCTCTGATCTCGATACTGTACAGAGCTCGGTATGTACCATCTATTTCGCGTTTTGGGCAATAAATCACACGCATGACTCTTCTCCAAATATAAAGAGCAATCTCTCGTTCTCATCCGTCGGCGCCTTCAGCTTCACGGCACGTAGGTGCTTAGATTTTAGCAGTGGGCTTAGAGGATACAAAGCACGGCTGCCTGCTGCCAGCCGTACTTGAATATCCTCACCCACACTGTTATCGCGAGTATTAGGAGAACCCAAATATATGAACCTCCTCAGTCAAATAAACGTGCATTGTCCCTGTAACCAGAGATCATGTACTACATGCGGATCAAGTATTTCCTTCACTCTGTTGCTATTCAGTCCAATCACGCATATGTCATCTGCATATGCAAGCACCTGGTTGGACTGGCGATATAAGATGTTGCGCTGAGGTGTTCCAGTTTTACGAAAGATGTACTCCAACATGAGATTAAAGAGTATCGGGGACAGAGCATCTCCCTGCCGAACACCCGAGCTAACTGCAAAAATTCTTGATAGCCTATTCTCAACATTAAAACAGCATTGAGACTGCGTCACTGTCATTCTACACAATCGTACCATTTTTGTTGGCATATACCTAGATATTCCAGCGCAGACCACAAACTTTCTCGATTGATCGAATCATAGGCCTGCCGGAAATCCAGGAATACCTGAATCATTCACAGCGAAAAGAGCTGATCAGTGACTGATCGATTCGAACGAAATCCTTCTTGATAGTCACTAACCAGGCCCTCCGCTAGAGGGGTGATTCTATCCAAAATAATGTAGGACAGTATTTTGTATGCTGTGCAAAGGAGAGCTATACCGCGATATTTCTCACATTTCAATCGGTCTCGCTTCTTGAAGATGGGGCATATCGCGGGCACCTTCCATTCGACAGGCATTTCTCCGGTTCGCCATACTAATCGAATAAGGTCGAAAAAACAGTTCCACAAAGTGTCCCCTCCAAATATCAAGAGCTCCGAATTAATGCAGTCCACTCCAGGTGAGCGGTTTCGTTTTCCATGGCCCTAGTGAATTAATGATGGGATGGATCCTCAATGCAAATCTCCGCAGTCTGTATTCGAGGTGACTCAACTACTGTCTGTGACGTATGATGAACACCAAGCAGGTCGGTAAAGTGTCCATTCCATGTGTCGAGTACTGCGTTGATGTTGACACATAGGTTTCCATCCCGGTCCCGAATGTCAGTTGACGCAGGCTTGAAAGTATGGTGCAATCCAGTAATTCCTTTAAAGAAACTACGTGGACTGCGCTCATTGCTGAGTTGTTGTACTTTTGGAACCTTGGCCCTCCACCATTCTCGCTTTTACCGTCTTCAAATCCGCTTAGCTGCCCTCCTAGTAAGAGCAGCCTTGTTTTTTCGCGCGATTGTGAGACGTTGTTGCTCTTCACTTGACACACTTTATATTGAAATTAAGGTTGCCCTTATTGTTATGGGGTATGATAAATAGGTACAAGAATAACATCCAAAATCCTCGAATGGTTGACATTTAAACGATCGATTGTTAGAGTAAATAATTAAATCCAAATAAATGCAACGACTGTGCTTTGTTATTCGTGGTTCTCGGGTTCGATTCCTGGTGGTGACCGAAAATCGCGGTTGGGTGTTTTTAATGTGTAAGTATATGTGTTTGTCCGGGTAAATCACCTTGGGCCAATCAGTGGCATTGAGTGCTGGAGTACTCCGCCCAACTGTAATTTTAATTTTTAAGTACTTCACCACCTCTAAGCCCGCAGCAAACGTATAACGGTCACGACGGAAATCACAAAAGTCCGATGGAAAAAATTCACCTGTATTGAAGCTTGGTGTCAGCCATGTTTCTGTCAGAACTATAATGTCTTAATCGGATTCTAGAATGCCAAGGTATATAGAAACTCTTAGATTTCGACCGCATTCCACTTCAATTGAATTAAATTATTAAAGTTTTTAAATCCATTGATAATGTTGTAATGTTGAAAGCTCCCGCAACAAAACTCCAGCAGGCCAAAAAGTCAGGCTTCAGTATTTTGTTGGAACATTATGGATCAACGCCAATCTTTAAAGAAATGAAATTAAGTCGAGACACATCATTTGAGCGACAGAGTATGTTGGAGCCTAATATTCATGTACATATTGATTTTGTATTCAAATTTTGGTCATACCGTGTGATCGTAAATATCAATCTGTATGGAATAGCTTGATTGGGGAATACGATATCAGGAATGAAATTACTGGTTTGTATTTGAAATGTCCAAGAAATTTAGGAACACAGTATTTTATAGATATTCGATAATTTCATAAAACTGGTTTCCATCAAAAAATCAAATTTAAACCAAAATAAGAAAGTGTATCTTACCAACACACACACATACACATATTAAATTATAACGAACCAAATTTATGTCGTAGAAATTCAATGCTACATACGGTCAATAGGTTTAGGCCTTTAATAATTTATTTTATTATATTCTCCTTAATACCCAGCAAGATATTAAAAATCTCCAGAATTGTCTGCACGCAACCCAAAAACTTCCTTAATGAACAAAAACTGCTAAATCAAAAGTATATATATAGGAAAAGTTGTATACAAGAAACTTAATTTTGTTTTAACTAATTTCAGTAAACAAGAACCTTGGTCCAAACTTTACTTTAATACCGAAAATAAAATCTTTAATATTATTCGTTTTTGTTGTTGTTATGTGTATGTGTATCTTTGGGAGTGAAGTCGGTATATACAGAAAATCTCCTCTAACCTAAATATGGAAAAAACAAAATAAAGTTGAAGAGTTTTCTTTCTATGCCGTATATAGATTTAAGGGTACGCGAGGGAAGGGAGGCGGCATCAATATATTTATCCGTATAGAAGCGATATAAAATCACTATATTTTTAGTAAAATTATATTTTTATTTTTCAACATAATCTCTTCCAACATTAATGAATTTATCAGATTGTATATAGCATTCGTTCAAGATATACACATCAATAGAGGTCATTATTAGAAAATTACGGCTTCTAAATTGTTTTCTTGAAATTGCAAGTCAAAATTTATTACTGAGCAGACGTCTTGCCTAAGACAGCTTTCATAATTTTGCTACAATTCAATTTCGCTCGTTTGTCGACACATTTTAATTGGCAAATCCCTGTATATACCTTTAGTGTGGAAAATAAATATTTAATGTGTGTTTCCCTTCTCGGGGCAACTTCAAAAGAACATCTGTCACTGTGGTTTCGATTCATTTTTTTGTATTATATCGGTTGTTAACAGATCTCCCATCGACATTGAAGTAAACATTACTTAAAATGGCATTTTAACTGTCACATGAGCATGAAATGGTCGAAACAAAATTAAAAATAATGTTTACTAAAATTAATGGACTGAATGCAGTTATTCGGAAACGTAGCCTTTCATCTATATAAAGCCGCAAACAAAAGACAACTCCGTGAATGTGTCGCAGCATTCAAATGCCCAGAAAAAAGATCCTTGGCTAGTACACATTGCACTAAGTTTGTACTTAGTTTGCACTAAGCAAACTCGACAGTGAAACCAGGGCTCTTTGGGCGCGGGAGACAGCAGATACAGATTTTCCGACGATTGAAGAATTGTTGACATTTCTTTGAAGGCGCATGGACATGTTAGACGCAATTAATGACTATACAAGGAGAAGTGCTCCAATTCGACAATTAACTACTAGAGCTTACTCAGTTGTAACATCTTCCAGTATGTAATGCCCGATTTGCAAACAAACGAGCCACAGAATTCATGATTATGACACCTTCAAGAGCATGACATTGTACGAAAAATCACACACAGTAAAGGAGAATAATAGATGTTACACTTCTTTATATGGTGGGCATATAGGGTACAAGATTGCAGATCGAAGGCTATAGATGTCAACATTGCCAATGAAGACACCATTTTCATGAGTCATCACGAGATGGCAGCACTTCTGACAGTAATAACATGGTAAGTGCAAAAATTAATATCACTGCACCAATAATTCTAGAACCAAATGAAATACTGCGAGGTAAAACGAAGTTAAAACGTACGCTACAATCCCTGCAATTCGACAAGGAATACTACCTACTGCACTCATAAAAATTATAGATAGCAATGGCGAATGGCAGACTTTTCGAGTATTACTAGATTCCGCATCACAAGAGTCTTTCATAACAGAAGCGTGTATGCAGAATTTAAAGGTCAGGCGTAAAAATGCGAGAATTTTGGTGAAAGGGGTAGGCGAAACTGGAGTGGGAACAACCAAGAGTTTTAGTTGATTTAATAATAGCCCCCAATGACAGCACCACGACATTAAAGAGGCAATCGTTCATTATACCTAATATATCAGGCACATTTAGTAAGTTCACACCCACAAAGTATGATTTACGAATTCTGAACGGACTGCTATTGGCTGGCCCAACATATAAGAAATGCGGCCACATTGATATACTTCGGGGAATAGATGGATTTGTGAAGGCAATACAACATTAAATTATAGAGTTACTCAGACGATCGTCCAGAACAATTTTCGGTTGGATAGTGGCTGGGAAAATGAAATCTGCGAGTTAAAGAATTTTAACATACTATTAGATTTATCGATATCTCTCGAAGAATTGTTTCTAACAACGACTAAGCAGGCAAAGGACAACCGATTTATTGTAAAACTACCATTCAAGCAATCAGGTAGCATGCTTGGAACAACGTACAATGCCGCTTTGAACCGCCTAAAATCAATGGAAGGAAAATTCGAACGGGACAAGGATTTGGCAAAATGTATATCCATTCATGATCGAGTATGAATAATTAGGGCATATGGTACGAGTACAGGAGGTTCAAAAACCAAATATATATTTTCTGCCACACCACGGGGTCTTGAAAGCGTGCAGTACAATTGCATCGAAAATATCAAACCATTTTATGGCGGGTCAATTAAAATCATTAACCATCGACCTATGAACTAAAAACACTGACTTATGGCACCACGCTTTCAGCCATTTTAGCAACTCGCTCATGCATGTCATGCCAACTCCGTTTATAGCAACTCCCTTATAGCTGTTGGTATGCAACTACAGTCTAAAGCAGCAGAAGCCATACTTCAAGACATGTATGTAGATGACATAATGACCGAAGCAAGTTCATTACCTCACGAACAGTAGCGAATTCCGATTATTAATAAACAACACCACGCAGAAAGATGTCAAAGATATAGGAGAAATTACGGATTCATTGAAGAACTTTTCCAGTTCCAAGTAAGAATACCTGATCGCAAGCTACATACGAAGCGCACATTATTGTCCGATAGCCGTATGCACAACCCGCATGGTTGGTTTTCTCCGCAAATAATAAGGGTTACAATTTTGTTCCAGAAGCTCTGGGCGGAAAACATTTTTTGGGATAGTGAGTTTCCTTTACATTCTAATGCCATGGATACAGATCAAAGATGATTTAAGCAAATCCCACAGTGTTCGCATTCCAAGATGGATAAAATCAATAACCCAAGTGAAATTGATTGCATTTTTGCGACGCAAGCGAAAACGCCTACGCTGCCGTGATTTACGCGGTGGTGGATACATTTGATGTCGCAAATTTTAATATAATTGCTTCTAAGTCACAAGTAGCACCGGTGAAGCAGATCAGCCTACCTCGTTTGGAATTAATAGATCATTTGCTATTGACAAAGCTCATGTAAACGGTGGAAGAGTCTGTAACTGTGAAAATTTCTAATGTTTCACTATTTACAGATTCACAAATAGTGTTAGACTGGTTATCGGAACATCCAGAACTAGTGAAGTAATACAGTCATATAAACGAGAGCAGTGGTGGCATGTTATTTCCAAGGATAATCCAGCTGACATTGCATCCCGAGGTACAGCTACAACGGAGTTAACCAAAAATGAGTAGCATCAAACGATTTTATTCACAACTTTGTCAAAAGGTACAAAAAATAAAACTCTTAAAAACCGGCAAAGGAGGAGTGAACAAGATAAGATTAAATTGCAAAACCAGGAACACTATTAAAGTGAAGCAATCTTAAAAGTTTGCATACGTTTTTAGATGACAAGGGTATTCTTCGGGTTGGAGGCCGGATTCAAAATTCTTGTGTTCCATTTAATACAAGATATCCTATCATCCTACCAATGAACCATACCATGTAGTAAAATACTTAGTGCGAGACGCGCTGCTGCATAATCATCCAGGAGTAAGTCTTCTTACTAGTATAGTTCGTTGGAAATACTGAATAGTCAAGGGCAAAATATTATCGAGAATGATAGTCGACAAGTGTATTAACTGTTTGAAACAAAGCCCGAAAACACAAGTTCAATTGATGGGAAACCTACCGAAAGAGAGAGTGCAATATGTTGTACCATTCTACAAGGTGGGTGTAGATTATTGTGGATCAATGAAGGAGCAGCCACCCAGAAGAATAGGACAGGTACCTATAAAGGTGTACACCTGTATATTTATAATGCTAAAGCACGAAGGCGGTACACATATGGAAACTGTATGTAATCTCACAACCGACAGCTTTCTAGGAGCACTAAACCTGTTCATATCAAGAAGAGGAAACAGTCACACACTGTATTCCAACAATGGTACACACTTTGTCGGAGCAAACAACAATTTGAGGGAGTTATTCCAATTCTTGAAATCAAAGACATCTGACATCGCATCAACACTATTGCAATACAAAATAGAGTGGAAACGTTTCCACCTGGTTCACCTCACATGGGTGGAATATGGGAGGCGGCAGTCAAGAAGGCAAAAATACATTTATAGGGAGGGTAATTGATAGTACATTACTAATTCTAGAAGAATTTACTACTTAACTCACCAAGCTCGAGGCCATTGGCAGTCACAAGGCATCGATTGTTTGACCCCAGCTCATTTTTTAACTGGGCGTACATTCACCGATATATCAGATGACGATCTGCAGCAAGAACATATTTTACCACTGGCCAAATGCCAGTTAGTAAAAAAATGCAACATCATTTTTGGAACCGTTTGCATGGGCCAAAGAGTATATGACAAGATAGCAGTTGGAGACGTGGTATTAGTATCTGAATCTAACTTACCATCAACCTGTTGGGGATTAGCACGAGTTGTTGAAGCACACCAATCAAATGATGGCAAAGTACGTATTGTAGGCCTCCGTTTAGCCAACTCGTGTATTTTACTATTGTGAGTGCTTGGCTAGGTTGACTAAAATTTGGGACCGACATTTTTTTTATCTGTAAAACCCAATTACATGATGGATTTATGTTTTTATACATTATAACCGAATATGCTTTTTGTTGTTTTTAATTTATTATTTGATCATCTTAAAAATATCAATAAATGTGGCCGCACAGATTGTTACTAAATTTAAGTTACCATTCTTTTTATTGTTTATTCATATAATTGGCCATTATAAAATAGAAACAACGTTCTAATTCTTATCTTCATCTATTTTTAATTATCTTCATAAAATATTTTTATTTGAGATAATTTTATTTGTAATCAAAAGCATAAAATGTTGGTTATGCTAAAACCACCACTGCCGCAGAAAAAAGAAAAGAAATTTTTTTTAGGGTGTGTCTGTTTCGTCCGTTCATTTTCCATTATATGAAATTTAATCCCGTATTTCAAAATGGTCTTGCTAGAGGATTAACGATGAATGTAAATTAGTCATTCTACTGTTAAACGGTGAAAAATAGTCTAGATAATCCTGTAACCGGTATACTGCCGGTAAATCGAAAACTTAATACAAATTTAACAATCTATAACCTTTCTGAATCAACCAAAACATAATTAAAAGAAATTCTTCAATGTTTATTAATTCATGCAAACATCTTTTCAAACTTAAATGAGATAGGTCGCCACTGTTGGCAACATAATTGAATAAAGTCATTTTGTTGAGTTCTACATGCTTCTGATACATCGACAATTTGATGGCAAGTTGATAGATTATATGTCATATATAGACCTTACGAATTCTACACTCTTGTTGTTTTAGTCGTTAAAAGGTGCCGTGCCGGTTCTTAAGCCTTTCATTACTTAAATGTAGAGGATCAGATAGCTAAGATGCCGTACTTTTATTCAGAAAATAATTTAGATTTTAATTCAGTGCGGACTGCATATTTTAATCGATTGTTGGTCCGCTTCATAAGCTAAAAAGCACAAGAAAAACACTGGATATATGAAATCCTTCGAACTTCCACAACTAGATTCGTCAGTAGTAGTGCGAATATCGTATTTTTTAAAATGCCAATTTCACTTCTTATACAAGTTATCTGTGTAAGTTGTCTAATATGAGTTTTACTCAAATACGTATCTATCCTAAAATATATTTATAAAACTGCACTAATACCCTGTTCCACCTAGTATTGCAATCTGGTATGGTTAGGTTAGGTTAGAGTGGCTACTAGGATACCACAAGATCTTACTTCCTTTTTACGCTTAATGCAACCTGTTAGAGCTTTTTATGTTTCATAATATATCTTGCGGTTTACAGTTTTCGAGATCCGAAGGGCTAATTATGAACCAACCCATATGTCCAAACAGCTTCTGCAAAAATCATTTGCTTCCAAAACTAGTCTCCTCACTGGTTCTCCAAACAGGCAATGAAAGAAGGGTATTTTGGATTACTTCGTTAACCGTGCTGAAGTATTTTCCAGAGACAGCTATCGATATGTCATCGGTATAAGGAATCACTCTAATCCTCTCTGTTTCTCTCCAGCTCCGAAAGAACACCTCACTGCAAGGTTCCCTTAAACACCCGCCTATTACTACAGGGCTTCCCCAGCACCGAGTTAACCATCCAGCTATCCAGCATATAATTAACCCACCTTTAGGATAGTCAACTTCAAGGAGTGACCAACTTTCCAGAATTGTGTCCGTCTTTACATTATTAACGGCGTCCTCAATATCGAGGAACACCACCATACAAAACTCTTGCGAGTGTATTGATTTCTCAATCGTTCGTACCAGAGCATGCAGAGCCGGCTCTATTGATTTACCTTTGCAGGACCCATATTTAGGCTGTGCCCAGTCATTCGGCTTTATTTTTAGTCGTATATGACTTTACTCGTATCTACCAGCCTTTCCAAAATTATTAACAAGTTTTATGATTCGGTCTGGACTATTTATAAGGTTGGAAACCTTTATAAGCGCCCATAGGAGCCGTTTTTCAGTTACAATATCTTGTGTACACAAAAATGTGTTTTTTGATGCATGCTAGCTTCTGTCGAGTCATCAAAGCTTCCTGGAAAGTGGGTTTCGATAAGAAGCTTCAAAGATTCCTTACTGGATGTAGTACATGAACCATCTGGGTTAATTAGATAATTGGTACTGGTTGGATAAGTAAAAAGTACTAAGAACTTTCTCTAAAATTCCTATGTGCCTTCGTTACTTTAGTTTTATGTAATTTCAGGTCCTCCTTATAGGAGTACCAAACCTTTTGGCTCTATTTTCCGGTAAGTCCACAGGTCCTTGGACTACCATGCTGGTTTTTGGTTACCTATGGGCTTAACCTTTACCATTTCTCTGTATTTGCTCCAGTTTATCCTTGTAGGATTCCTAAACGCTTTCCGGAAAACAGAGTAAACGTAAAGGCTAAAAGATGCATATCTGTGGTCAGAGAAAGAATGTTCTCCTGCTATACTCCATTCTCTGACTATATGATAATTATTATGTGAGGCGAAGGTTATGTCTAGAACCTCCTCCCTATTTTTCGTAATGAATGTGGGTTCTCACTTAATCTTACAAACTACAAGGTTAGAATATAGTAGGTTATCATATAATTACTCACCTCTGTCGAGAACAAAATCCATGAAAAAAGTTATCCGGCAGAACCTCTTTGTTCCAATCCATATAGGCTGAGACCAATAAAAGTCACAATTGCTGTATGTAAGAGTAGAAAAATATTTCTTTTATATTTTTTTCAAGAATGCAGGATCCAATTTTTCCAGAAGTGGTTGTGTATACCAGTTTATGCCTCTTCATTCTGAGGCTACAGATGAATACGATTTCTATATCCCGAATTCATCTGCAAAATTTTCATTCTCCAGTTCCTTCCTTAGCGATCTAATTATCGTCGCGTGTCCAGTCTGAAGACATTTCCACTGAGATACGGCTCGCTGTCATCTGCTTATCATAAATATCGAAAGGTGTTGCCCCCGTTTATAAGCATACAGGCTGTTCTTTGCATATTTTACGATCCCAGTTCTGTAGGTTACTTTTTCAAGAGTTGACCACCTCATCCACGTCTTACTACGGTATTGTACCAGTTCCGGCTTCAGGCCCCATTCAGCACATAGCTATATTAGTCTTGTTTAGTATTATCAACATGTTGGCTTCCAACAAAGCTTACTGTCAAAGTTTACGGCCAGAAATCTTGCCTTATCAGTAAAAGCTAGTCCTATGCCGTTTAAGGTAGGTGGGTCTACTACCGGGATGTTATATTTCCTGGTAAAGTGTACCAGTTCAATTTTGGACGACCTGATTGCCAATCCACATCTGGTAATGATTAGGAGGGCATTTTGGATTACCTCCTTAACCGTGTTTAAATATTTTCCAGAGACGGCTATCACTACGTCATTATCATCACTACATCATCCTGCTCCCCAGCATATAATTGACTTACCCTCTTCCAGGGTAGTTCACCCTAGGAAGCGACAATCCCTCCAGAAATGCTTCCGTCTTTACATTGTTAAAGGCGCCCTCAATATCAAGGAACGCCACGATACAAAACTCTTGCGAGAATATTGATTTGTCAATTGTATGTACCAGGGCATGCAGAACTGTGTCCACTGATTTTCACTTTACAGTACGCATGTTGAGACTGTCCCCAGTAATTAGATTTTTTTGATCGTATATAAACATTTATCAGCCTTTCCAAGGTTTTCAACAGAAAGGATGATACAGTTATTTGAGCAGCTATGTGAGCTTTTCCCGCTTCCGGAATAAAGGTCATCCTGATCTCTCTCCACCTCTTCAGAATACAGAATAATTTCAAACACCCTTTGAAGATTATTTCCAGCCAGGGAAGAGTAATCGAGGAGTTGTTTTGAATTTCCTCTGGTATAATTTGGTCAGGTTTGAAACATTCAAGTGCCCATAGCATCTTTTTTTAGTTACAATATCTTCTATGCGCAATAAATGCGTTTCTCGATGAGTACTAGTCTCTGTCGAGTCATCAAATCTTCCTGTAAAGTGGGTTTCGATGAGAAGCTTTCAAGATTCCTCACTAGAAGCAGTCCACGTTCCGTCCGGTTTAATTATACAATTGGGACTGGTTGGATTAGAAGACAGTATCTTCCAAAGGCGAGAGGTCTCGAAGACTTCCTTCATTTAATCACAGAAGAGTCTCCACGACCTCCTCTGTGCTTTCTTTACTTTTTTTTGTATAATTTTAAATCCTTATTAAAGTCCCAATCCTGAGCCTATTTCGTACTTTTGGCTCTAGTAGAGGCTTTCCTACAAAGCTTTCGGTAGGTCCCATGTTCCTTGGACCACCATGCTGGTTTCTGCTTGCCCCTTGGCCTAACTATTAGGCAAGCAGCATTAAAGGACCGGTTGCAGGCACTAGTGATAGTGTTTACCATGTAGTTCAGTGTGTTAATAAATCTTTTAGCATTTCTCTATCTTGGTTTACAAATTAAAGTTTTATAGGATTTGATGTCTGTGCTACTCCAGATTGGATGATGCGCATTAGCATCACATCCAAGAATCACACCAATCTTTCTTTTTTCAGCTTCGAGAACCAGGTCCTCCAGGTTATTCCATGTAGGCTGAAACCAACTAGATTTGGCAGCCGCCAATCTCTAGGCTGACAGCAGTTATGTCGGCATTGCTGCATTGACAGGGTAAAAACATATTTAATTTTTGTTTCTTCCAAGAATGCAGGATCCTATTTACTAATATTTCATTTCGTATCCCTCGATCAAAATGTTAAATTTTTCTTTCCATTCCGCTACCGTGGTTTCACACACTTCATTTGCCTCACCAGAGCAAGTACTGAAAGAAATTATGTATCGGTTTCGAAAACTCTGTAACCATCCATTGGGAGCTTTGAACTCAATAAAATTCAGTTTTCTATCAATTTTTAATAGCATTTCCTGGAAAATTGGCGCTGATATCGGCATATTTTTAGCTCTTACTGCACAAAACACCAAATCATTTACGTTTCCCTCGCTAAATTGTCGTCCTTTTTAATCAAAATGTTGTATACTTGCGTTTTACCGCATTTGAAACGTGGCCAACGTGGCGTTCCGCTACTGATTTTTTATTTTCTTCCATTTCGATTACATCAAATTTTGGCTTTAAATTGAGACTGACCATATTACATTTACCCATTTTCTGAAAATGTATATAAAACTAAACGGTTAAAAAGCAAAATCATTTTAAAAATTCGAAAACCTTAAAACTTTTTGCTAAGATAATTAAATTAAAGAAGCACGACACTTAATCAGCACGAAGCAATTTTTCCGTGTTTGTCTATTTTCCGTAATAAACGGATTCCGTCTTTAGAAAGTTTTATTGCGTTTGGCTAAAACCAATCAAAACAAAAGATTTGAACGATGTTTACCACTGTTAAATTCTTGCATTTGCACATAATTGACGTAGATACATAAGTCGTTCAACGAAATATTCTCCGATGTACACGTACGTCATATATGCACATACATCATTTTTCTATATACATATACTATGTATGTACGTACATAAATCGTATGTCAGACATTATGTGAACAAAATGAGGAATACCGATATTTATGACAAACATTTATTACAATCCCAGATAGCAGCAAAAACAGTAACTTATTTCCTCTATATATGTACATACATATGTACGTATGTACACAATTTTTTTTTATTAATTTTGTTCAAATAGCAAAAATAAAATTAAATTTACTGCACATATGGATGTTGTACTCATATTTAATGTACTTACATCGTTATATTAATGTACGTATGTACATACATATGAACGTCGTCTTATTATATTCTCACAAGAAAGCTTATTTATCAACGTGCTTTTGCTCAAATGTATGTATGTATATGAAAATTAAGATAAACACACACAGTCGACGCTATATGCTGTACACAGCATATATATATAGAATAAATGGGAAATTCGAGTCGAAAAAATGATGAGCATATGTACATTTTTGGTATACATATGGTATAATGGAGAAAATGAGAGAGAAATCCCCAGCCACCCAAACCAAAATGATTAATAGAATGTTTGTATTTACAATCGTTTTGTAATGAATTATCTCTTTTTTCTTCGGTGGATTTTTTAAGTAAATATTTTACTTCCCTATACATATACGTGTTCCAGATTCGTTCAGGTTTCGAAAAAATAATATTTAGACTGTATACCGCATGTATTTTTTTGTGATATCTTAAAGGGAAATCATTTCGGATATTGTTTGCGTTTTCACTCTGCGTGAGAATAATCTAATTTCCTATATGTGTCGTTGACTTTTGGAGTAAATGGCATCGACTGATTTTTTATTAATGGTTTTCCTGTTTTGTTCGCGGTTTTATATCCTATTAATGTATGTATTCACATGATTTAATCTGAAATAGTGTCATTCGAATAATTTTATCATATTATATTTTGATCCATTCTCAACAAAAATAATATTACAAATTCATCTAAAATGTTCTAAATTTCAATGGCCTTAAGTTCCAGAATTCGTTGTAATTTTTTAATTCCTTTATATATTACGAGATTTTTTACAGCCAGTTCCCTGAGTTCTAAAATTTTTGAAAATTTCAAAACTATTTGTATTTTCCAAAACTTCTTGATCCCAGAATTTCAAACTTGGTAATTTTTTTATGATTTTTAGATGCGTAGAATTTATAATCGTGGAACTGAGAAGAATTTTTGTCAGAAATCGAAGCATTAATCTGTTATAAACCTGTATGTTTGCTCAGAAGAAATGGCGCCTCGATGTGAAAAGTTGTAAAAATCATTTGCTTCTATAGACCTATCCTCGCATGTTCTCCAAGTAGGCAGTGTCTTTGAGCGTTTCAATTCCAGTTTTGGCCAGACTTGTTTACTACACTACATGAGAGAGTGTTGGTGTACCTTTCATTCGCTGAGGCTACTGCCTCCTTTTTAAGCAATATCTTGAGTGCCTTAATAAACCTCTCCAAATTTGCCCTTTCCGGTAGCAGTTTGAGTTCGAGTGGGCTCAGATTATCTGAATTGACAACGCCACCCTATAGATGTCATAGAAATTGAATCCAGGGACTTGATTGCCGCCTGACTGTCATAAATTGCGGTATCTATCGAGGATACCACATTACGTCTTAACCAATTCAAGACGTACTCAATCGCTATGACCTCTGCTTGGTACACGCTGCGGTGATCAGGGAGACGAACTGATATATCTACTTCCAATTTATCATAGAAGGCTCCAGCTTCTACTTTACCGTGTAGCTTGGAGCCATCCGTAAAGACCTGTCATCCGTAAAGACCACATGCTTCTGTTTCCGATAACGTCCCGCTCTTCTAAGATTTTCTTGAAGGGCAGGTAGTTTGGAACCTTCTCTCGAAGTATAATGTTGGTGCAACGTAGTCTAGATCGCCAGTTCCTTCCTTAACGATGAGAAAATTGATTTCTCAATTGTTCTTTCCAGGGCGTGCAGAGCTGTGTCCACAAATTTTACTTTACAGTATAAGCATGCTGAGACTGTGTCCAGTCACAAGTCTTTAATTTTGCTCGTATATAAACATCTATCAGCCTTTCCAAGGTTTCTAACAGAAAAGGCTAATTACTCTTTACTGGTCCGAGTTGCTAAGCCTACACGCGCCGTTCGTGAGCCGTTTTATGGAAAAGATAAGTATTATTTAACTTTAGTTTCCAAAAATTTCTTTCAGTACTTTCCACTGGAATTTGGTATCAACAGATGTAGTACCCATCTTGGCCGGTATGATTCCAATAGATACTACTTAATGAAAGAATAGCCAACAATAAAATAAGAATAAGGCAAAATGTGAGCTACGGAAACGTAGAAGTTCTGGGCAATCAGATACAGATACATCTAAGTGCGTGGTTCACGCAAATGCTAACAGAGTATGAAAGAATGGCATACTATATGCACCGGTTGAGTCTGGCAGAATCCAGTACTTGTGAATGTGGACAAGGCGAAAACACACATTGTGAGCTTGCTCAAGAAGCAAGAGATCAACATAGCATGTGTGGATGGATATAGGCCTTGGCTGGGTGTCATGCCACTATATATCGTCAAATAAAGAACGGTGAGAGGAAAGGTAGTACTTGCTACTGTCCTCTAGAGTGATAATTATTTAGTATCGCCTACTACTTATTAAGCGTTTAAAAACAAAAATATATTTGTAGAAAAATATATTAATTAAGATTCATAATACATTTACAAGCAACAAAAGTAATTGAGGAGTATTAATTTGGTTCTGTAATTTTAAGCAGTGTACCCCTACGGTGTTAAGGGGAGGCAACGAAAAAGTGGTCACATCTAAGAAAAAGAACAGTGTAGATAGAGGGCGGCGGGAAAAAGTGATCGAGAGATCACCCGATAAATCTGTTATGATGCGTAAGCGAATACGTACTGATGATTTGATTCTTGATATGAGTGCTGCCTCACCATCAACTGCACAGTCGGAGGAAGTCGATTCAGTCGACCGTATTACAGATGCCATTAAATCGTTAGAAAAAGGGTGCAAATTGATCTCTTAACTAAATATTGATGAAAGAGCAAAAACTCAAGACTGCCAAGACGCAGTAGTAGACACTATCCATCTGATGAGGGGTGGCTTTCTGAACGTTCGGAGCTATTTCAGCAACACTATCATCCGAGAAAAAAGTATCGTACGTCCAGACTTTCAAGAGTTGGATAATTCAAACACCTGTCCTAGTGGCGGAAAATAAAACTAGAAAGCAATGGCTGGTAGGGAGACTTCGTTCACAAATAGTGAGGAAAAAGTTACGGGAAATAATCAACTCCGCTATAAATGAAGACCTGAAAATTGCCGGATTTGTAGCATCACCACCAGAAAAGCATCTGCCTAGATATATCATTTAAGACGATGAACTGAAAAGTACGAGGACATAAAAGGAGCAATAATTAAACAAAGTTCTGCATTCGTGAAGATTGGACAGGAGGACATGAAACGGTTATCGAGGTGTTGCCAGCAGCTAGAAATACCTTAGTCAGGAACCGCGGATTGTATCTGGACTGGCCCTTATGTAAAGTAACAGACTTTGTCAGGGTTACAAGGTGCTATAAACGCCGTCATTGTGAGAGTGGTCACGAACAAAAGATCTGTGAGAGTGGTCACGAACAAATGACCGAAGACACTAAATGCGCTTGTGGTTAGAAAGGAAACAGCCTTATAAACGGCCTTATACATTATGATAAAGAAAACTGTAATTGATATACATACATGCGGGAATCATACGCGGTTAAATGTAAAATAGTCGGTTTGGCAACATCCGCAAGAGTTATCGTTGAGAATAATGATAACGCAATGGCAGCCCTTGTAACCTCAATAATGGTCTAAACATGCAAATTGGGAGCAGTTCCATCACCTATTAACTAGCACCTGGCAAAATCTGAGGAATGCAAAATCTGCATATACCAGACGGAAATGAAGTCGATAAAATTGAGCAAATAATATCAAGCTCAATCATCAAAGTTTGTGACTCTACTATACCACGTAAACGTGCCGACAAAAGCAAATGGCCATGGTGGTTCCCGGACATAACCAATAAAAGAAAAATGGTGCTAAGTTGCGCAAAGTATATGAAATAGACTCCAACCTCGAAATCCGAGAGAGCTAGAATCTAACATAAATGTAGCAAACCATAATGCATATTTCAAAAGTATAAGTGAAAAAATCCAAATCACCTTAAAGCAGTTGACAACAGAGCATGGTAGTACAGAACCGTGGGGTTTTGTTTATAAGTTTAGCACAGGCAAGTTGTTCAAATTTCCTTACGTGATTCACGTATGGAACCAAGCTCATGAGAGAATGAATCCCCAATCGGTTAACTTCCTATTACGGTTATGTTTAAACGACGGTTTTTTAAGGTTGATATTAAAAGAAATACGCCAACGAGTATATGATAAGAGGTGAGAATGGCATTCGTCACTCTCCAGTTTAAAATTAACTCAGTAATGGACATGGAGGACAAACTGATGTCAATCACTTCTCTACGGGCTGAGTTAACACAAATTGGCTGATTGAGATCCGAGGAACTTATATAGTTAAACAGAGCAGAACCCCTATTGTTAACATTCGTACTTCCTCATAGAGTGTGATGGGCACTAGCATCACAACCCATTAGTATATAGAAATATTTTTCTTTTTACACCATGTTACAAGGTATGTAAATAAATACATAGCAAATAAACTGACGCAATAACCAGTTCAGTGTGGAAGTTAAAACAATCAATAGTAATTCTTGCAGCTTCGAGATCAGCCGAGCTTCACTCTTCAATTATTAGAAATATTGCTACCACTAGGGGTGTTAAGTCCAGAAACAGAACCATCACAAAGATAGGGTTCCTGAATTAAGCATAGATCTGTATGCGATGTAGCAAGCAACTTCCTTAATTCAAATGAAGCTGACTTGCAATCTATCATGTTAATCTGTTTTATTGCATGCATATAAATGACATATTTAAGGACTTCAGATCGACCAGTGTCGATCAGTGTCGGATAACTTTCTATCCCTTCACCGAAACATTTGGATTCATCAAACCGATACTAGTCATTACCACACTTGGTTCCTATGGAGAACCGCAGGGACCCAAGTATGAGTGATGAGTGGTTTTGGAGGGTCACCAACTGAAAGCTGACAACCACTCCAAATGTCACCGAATTTGGGGACCTCCTCAACAAACTATTTGTAGGTTTCTTCGTTGGCGCATTTACAGAAAAGACGCCATCAGCTATCTAACATCTGTGCCAAACAACCGGTTGATTTGGCAGCGTCAAGAATGCGGCGACTCAAAACGCCGCGAAAGACTCATAATTAAACTTCATCCAGCGAATTGTTAACATTATTGTCACGCACGCAGAACTTCTTGATCGTTGCTTCAGCGACGATCTGAGCCAACGTGCGTGATTTTTTGGCTTACATCTCTGGAGTAGTACCAGTTGAAATACGCGTCTGCTTGGGTGTGGACGATGAAGGGACGTTCGGTTCCTCAGTAATTGAACCGAGCACAAGTACTGAGAGACGCTGGCGATTACGTTTGCCAGCACGTCTGTTTTTTTTTTGTCGATGGTTGGGTTCGGCATTGGACCCCTCACCATCCGTAACTAGTTTATGCATTCAATTTCTGATAGGATGTTGGAGCTGAGACCACCGATGCTAAAGCAGTATCGTGTACGTCCAGCTCGACATCGGACTCAGAAACCGTAGCTATAATTGAAAAATTGTATTTAACACAAAACTTTGGTTCCAATGAAATGAAATGACATACAAATTAGACAAAAATTTAATTATTCACCGAAAACGACAATTCACCGAAAATGGCAATTCACCGAGAACGGCAATTCACCGAAAGTAACAATTCACCGAAAATGACAATTCACCGAAAACGAAAATTCACCGAAAACGACAATTCACCGAAAACGACAATTCACCGAAAATGACAATTCACCGAAACCGAAACCGAAGAAGAAAATACATATGGGAACTACTATACCGATTATAATGAATTCGAATTATGTTCGATTGGAAAATGCAAATGGAACTAGGCCAACCCTTGACCGATTATCATGAAACATGACAAGTTGAATGGAAATGGGATTAGAAAATGATTTTTGGACAATGTTCTGGAATATGCGTTATCTGGAACTGACTGAGCTAGGCCAATCATTGACCGATTATCATGGAACTTGTCAAATTGAATGAAAATGGGATTGGATAATAATGGTTTTTAGATTTTTTCCGAACGGCAGCAGTGTGATATACGTTTGTTGTCTATCCGAATCCTTTATAAATCGAGCAAGACGAGTACTTCTTAAGTTGAATGTCTAAGCCATGGTTTAAATTTATTTCATAGTAAAGTTACCGCTGGTGGAGGAATACTACGCCAGATGATAAAATCATGATTACTTCCCAAGGTTAAGTTATTCTGATATTCCATATATCCGATTGACATTACTAGCGGGTTTATATATCATACATTTCAAATTAAGTTTCAATTCAAATTATCTAGGGTTATCCAGCTGGTATATTTTCCCACTTTTTTTTTTCTTTACAAACACTGTCTGCGATATGGTTGTTCTAAAAGTTTTGAATCTAGCCTTCCAATATAGTTACCTTCCACATAATCCATTAAACCTTCTATATTGTTAGGCAATTCTCTATATACGCATTGAAAAGCATGAACAACATCAGTTGAAGGAACAAATGTCAATGACTCCATTGGAATAGACAATATTGACTTTCAGTCGGGCCAAATACTGCAATAAAGGCATTTACTATTGCAACTTCTAAATCCGACATAATTATTTCAGGTTTTAAATTTGATTGAAGAGCTCAGCTATAAACAATTTTAAATAACTTGCCTCCCGTTTGTTAGGTAATAAGCAACATACGAGGGGTATAACCAGTTTGGCAAACATCGAATGTTCCATCCATGAACCATTCATTTGACTGATTTAACAGTTTTAACTTTTCACTTGCAGAAAATATCATTGTTCTACCTTCATCATTACCGGAGTCATATATAATAGTAACTGTTCTTCTTTTAAAGTGAAATAAACTCATCTGTTAAAATAGTTTTCGATCTAATAGTAGGAGTAGGAACCCCACCTTGTCGGTTTCGTTGGATCATTCGCTTTAAACTGCCAAGTCGTGGCATTTCAGGAGCAATTGTTCGTATATTGGTAGCAGACGCTTCAGCTATTATACTTTGCATTGAAGTTTGAAGGCGATTCGAATTAACGGTAACTTATTTAATACTATGTAGAATGGTCCTATACACCCTACTTGTACAGCATTTGCCGTGACTTCCAGACAAAAAAAATTTAACGTCATTTTCAGTATGTACACGAACTTTGTAATTAATCTTTGTATGTTCGGTATGTTTTTTCTGAGTACGCATTCATTTTAAAACAAAAATTGACAAAATTGTAAATCCATTTGACAATGGTAGATTCGATACCAAATTTGGTACAGGCACTAGTAATCGTATTGAACGATATCGAAGGTTCCTGCAATAACCAGGAAAGTACCCACAAGAAATCCTTATTTCAATCCTGGTTATAAGTTCATGTAGTGCAGTTTCACAGGATTTGCCAACCCAGGATTTGCCCATCAAGTTTCCAGTGCTAATTAGAAAATCGTCATATTTTGAACAAATTTCCAGTGAGTATTCAAAAATTGGATTTCCCCCCTCATTTTCTAAAATCTCTTGATTTAACTTATTGCTTACTAATTTAACGGGACCTGCCACTGGATACCTTAATTTTCTGGTCGTTAATTACATGCAAAATAATCTTTTTATTTAGTGTAGCAACATTGCCATAATCCAATAGGTATATGCATATTCGTAGGATATATGTCTATGTATGTAGGAATAGCATTAAATTCAAATTTACTATAAAATAGTAAAGTTATCAACTTGAATGTGGTAAAAGTATCGTAAATATATTACAAAATATTTAGAATTTATTCTGTAATATGGAAAATGAAAAATAATAATTTACAACTGTTAGCATATGTGACTCCGGCACTCTAAACAACAGCATACAGCACGTGCTAAACAATTTCCATTTTATTGCTTTCATACCCAATAGAAAAATTTGTGTTTACATAGGATATATGTATACATATAGGTTATGTAACAAATAGGAATTAATGTTTGTGTGTGTGTGTGCCGCCTGAAAATACCTCATTTTCAAGAAATATTAATTATTTTTAAATAATAAGATTTTAATCCTATTACCAGCCCATGTGCTTTATAACCAAAATGTTCACATTTACCTGGGGGTTTCGAAACATTTGGGGTGTTAGACTTTGATTTTATTATCATTTTCTAAAATTTAAATTTGTTAAAAGCGACCTGTCTGCGGTATTTTTCATTTTACCGATACTTTCTTACATACAGTGCTGGTAAAAAAAAATTGGGCAAACAAATTTATTGCAAATTGGAGTCTTTTTTTGCTAAAATTGCAAAACTTTTTGAAAGCAATTTGTTTATTGTTTTTTTCATTTTAAATACATGTATATGACGTAATTTTTTGAAAAAGAAAATTGACCTGCAATTTAGTGGCAAGAGCTTTCTGTGTTAAAGCTTTTTGGCCACAATCTCTTCATTTAAAGGTAAAAAAAGTACTTCTAAGAAAAAGGTATCGATGTGTTGAGCTGGCCCCCGTATAGTCCAGGCTTAAATCCAATGGAAAATATTTGATCTAGAAGTAGCAAGGAAGCGCCCAGAATCGATTGAAGCTTAAAAAAGTTTGTTGATGATGATTTGGGAATCCATATCTCCTGCGACTTTGAAAAATTTGTCAAATTCAATCGGAGGTGTATCGCTGTAATAAAACAAGAGGCGGTCCAACAAAATATTAATATTAAAGATTGAACTTCTATAAATCAATAAAACACAAACACAAAAATAAAAAATAAATGTTTAATTTATTACATTTCTTTAACACCCATCAACGTATTTTGAATATTTTGGCATTTTCGGGGTTTTGCTCCTAAATTGCAGGTCAATTTTTTTTTCATAAAATTACGTCATACATGTATTTAAAACGAAACAATAAACAAATTGCTCTCAAAAGTTCTATAATTTTAGCAAAAAAAGACTCCAATTTGCCATAAATTTGTTTGCCCAATTTTTTTTTTACCAGCACTGTATATGAATGCGGATCGTTACATTTCAAAGTTCAAAGTGATTTTTATCTTTCGGGAGAACAAATGCAAACAAAAAATAAACTAAGATGTCTATTTATCTCCTCGACCAATAGTAAAACGATACATTAACCACACATGTATGTGTGTGTGGTACATATACATAAAAAAAAAAATCCAACAAAAGTTGTAAAAATGATATAAAAGCACAGCAAAATACACGGACGCCGTTTTGCTACATATATGCCATATAGCATACAAAGCTTTTAATGCTTTGTGTTTACATAGAGACATACATAAATGTATATATGATAAATAAATCAGAAGGAAAGCAGAAAAAATCTGGTGTTATGGTAGTGCGGTCTAATGAAATTCATTATTGTGTAAATATCATATATGCGGACACAGAAATTGGATGAGATGAGATGAGTAATGGAAATGCTCGTTATAAACATAACCATAAAATTTTGATTGTGTTTCCTATTTAATAGAAGTTTAATTGAGAAATGATTCTGAATTTTTGTATCTATATATAGGGGAATGATACGAAAGGAAATGGGATAATTACACAGAAACAATATGTCAGACGGAAATTACTCGTATATACGTGTACATGTATATATGTATACGAGTTCATATGGCATATAGGCATTAATCAGCATACTGCGCCTTTACCGAAATCACAGTTGAACTAGAGTATTTCATAATTTTTAAATCATGGGTTTAAGTTGAACAACGTTTCCTTAGCATGCACAATCGTGCAGTGGAAAAGATTCTCACTTGGCCTCATTTCGGCCATAAGAAACTGGACGGTCAATATGGCCCATTGTTGCTCGACTTTCATTTTCAAGAGTATATATATTTCAAAAAAATTACGTTGGTGATGCATGGAGAGATAATTCAGATATAAATATTAGATAACGCATATTAATTGAACATGGACATGGTTACAGCCCATAAACCATTTTGCTCTTGGCGTCTTTATTCTACCCGCTAAATTGCACTGCTGCAGGTCCGTTTCTTAATTATCCTTCTGTTCAATGCTGGTCTATAGTACTGATACTGACATAAACCCCCATGGCTTCTGCACTCTCAACAGACCATCATAAAAGTGTTTATCATCATGCTGATCGAAATTAACAATGAACATTTTCATCCACCAACCAAGTACTTCTCGATCCGAACGATATAGCTTTAACCAGTGTACTATATGATAGTTCCTTTCGCACTGGGAACAGGGAAACCAAGGATAACTAGAACAGAGCAACATGAGGTAAAGGTGCTTATTGAGATAATGGAATAAAACATCTCGTGGAGTTCATAAGAATGCTAGTGCTGATTCTGCTATACGGGAAGGTCAAAGATTGATATAGGTAATGTTGGGCTAGTGGTGACACTCTAATTGTTTGAGCAGTTTAAAACATATATATTATGGAGAAATAATTCCATATTCCTGATTATTGACGGGAAAATCACCGACTGTTTCATGGTGATCCCATTCTATATTAGAATATGGTGTTAAATATAGCTTCCTTAAGAGCGCCGTAATATATTATAGAAAGTTGCTTATCCGCACCACGTTTCCGTTTCTTAATTATTTATGACTACACATAATGTCTGTGGAACACGATTGGCGATAGGTTGGCTACGCCCGGCCTCGGCGACATTTGGTTTCAAGAAGTCGGCGCTATTTGCCATATAGCGTGCGAAGCCACGTACTTATTGAAAAATCATGTTGGCGAGCAATTTTACGGTTTGGATCGTTGAATTGGCTATTTAGATCGTGTCGAGACTCTTTTCTTTGGGGCTACACAAAGTCCAAAGTCGATTTGAATAAACCAGCTAGATTTGAGGCATTGGAAGCCAACGTTACTCGTATCGTTCGCCAAATACCGAACGCGTCATCAAAAAATAAGAAACGACTATCGCAGTTGCGGCCATCATTTGAATGAAGTAATCTTTAAAAAATAAATGGAAAGAAATGTCCTTCCAAATGATAATAAAATTTCCATATACGATTAAATTGAATTTTTTAGA
The DNA here is from genome assembly GCA_951394425.1 of Tipula unca. Lineage (NCBI taxonomy): Eukaryota > Metazoa > Arthropoda > Insecta > Diptera > Tipulidae > Tipula > Tipula unca. The sequence goes on along the minus strand of OX596380.1, from coordinate 153,145,655 downwards.
TTTCGTTGTTACCGGTAAAATCACACACATGTTGTATGATGCTCCCTGTTCCTGGCATAACTACCGGTGTGACTTTTGCACTTCAGCACTCTTTCCACTATATCCCAATATTTTACGATACGAGCTGTTCTATATTCCCGTAAAGAATTTTTTGGATTTTTGACCGTAAAATGAACGAGTATTGATTGTAGGACCATTAGAGACGAAATAAGAAAATGTCAGTTAATCGTTCAATCAATTGTTTGTCTAATCCTTGCCGAAAAATGGACGAAAAAGAAAGACAGTTTCGGCTGAACCAATTGGACTTGCATTTTACTTTCGAAACTGACGGACAAAATATCGTCTGATGGGCTATTAAAAAAATTACCATCAATTGTAAGTCAATATTCCCAGCCAAGCGAAGTTGGCAAATGTCTGTCAAAATGTAGTCAAATAATAATCTAATTAAAATACGACTTACACAAGTAAATTGAATTTGACAGTCAAAAGAGCTTGAAAAATGTTTGTTTTTGGCCTGACATTTGTTTACCTCTAAAGGAAGACATAACTAGTTGACTTATCCAGAACGGTTCGGAGGCACATTTGTAAGCCTATTATTATTTAAAATAAAACTATTGATATCAAATACAAAAAGAAAATCTCTTTTTTACCAAAATTTTATTGGAAAGCCAAGTTCTACAAACCGATAGTTTATTGCTGTCTGTATTAAGTTTATGCATTTTTCAGTTTTTCTAATAAGAGAAAAAGAAATTGTAGTAGTAGTCGGGGCACCTGGGGCGACCTACTTCCGTGACCTAGATTGGCCCTTGTGACCTAGATTAGCACTTGGGCGACCCACTTATTTTTGACCTTGATGTATACAGGAAGTAGGTTATATAATAAAAAGTGAAAGTAGATCGAATAATGTGACCTTGATTGGCGTTTGGGCAGGTCTGTTGACCATGTCGTTTTTTTTATTTTGTATAGAAAACCAAGAATGACATCAAAATAAATTTCATAATCAAAACAAATATACATATTGCGTAATATACTTGAGAAACAATTTAACTTTTTATTATTTAACCTACATCCTTAAAAAATCAAGGTCAAATTAAATAAAGTAGGCCCCCCAAATGCCAATCAAGATCACATTATTCAATCTACTTGCACTTTTTATTATTTAACCTACTTCCTGTAAAAGTCAAGGTAAAAATAGTATGCCTCCGAAATGCCAATCAAGGTCACATTATTCGATCTTTTTCACTTTTTATTATTTAACCTAATTCCTGTAAAAATCAAGGTCAAAAATAAATGGGCCACCCAAGTGCCAGTCTAGGTCACGAAAGTAGGTCGCCTCAGGTACCCTGACTACTACTAGTATATTCAGCTATGTTGTCCTGATTTACAATGCCTAAAGTGGCATTGCATCCAAACACTTCACCTACTAAAATGTATATACTATATTTCGTATGTATTAAAATTATAATAATTTATCATTCAATTATACCTTGTTCTTCGTCCAACTCCTCATTATTGTTGTATACGACCGCAGGTTCATATTGTCCCCTTCATAAATGGTAGATGCATTATTGATGGTTTCAGATGAAATGTTTTGTAAAACGTTATCATATTGATTATTTAAATCAATTACGCTTCCGATTTCGAATTTGTAAAAACCTCAAAGACTATTCGTCCACGCCGTTTTGCTTCACTGAAGATATTTATGAATACAGTTTAATAAAATGCTAAATAAGATAAAATGTAATAATGTAAAAAGTAATCTAAAACATTATCACCTATATTATCTTGTAGTAATTTATAGGGGTATTTTCCCCAACTTTTAGTTGGGGTTGCCTTTGTTTCTAGCATTTGATGTTTTTCGTATCGGGCCAATATAAATTTTCTCCATCAATCCACTTTTCACAAACTATTGTAACCTCCTTTTTATTATTGTCATAGATGGTTTTGATAATTGCGTACATATTCAAAGGTAATGCTGAAATTATTAAAAAAAATAAAAATTAAAATTAGAGGGATTAGGATTAAAATTAATAATTTTAATCCTATCCTACACGCTTTAAGGACAACTTGTACGTAACTAATAAATCGAAACATGTGCTCATCACGCACATCATCTATTAACGAAACACATGCTCTCAATTTTAAGTCTAAGATGCATGGACAAATTCGACCCTTTCGAGTAGTCGCTGTTTTTCATCTCTATTTTGTATATTTAAAATTTCAATTGACGGTCTGTTTCGGGTTTTCATTTGATTCTTGGGTCCAATTTAAAGTCAATTTCGTCTCTATTATAAGTTTATTTGTATTTTTGAAATTAAGCGTTACATATTTCCGTCCCTAACAGATTTTATCGACTCTTTTAGAGACGAAAATGTCGCGATGGACGAAAATTGTTTTACGGGACCGTTCCACCGTTATAAAGAGGGCCCCACTCTATATAACGCTATATATATCGTTGTTTTGGGTCGATTTAATAATTTTGTAATGGATAAACATGGTGCTGAAGTAGATTCATAGTATTTGAGCACTATAACTTTCGGCTCTTTTTGAAAAGAGATTTAAATGCATTGACGGACATTCTATAAAACTATCGCCAATAACGTATTGTTCCTAAAGAAATTTGGCCATCCTTCAGTTTAGAACTAATTGAAGAAAACCACCCTAGGAATTGTCTACATTATCGACGAAGTCTACGTTGTTGACGTTATCTACGGGTTGTCGACACGTCAAAGTAGAAAATAATAGATAACGCGTAAACGCCCATCCCTGGCTTTGTCTGTATGGCACTGACTAATGATATATGAAAATAAATTGTCTGTCTATCTAATATAATACCTATTATGTGAGCCAATAAATTCACGGGTGGTTGATACGCCAGAAAGCAAATTTGTATATTAGTGTACAGAAAATATAATATACACAATCAATAAATATGAAAATGATTTTGTAATAAAAAAAATAAATAAAATTAATAAAACCCTTAAGAAAATTGATTACGATTGATTTTTCTCATCCGAAGAACCGGAATACTATGTACCAAAAAAAAAAATTGATGAGAGCCTACTTTAAAATTATTGGAGTTGACAAAATTTTCATCATCGAAGAAAATTTATTTATTTTTTATTTTTTTGCTGCCTTTTACATTATTGCTTGTATATTTTGCGTGTTGATTGATGATTTGATTATTAAAATTGAAATTTTGCGCGATGAAATTTGTTTTCACAATACATCAATTATTCATAATCATTTTTATTTTTTTACGTTATGAAAATTGGAAATAAATTCGAATTATATTTAGATAAATAAAAAATTTATTATTTTTATTACTGTTGAGCAGAATTTATTATTTGTGTGGTGCGTGAAAAAATTTTTTTTTCAAGTAGCGCGCTGAGGTGTTAATTTATAATTCGTGGGTGTTTTAATATTTTGATAAGGCGGTTTATGGAATGAATTAATTTGATTAAAATTTTCAACATCAACATTAAAATATTGCTGTTAATTAATTTTATTTATTTAACACTTCGGCAAGAGAATATTTCAAGTACGAACTAAAACTCTTAGTTCCAATGAGTTCACTAATGTGTGCTCAGGCAGTTGAAATGGTTTATTTATGTTGAGTATAACATAATTTCAAAATTTTAAATAGTGTATTTAAGTTGGATTTTATAGTCTTTAGAACTTATAGTATTGCCAATGCTGACTTTTGAAAAGTGCGAGACTACACACGTAGAATAATAAAAATTTGCCATAATAAATGGACGAATTGGAATTATAATTGCTTTAGTTTCGTAACTGAACCATTTTTAAATTGTGTTCCCATACCCATTATCAGATAGCTTAGGCAAAATACTATCCTGGTGATAATAAAAGGGCCCAAGTTATATGATTTTGGGCGATTTTAAAATTGTATATTTCAGAGATTTCCACCGATTCTCGTCTAATTTTTCGGATCGGTTAGATCAACGATTTTCAAACTATTTATTAGTGCTTTATTATTTATGTTTTTATGGCAAAATTCGTAAAGTTATATTTTTCAACTGTAAAAGTATAAACAAAATCAAGCAACGTCAGTCCGACCTAATGCACAGGTTGTTTGATGCTCTCCATGAGATTCTGCACAACTTCCGGCAGCAATATTGTTTCATTTTAAAATGCCAAACATTTTTGGATAGCTTGAATACCGGTGAGCTCAGCTCCTTTGAAATACCATTGAATTGAATGTTTGCCGCACACCAATATAACTTTGAGTTGTTAGATTTTTTATAGCAAAATGTTATCTATTGGTTTTGTAAACGACTAATAGATTGACCCGATTTATTAAATTAAATATTTAGTTACAATTTTTGAGCCTGCGAATTTCAAGAAAATCCCACCATCTGTTCGAGTAAAATTGAAACATTTCACCTAAGCTAAGGTTTTAACTATAATAGTTTGCTAAAAAAAATGAAAATAAATGAATTCTTTGACTTTGTTACTTTAATGGAATTTTGTCTCTATCACCCTCTCAGTAAAATTGGTAAACTCAGTATAATTTCCCCATGGAATTCACGCTTTAACTTGCACATAATTCCTTTACAATCGGGTCAACGAATGAGGGTAATATGCGTTTCTGTATAGTCATTCTTTTATGTATATTCATTCGACGTCATTGTGGAGGATGTGATAAAATTCGCTCTTGAGTTCACAATTGCAAATCATAATTCTGTTAGCAAATTTATCTAGCTTGAAGTGCCTATATTCTGTTATCTTCTCTATAGTTATGTGAAGACGCTCCGGGTTAAACATTTTTGAACATTTTTTCGAACCCGAACCTGAACTCTGAAATATAATAGAATATAATAGACCCAGTAACGAATTAAACTGAATCTCAAATCAATTAATTTTAATCAAAATTGATTCAGCAACGCGAGGGTATTGATCGGCAAACTGTAAATTACCTAGAAAAAATAGTAATTGACGTCATACACTCGTTTAACAAAAACTCAAGCTAAATTTATGCTGTGACATCTGACAACGGGTGAAATATGTTAAAAGCGGCGAAACTGTAAAAAAAAAGAATTAGATATTTCTGAGGTGAATGAAGATGAAGACGAAGATAGTAATTCCGACCTTAGACAAGACAATGTAGAGGAAGGCTAACAATGCTGCCTAATTTACATTCAAATGTAAATCATTTTAAACGAGTCAGTTGGCATTATTGAATTACTCCCATAAAAAAGCCAAGAGATAAATGTAGAGTGGTGTCAAAAAAATGACGAGCATCGGTCAGAGCTGTATTAACAAAAAAACTTGCGTTAAATAGAGCTTGACTGTTCAACTCGGGAGAATTCAACGTTTGACATGATTAAGCATCTATTGCGGAGTGCGGAACCTCTGTAGGTTCCAAACGTTTTATAAAAAAAAAAAAAAAAAAAAAGCATCTATTGGAGTACGGAACATTTTGCACTTGTGTGATGGATGCAAAACTAAATGCGGATGGAAACATTTCAGAGTTTTGTTTAGATTTTCTCAAAATTTTTGAGCCAGTCCAAAAATTAATCCTAAAATTACAAAATGAACAAATGTCTCTGATTAATGTTAAGCAACAGAAGCAAATTCTTCGTCCGATTAAGATTTTGAAAAGTTTGCAGATGGGAAGAGATAGGTACAAAGAAAAGCCGCCGCGAGTTCTCATGCTATTCCAATCACCAGTTCATCGGAAAGTGAATCAGATTTGGTCGATTTGGTTTTAAAATACAAAGAGCTAAGTACAATTAATACACTATCAACATCAAACAATTTGGACAGCCGAAGTAGCTTTGAATTAAGAGTTAAACAGAAGTTTGCGGTTTATGATACAGTTCCACGATAAAATGGATTTTTCATTTTTATAGGAAGCTGCCTAAATTGTGTTTGTGATCCCTGCGCCACATGCAAGTGTTCAATGGGTATTTTCTTCATTAAAATTAATGTTGGTATCTCAAAGGGTGCACCTAAAGGGCCAACCTCTAAGAGATATTCTGTTCGTAAATTTAAACTGTTAAATTAAGTATAACAAAAATGAGTTTTTTTTTGTAATGCTTTATGTTTTATTTCTTTACACAAACCCGAACCCGAACTCGAACCCGAAAGGAATTATTTTATTCCACTGAAGCTGAACCCATACTAAAACCCGAAAATTCGCTGGTTCGAAAGCTGAATGTAATATATAAAACTTGGGCCTTGGTACATAAAAGACATAAATATATGGGTAGATTCTTAATGGGCTGCCTCTCTGATTTCGAAAATTGTAAGGTGCGAGATATATTACGTTACATAAGTAGCTCAAACTGGTTCACATATAAAGATAATAGGGAAGTAAGATCCTGTGGTATCACAACGGACCGTCATCGGTCTAAGTGTGCCGTGGCAGCCACTAAACCTAACCTAACCTAATTTTGGGAACATTGACATATAATAATTTAAAAATTTTCTAACTTAACATAACTTTCTTAGAAGGTAAGTATAACGAAAAATTGTAGATTAAACCGCATTGAAGAAAATTCTGTATAATTGTCACCGCACCTGTATCGCATTGAGCCTAACGAAATTTGGTCACCATAGTTTAGAACTAATTTACAAAATCACTCTAGGAATTCTTTACATTCTCGTCGATGTCTACGTTGTCTACGGATTGTCGACAAGTCGACGTAGAAAATATTAGATGAGGCGTAAACGCCCATCCCTGATGCTCATACAACCAATTTCGACGGCGCTCCAGTGGCACCAACTCTTTTCTAGCTCACTATATGTTGGTACTATAGTTTCGGGCATCATATTTTATGTACAAATGTACACAAATTAAAACAAAATCCTTTGTTCGCTTTACCATTGACGCTCATTGTTCTGTTTACAAGTGAAATCATCGGCACACAAATGTATTTTATAGATGTGGTACTCGTATCTTTGCTTCTATTTATCACAATAATAACAGTTTTTAATGGCCATGGTTTCCATCTTGAGCATGGTCGTCATACTGTCTTAGACAATCTGCAGCGACCTCTGCGCCTGTCATATGGTGGCTCTCCTTTCAGAGATCGCTGCATTTTTTTCGGATCAGCACGCAGAACGTGACCGAGCCAACGAACTCGGTGAGATCTTACTGCATGTACAACATCGGGGATCTTCATCAGATCTCTGATCTCGATATTGTACATAGCTCGGTAGGTACTATTTACTTCGCGATTTGGGCCGTAAATCACTTGCATGATTCTTCTCTCAAATGTAATGAGCCATCTCTCGTACTCATCCGTCAGCGCCCAACTTTCGCATCCATACATAACTACGGGCCTGATCACCGCTCTGTAAAGCTTTATATTCAATTTATATTCAATTCTACTCACAATAAAAAAAAAAAAAAAAATTCATATTCTATTCATATTCAATTCATATTCAATTCACATTCATATTCAATTCTAATTCAATTCATATTCAATTCGTATTCAATTCATATTCATTTCATAATCAATTCATATTCAATTCATATTCAATTCGTATTCAATTCATATTCCAAATTAATTCATATTCAATTCGTATTCAATTCATATTCATTTCAAATTCAATTCATATTCAATTCATATTCATTTCATATTCAATTCCTTATCAATTCATTTTCAATTCATAATCAATTCATATGCAATTCATATTCAATTCATATTCAATTCATATTCAATTCATATTCAATTCATATTCAATTCATATTCAATTCATATTCAATTCATATTCAATTCATATTCAATTGATATATTCAATACCTCTTCAATTTATATTCAATTTACATTCAATTCATATTCATTTCATATTCAATTCCAAATCAATTCATTTTCAATTCATATGCAATTCATATTTAATACAAATTCAATTTATATTCAATTCGTATTCAATTCATATTCATAATCAATTCATATTCAATTCATATTCAATTCGTATTCAATTCATATTCATTTCATAATCAATTCATATTCAATTCATATTCAATTCGTATTCAATTCATATTCCAAATTAATTCATATTCAATTCGTATTCAATTCATATTCATTTCAAATTCAATTCATATTCAATTCATATTCATTTCATATTCAATTCCTTATCAATTCATTTTCAATTCATAATCAATTCATATGCAATTCATATTCAATTCATATTCAATTCGTATTCAATTCATATTCATTTCATATTCAATTCATATTCAAATCCTAATCAATTCATAATCAATTCATAATCAATTCATATTCAATTCATATTCAATTCATATTAAATTCATATTCAATTCATATTCAATTCATATTCAATTCGTATTCAATTCATATTCATTTCATATTCAATTCATATTCAATTCATATTAAATTCATATTCAATTCATATTCAATTCATATTAAATTCATATTCAATTCATATTCAATTCATATTCAATTCATATTCAATTCATATTCAATTCATATTCAATTCATATTCAATTCGTATTCAATTCATATTCAATTCGTATTCAATTCATATTCATTTCATAATCAATTCATATGCAATTCATATTCAATTCATATTCAATTCATATTCAATTCATATTCAATTCATATTCAATTCATATTCAATTCATATTCAATTCATATTCAATTCATATTCAATTCATATTCAATTCATATTCAATTCATATTCAATTCATATTCAATTCATATTCAATTCATATTCAATTCATATTCAATTGATATATTCAATACCTCTTCAATTTATATTCAATTTACATTCAATTCATATTCATTTCATATTCAATTCCAAATCAATTCATTTTCAATTCATATGCAATTCATATTTAATACAAATTCAATTTATATTCAATTCGTATTCAATTCATATTCATAATCAATTCATATTCAATTCATATTCAATTCGTATTCAATTCATATTCATTTCATAATCAATTCATATTCAACTCATATTCAATTCGTATTCAATTCATATTCCAAATTAATTCATATTCAATTCGTATTCAATTCATATTCATTTCAAATTCAATTCATATTCAATTCATATTCAATTCATATTCATTTCATATTCAATTCCTTATCAATTCATTTTCAATTCATAATCAATTCATATGCAATTCATATTCAATTCATATTCAATTCGTATTCAATTCATATTCATTTCATATTCAATTCATATTCAAATCCTAATCAATTCATAATCAATTCATAATCAATTCATATTTAATTCATATTTAATTCATATTAAATTCATATTCAATTCATATTCAATTCATATTCAATTCGTATTCAATTCATATTCTTTCATATTCAATTCATATTCAATTCATATTCAATTCATATTCAATTCATATTCAATTCATATTCAATTCATATTCAATTCATATTCAATTCATATTCAATTCATATTAAATTCATATTCAATTCATATTCAATTCGTATTCAATTCATATTCAATTCGTATTCAATTCATATTCATTTCATATTCAATTCATATTCAATTCATATTCATTTCATATTCAATTCCTAATCAATTCATTTTCAATTCATAATCAATTCATATGCAATTCATATGCAATTCATATTCAATTCATATTCAATTCATATTCAATTCATATGCAATTCATATTCAATTCATATTCAATTCATATTCAATTCATATTCAATTCATATTCAATTCATATTCAATTCATATTCAATTCATATTCAATTCATATTCAATTCATATTCAATTCATATTCAATTCATATTCAATTCATATTCAATTCATATTCAATTCATATTCAATATTCATAATCAATTCATATTCAATTCATATTCAATTCATATTCAATTCATATTCAATTCATATTCAATTCATATTCAATTCATATTCAATTCATATTCAATTCATATTCAATTCATATTCAATTCATATTCAATTCGTATTCAATTCATATTCCAAATTAATTCATATTCAATTCGTATTCAATTCATATTCATTTCAAATTCAATTCATATTCAATTCATATTCATTTCCTATTCAATTCCTTATCAATTCATTTTCAATTCATAATCAATTCATATGCAATTCATATTCAATTCATATTCAATTCGTATTCAATTCATATTCATTTCATATTCAATTCATATTCAAATCCTAATCAATTCATTTTCAATTCATAATCAATTCATAATCAATTCATATTCAATTCATATTCAATTCATATTCAATTCATATTCAATTCCTAATCAATTCATATTCAATTCGTATTCAATTCATATTCATTTCATATTCAATTCATATTCAATTCATATTCAATTCATATTCAATTCATATTCAATTCATATTCAATTCATATTTAATTCATATTCAATTCATATTCAATTCATATTCAATTCGTATTCAATTCATATTCAATTCGTATTCAATTCATATTCATTTCATATTCAATTCATATTCAATTCATATTCATTTCATATTCAATTCCTAATAAATTCATTTTCAATTCATAATCAATTCATATGCAATTCATATTCAATTCATATTCAATTCATATTCAATTCATATTCAATTCATATTCAATTCATATTCAATTCATATTCAATTCATATTCAATTCATATTAAATTCGTATTCAATTCATAATCAATTCATATGCAATTCATATTCAATTCATATTCAATTCATATTCAATTAATAATCAATTCATATTCAATTCATAATCAATTTATATTCATTTCATATTCAATTCCTAATCAATTCATTTTCAATTCATAATCAATTCATATGCAATTCATATTTAATTCATAATCAATTCATATGAAATTCATATTCAATTCATATTAAATTCGTATTAAATTCATATTCATTTCATATTCAATTCATATTCAATTCATATTCAATTCATATTCAATTCATATTCATTTCATATTCAATTCCTAATCAATTCATATTCAATTCATATTCAATTCATTTTCAATTCATATTCAATTCATATTCAATTCATATTCAATTCATATTCAATATTCATAATCAATTCATATTCAATTCATATTCAATTCATATTCAATTCATATTCAATTCATATTCAATTCATATTCAATTCATATTCAATTCATATTCAATTCATATTCAATTCATATTCAATTCATATTCAATTCATATTCAATTCATATTCACTTCATATTCAATTCATATTCAATTCATATTCAATTCATATTCGTATTCAATTCATATTCAATTCATATTTAATTCATATTCAATTCGAATTCAATTCAGCAGAAGCGAAGCACTTGCTAATTGATCTATTTGAAATCTGGATCTATACTGATGAAATTGAAGATTACAGTTTGGATGATTAGAATTGTAATACTGACTAAAGGTCGAGTAGTGTGGCCAATTCGTCCTCGACTTTCAGACTTTTGATGGTATTGGCATATAATTTACCTAATGGTCCAAATTAGTATGTGCAATACGTATCTCAGACCATTGCTTTCGTATAAAAGTAAAGTTGAAGAATGGAGAGAAAAAAGTTATTCATCAGTTTTCAAGGCCATGTTCGAGGTGTATCCTGATAGATCATTTCATTTTTTGGCAAAAGTAGTTTAAACAAATGTGCCACAATCACGATTTGCACCAGACAAATATTGTGTATAAAAAGTATTAGAACAAATTGAATACTAATTTACCGCAGACAAATAAAGAAGCCGCCGAAAACTACATGCGTCAACCAAATGAACAGCTTGCTTATCTGTCGAATTCCTTGTTATACGTGCATTCCTATATACCAATTACACCGGAAAGTCTCGTACAATATTAAATGATTTTTAAAAACACATTTGTCACCTAACCCAAAAAAAAAAAAATTCTAGATGTGAATTAAAACATCAACAACACATTTACCCACGCTCAATGAAACGTTCTCATATTATGTTGTCATGATTCAGCCAAGGCAAATCTCAAAACTTATCACGTTCAAGTATTACTATAGCAGCAAAAAAAAATTTAAAATCCTTAACGTTTTCTTCTGTATAAATTCTAAGTCTTTTGACAAGTTCATATCATATCGTTTAAAGAAGTGAAGGTGAAATTGATACAGTGAGATGAAAGTGGATGTGGAAGTGGGTGGAGGAAAAAATGAAAACATAAAATGAGATCTGATTACGAACAAAATATAAAATGACAAAATTATAAATTCACAAAAGGTTTTTCTGTTCTCTTTGTGTGTGTGTGTGTGTGTGTGTGTATGTATATGTGTGCGCGCGGGGGGAAAACATAAAGTGTTTTCTATGTTCGTACCCATCATAAGTACCTATAGGTGTACCTCTTCAGATTCCGGTACAAAAATTGTATTGTGTACTAAACCTATCCTACATAATAGTGCGTTCCAATGTGTGGTATGATGGCATGAGAACCTGTGGTGGAAAATCGTGTAATATATTCTGGTCGATATGTATAGAGAGAAATCCATAAAAATATGAAAATTTCCGTAACATCATGAATTTTCTTTTGTCGAAGTTTTTCTTTTTCCTTTTCTTTTTTTTTTTGTTTGTGTTCGTGCTACCAAATGAGATAATGTAATGGAAATCAACTTATTGGGAATGAAATCACATTTTGTTGTTGCCTATGTATGTGCGGCATTGTTTTGCTTTTCTTGTTAAGTAGCCGAAGAAGGGTTTGTTCTTTTTTGTTTGTTGCCGTCTCTGTTAATTTATAAAAACGAAAATTGATAAAAAAAAACTTATCAAAATTTAATTTAAAAATGAAAAAAGTTTTCGGTTGTGTTTTTGTTTGGTTCTTGCTGAATACGTATAGAAAGCAATAAAGATTTGGAATTGAAAAAGGCCACGTATATATGTAGTTAGATATACTTTTCACTTATAGCGATAAATATTTTTATGAGATTTTATTTTTGGTGAAATGAACCAAAAAAAATAAACCGGCGGCTCAGGTCATGTGTAGGGGTTAATACATAAACAGTTTATAAATTTGATATTTGATAAAATATGATTAAGGGTTGTATTCATATATTTTATTTAATGGGACACAAAATTTACCCTAGAATTGTATATGTTCAAATGTACGTATACCATTTTAAATTTTACATTCTAAACCGAATTTGAAATTTAAAATTCTGAAATTTGGTATGGTACTTTGATCTAACATACACATTAGATGAAGATTGTGATTCCAAAACGATTCAGATCATCGAATCATTTGACGATGTCTCTCATTAAAAATGACTGATTGTTTGTGAATCCACGAAAGAGTTGGTTGTTATGTAATTACATTCAAGAACTGTGTAAAAATGTAAAAATTTAAATATGTTAAAAAAAATTGGGGCGTTATTTTTATTTCATAATAACCCGTATATAGATTAAGTACTGAAAAAACGTAACGGAATTAAAAAAAAAATTTTTTTTAATAAGCTTAAGTCATAAATGTAAGAAAATAAATAATATTGATTTGCAATCATCCTTTTGTTATTTCTAGCGTCATTGGTCATTATGAAATAAAGTAAACGCCCTAATTTTTATTTTTATTTAAAATTAAATATATTTTCATGTATTCTACTATGTATTTAAGATGGGGTATGGAGCCCCACATAGTACACTGGCTCTACGTCTCAGTGGTCGGTCGCATTTTTACGGAAAGCCTTGCTAATTCCTGAAGTCGAAGATCGCCCAGAACTGTCTTGCATCTTTAAATGAAATGAATCTCCGCTTGCCGTGGGTGCCGGGGCACTTCAATATGGGCAGGGAATGTAATGGCAGATGAGCTAACTAGCAAGGTTACAGCACGCCTTATATCCCAAAGCAGGCAGGACATAATATAGATACCGCTTGCATCAGGAAGAAGCCATAAAAGAAACGAACGTCAAAAGGTCTAACGCTAGTTCGTGTGTAATTACCAGGCAGATCTGGCCTGAACTTGACCGGTCCCAAGCCGGTCAACTCATATCACTTCGACGGCACCATATTCGTATGGTCGTAGTAGCTATAACGGACTGGGTTGAGGAGGGGAGGAAAGTGTGCCCCATCTGCTCTGCACCTGTCCTAATCTAGCGTACAGCACAACATAATTTATGGAAACTTTCCCTTTGGACGACCTGTCGGAACTTAGTAAGACCGATGTCAGGGGCTTTCAACGCATCTTGCTTCGCTCAAGATGGTTCAACGAGCGAAGAGGAGGTGGCTCGAATGTGGTACAGCTACGGACCAATTTTGTATCTATGCATTTTGGGACAATCGTTACTCTTGCAGATTATATTAAGCATCGTAACGACCGGTATGAGTATTGCACCAGCTTAAGGGGAGGTGGTGATTGGGTTACCGTAAAGAAATCTATACTTCTTCTTCATCATTCGATTGACTGTTAAAAAGCATCATGCTGGTTGTTATTTAATATTTAAGAAAAAACCATGCAAGAAACAAATCCATCGAGTTTAAACAAATATTGTACCGGAATTATGTAGCACTGGTGCAAGACAGGAAAGATTAGCTAAAATGTAGTATCAAGATTTATTTTAAAACTATTATTTATTGAATTTAAAAAATAAATTAAATTTGATACCAAATTTTACTCGACTTTCCCAAACACTCACATAGCAAAACGCACGAAAAATTATCTAACACTAACGCAAGACAATTTTTCGAGTGTTTTACTATGTGAGTGCTTGGAAAGTTCGGCTTAAATTTGGTATCGAGAATTTTTTTTTTATTATTATTATTATTATTATTAATAAAATATGTAAATGGAATTATGTAAAAAATAAAGTTTTAGTCGACCTTGCAAGCACTCACATAATAAAACACGAGAAAAGTTCTCCAGCAGTGAGACAATGCTTGGATTGTTTGATTATAGTGCGGTATCGAGAAATCTTAACATTTTTAACTTTCACTTTCGCTGCTGTATTTCTTCTACTCAGACGATAGTGTTTGTGATTTAACTGTTAAATGTGTTTGACCGCCAATTTTGTGAGTGTATACCTACAATATTTTGAAAATGTCCGCTAAACTATTTTTAGTCGTCTTGTGACTGAATTGAATTTACATATTTTAACTAATTTATTTATAGTTATTATGTTTATCTATCAACATTACTCATTAGTATTATCAACAATCTTAGGCACAATTAAAATACGGGAATATAAAAAAAAATCGATACCAAATTTTAGTGGCCTTTGCTAAGCACTCACATAGTGAAACTCATCAAAAATTATCTAGTACTAATGCAAGACAGCATTTTGTGTGTTTTACCATGTAATTGCTTGAAAAGGTGGAATAAAATTTAGTACCAAATTTTAATATACTTTTTAATTAAAAGAAAAATCGATTTTAACGCTCAATTTCAAAATGTTGCTCACTATGGTGTCCCACCAACCGCTACTAACCAAAAGATATAAATATTAACGTACAGAATGGAAATGAATGAATTTGTTTGGGTTTTGAATGTAAATAGCTTGGATAAATTTCCGTCCACGTGAAGCAACTTTGAAGGAGATTCTAACACTGTCAGCCACCAGTCGTATCGCATTGATTCTAAAGAAAACTGGCCACCGCAGTTTAGACCTAGTTCAAAAATCATTTATCGACACTTCGGCGTAGAAAATAATAGATGACGCATAAATGCACATCCATGATGGTTTGTTACATCAATATTTCAGGGATGATTTTTTTAGGAGGTAGATGATATTTTATTTAAATTCATATTGCCGCCATATAGAAGCAATTGTCAAGTATTGAAGCTATACAGTGACTAAAGATATACCTTGAATCCACACAAGCAGTTGCTGTTTTAAAATGTATGTACCTGGAGCGATTCAACTGTGGAAGAGATGGGTTTTGGCCGTTGATTCGGTTGCGGGAAAAAATTTAGTGTATCTAAGCCAGTTTTGTGTTTCTAGCAAATTTTTAGTATATATTTCAAATATTTTGTATGTTTTAATTATCAATGATTAACCTTTTTAGATTGCTTATGGTTTAATTTCAAAGCTTTCACCAGTAATGCTTAAGTTAGATTTGTAAAAGTTTCCAAATATCTTAACAAAATAAATTTTGAGAAAATTAAAGATATTTTTTGGTAGCAAGAGAGGAATTTTACAACACTTACTCGGTTCCTGTGGTTTGGGGCACTTACATGTCTCGTAAACCTAAATTGCACGAACATTTTTTCTTAGAATACTACCACAGTATCATTTGTTTGTCGTAGGAGGCGACTAAACTGTTGGATTGCTGGGATAACGACCCGCATCAGTAAAAAATTCAACTGCTTGCAATAACAACATAAAACAAACTGGAAATACCGAACCCCCGCTCAGGTAGGCCTTAAAGTGGTAACCATGTGTCACACATCTAAACGTTACTCAACAGTGGAAATGACATCGGGAATCGTGGAGCTGGATTTCTTCTTGGGCCACAGGTAAAGAATTAGGCTGTTTTGGATTTCAAAGCAGTCAATAACCGATTGAGTATGATTCGCTTGCCCATGAAGGAAACCAACCTGTCGATAATTTGTGTACACGCACCCACAGAACTCAGCCAGCCCCAAGATAAAGACTCATTTTACAATGACGAACACGATGTTAGAATGATGATTGGGGATTTTAATGCTAGAGCTGGCAGAAATCAGGTCGACTTGTGTGAAAATATAGGTCCGTACTCCCGACACGAAACTGCGACCGATACTGGTGAGAGAATGATGTTCTTTGCAATTGCTCACGGTCTTAGAGTAGCAAACATATTCTTCCCACGCAAACAAATACATTTAGAAACATGGATTCATCCTCGCAAAACTTCCCGCAGATAAATGCGGAGATATGCATTGAGAATTTATCCGATAGGGAACTAGGATAATGCAGAGACTATAACGAATCCGCTCATCTAGGGTAGACTGCATTAATTCGGCGCTCTTGATATTCGGAGGGGATACTTTGTGTAACTGTCTTTTCGACCGTATTCCATTAGTATGGCGAATCGAAGTAATGCCTGACGAAAGGGGCCACGATATTCTTTATATTTAAGAAGGGATTGGAGATGGGGGAAGTAGATTACGCCATGTAATCTTCATGGTTGTTGACACGTAAAATATTACGTAGATTACTTGGCAATGATTTTTGTCAATGTCAACAATTAAGTCAACCTCAATCAATAACTTACAATATTACATAGCGTGTGAAGAAGTTCAGAGTTGTATTTTGAAAATGATCGATTCAGCTAGTTTTGTAGTTTACCAACAATTCAGCATATTTTTAAATTTTATCGTATGCCTGGTAATTATTAGAAACACTGATAGAAATTGGCAAATAATTATTACAGTTTGAGTTTTAATTTTATCTCCCCTATAGTTGTGAAATAATATCACAGCTTAGAAAAACAGTATCTAAATTTCTAACCTTACTTATTTTTCTGAGGTGGTAAGTTAAATAAAATGAATCGGAGGTTGATTCGCGAGGACGGTAATATTTATCATAAGAACAAAAAAATTTAACCTGAAAGAGGGGAAATTGTTGAATTTTTCGGGGTATTTTTAGCGATTTTATTGGTTTAGATTAAGACGGTAGTTAGCGAGGGTACAGATTCGTCCACGAATCCAAATTTAATAGCAGGGTGGTCAGAAGGTATCTTTAGAAGAAAACATGTTCTCTTTTTTTACCCCGATCTTCTTTACTTTCTTTTGTTCTCTTTTTTAATTTTCTAACTTGAGAAACTAGGGGCCTTAAGTTGAGTAACTATGCAATTGGGCTGCTGTCGTTTTATAATAGTAAGCAAAGGAAGAAAAGGGAAATAATATTACAAATTTAATATACGTTTTTGTTAATCTTCTCCTTCCTTTGCTTCTACTTTTGCGAAACGATAGCCCTCGAAAATAGTAGGCGAATTGCGTTAAGTAGGGCCCACAATATCTGAGTTTATTATCGAGTGAAATATTTGTTGAAATCGCAAAATGAATAAAATTTCAGTGAGCTTCGTAAAACATCAGATTTTGTTTTTCATTTCTTGGCCAACATTAAAGCTGCAAGGATTTTGAATCCCATATTGAACAGTATTATCCTTTTTTTAACAATATGTTTTTTTAAAATCACTTAAAAACTAACTACTCTAAATAGAAAAACTAAGTATGTACTATTTTTGATTACAATGTTCAAAAAAAACAAAAACAAATTTCTACAACAACTCTTAAATGGACTCTTGAATTTACTAACAAAAAAATATTTAAATATGTATAAGTACAAAAAATGATAGGTAATATTTGGACACGAAAAAATGAAGCATACCCCTCATGAGAACCATTTAGGATTGCTATACCTGAAAGAAAGCATAAACAAGGACAACCAATTAATCTTTTGAGCAGAACCCCGTTGCAATTAATTGCAGGTTCTTGAACTCCAGAGAGTATTGACTTTTTGAAGCAGCGGCCATATTGGAAACCCAGGAAATAGGAATTCTTTGGGTTTAGTTGAACTTTTATTAAAGTTTACCCTCATTCGAAGAACTTATAGATTCAAAGGAATTTGATTATTTGAAATAATCTCTATATGTCCTAGTCCTGAAAAATGTTGGCAACACATGAGATGGCAACAAAAAATATTGATTGGATTCATTTGGGCTTTTGATTAAATCCTTGATACATTTTCCATTTTTCTGTGTAGGCAAGCAACCTAGAGGTATACGAGTTGAGTACCCTAAAATTTGAAATTTGTTGCGATTCAACCGATATTTTAAGTAACTCCTTCGTAATTTTGGGGGCCTTTTTTTTAATAAGCATATTGGAAATTCGAAAAATTCAGATTTTTTGAATTTGGTTGAAATTAATCTAGTGCTTATCGTGGCTCTGCAAGGCTCTGCATGTTTGTAAAGGTTCAAGTATTTTTTTACAATTTAGCTTCTTGTAAACTGTTTTTATCTGTCCTTTTCAGGATAAAAGAGTACTAGAAGCCTTTTCTTACTCGCTGAATATCTGGTAGGCTTACCAAGATTCCAATGTGAAAATGGTGTTTTAATTGATGGGACTCAATAGGCTGATAGTAAATATACAGTGCGAACTACACGGAGTATTACAGTCAATTTTAAAATGGCGTTATATGTTTTTAAATAAAATAAACGCGTCAACGGCTTGTCGATACGTCAACTTAGAAAATAATAAATGATGCCTAAATGCCCATCCAAGGAGACCTCTTGAAGTGTGAGAATTATTGCGGTATAGCTCAGCAGGATTTTTATACAGAATCTGAACAATTTTTATTAGGGCAACTCACAAATAGTAATAAATAGTTTTCATTAGTGAGGAACTCGAAAGTAACAACGATAAAAGAGCAAACTGAAATAAAATAAACTTTTTTATAACTTGAAGTAGAAAATAAAAGCTCGTCATAAAAACTTTTAAGTTTTTTTAAATCAGTTTTATTGAAAATTTGAATAATCTGTGTAGCATCAAAAAACTTTTTTTTCCGCATTAACGATTTTTACCAAAATGGTATTAGGGATGCAGCTCAAGGGCGCCTCAATTTTGGGGCGTCATAAAATTTGTCTTTGGTGTATTAATAAATTTGGAAAAAATCTGCGTCATTGAAAATATTTATAGGTAAAGCTGGCGGTAATTTAAGCCTCCTGCCACTGGAAATGTTGGAATCAAATGATCGCTTTCAAAAAAGCGTCTGATTATTACTTAAAAGACTTAAATTCAAATAATTTAAAATATGTTCAAGTGAAATTTAAAGTTTGCAGTTTTGCATTTTTTTAATCAAAGCTCAAAACTTTTAATTTATTAAACGTGTTACTACTCGATAATGTTCCTAATTTAAAATTTTTAATTATTTTGTATTTTAAATTTTTTCAAAAATAGTAACACTTTCGTGATTTTAATTTTAACATTCAACAATCTGCATAATTATAAAATTCTGAACGAAGCTTTAACAATTAATTTTTATAAAATAAGTGAATATGGATGAAAGTTTAGTAGGTTAACGTAAAGGAAGCTTATATTTATTATAATTTTTTTTTAAATATCCGGGAAAGCTGTTAACCATTTAGTACAGTAAAAAGCCCAATTATCCCTTTATGAAATATAGTATTTTCACAATCCTTTAGCAGACATTTAAAATCTTTCTTCACTTCGGACTTTTGAAAAGGACATTTTTTCAAATTTTATTTTATCCAAAGTTTAAGAAAAATAACCTTGATTGGATTGAATTAAGGAATATGTATGTCGACTTTTGTTTTATTATTCGTTTTCATATTTTCTGTCAGCACGGTGCATTTAGTCTGGCATAACTGGATTAATAAATGGAATGTAAATTTCAATAATTTTAATAGTTTACAGCTTTTTCAGTTCATTAAAATTATGAAAGATCCTTGGGGATTTTTATAGAGACATTGAAAAGATTATGTACACTTTAAAGAGCAACGTCAACCACGAAGAAATGGAGGTATGACTAAGTGAGATACCCAGTTTAATATTAATGGAATTTTCGAAGATGTAATTCATAATTTTAACTGAAGGCACCTCATTAATAAACTAAAAATAGCTCTAGTGGAAAATGCCCAAAACTTCGGCAACCTAGGTATGAAATAACACTAACTTAACCTCAACATTTACAGATATAATTAGAAAGAAGTAAGCTACCACGGATAGCACCAACTTTTATGCAATTTTCTACTCCATACAGACCGAATGTAGAGTCCACAAGTAAATACTTACCAAGGTAAACCATATACAATATTTCTTACCTTTTAAAACTCCAGATGTTGATAAAACAAAACTATAGCAACTCGTCATGGTGAACTTGCCTTGGACACCAATGTCACAGGCGACCCTGAATATATAGGCTTCCAAATAACGATGTGTTTTCTGTCTGTCTTCTGGGAATTTTCCATCTATACTATAAAATTACTTAGCCTTTTCCCGCCAAAACCTTCATTTTTGGCTAGGTGCCATTTCCTGTGGTTGCATATTCAGCCGCAGATTGCAACGGTCGCCTTTACTACAATTTGCTCCAACATATAGTTTTCCAAAAAACTGGACATTTTTGAACTGCATGAAGTCGGGTAAAAAACTATCTAAATTCTCCACAGTCCAAACGCTTTTTTAAAAATTGTGAACACCACCAACTCCAGTTATTAACTTTTTAGATACATTTTTTTGAAATGTTTTCTTTTCTGTGTATTAAAAATGTTGACAGAATGAAATATAAGTAACCTGGTATGTGCGCCAAAACTAAAATTGGTAAAATATCAATTAGCAAAAACAACTCGAGCGAGATAAGTTTAGTTTCTTACCCCAAAACGGAAAAATATATATTACTGGCCAAACTAAAAACACTTATCCTTTGGTCTACATTCTTCATTACTATATTCCATTAATCAAATATCTAGGGCAAATAATGCTGCTCTTCCCAAGTTTCAGTTTTACCTCTCTTTCCAATACCTGTTTCACAATATCGCATCCTGTTAGTCATCGTCTGCTAAAATTATAAACGAAACCAAATGATCTTCATCACGTCGCGGTTCCTCGACCAGTGTAGATTTTAGCGAAAACAAATTTCAAGGATGACTCTTTTGGTTGTTAACGCGCTATACTTTTGTCATTAGCTCCACTCATGACGTTAGCTTCTACAAATACATTCCCCGCGGAGGACCCCGGTCCCACCTGGACTGGAAGAAATTTATTGGTTCCATTAGATCATATACGTAATGTAAGTGCGAAATTCCAAAAATTTGACTTTATTGAAAATTTGGCCTTATTATTTTATCTAGAATTTTTGAATAGATAAAACGTCTGACATAAAAGTGTCAACATTTCTCTGAAAGTCATGGTAGTATTGGTAGTAACTCTTTTGAGATGGTCCCTTCATCGATTTTATTTTTGACTGCCACAATCCAAATTCGTTGATGCTCCAAAAATCTTCCATTATTTTGAAACAGTTCGGATAGTTCAAACAGTTCGGATAGTTCACCGTTATCCGATATAATTTCGTGCAGCAAATCATTGACCAATTATTCAGTTATAAATGGTCAATTCATTGTAATTCGATGTTCTGGTAAATTCATCCCCATTAGTTGAATTGGCATTTCCTGTTTGAAACGAAAAGAACGAACACATTTTTGAATAAAGTATCTTATCACATTTCTGCCGTTAACAATCCAGAATCGTTGACGTAGCAAACTAATCATTAACGAAGGTCCAGTGTGAAAATTTTTAATATGGTATTCCAGAAGCACCAACTCAGATCTTTGACATCATATACTTGCAGGATAAATTGTCTATAGCTTTCACCCGTAGAATACCCTCTTCGTCTAAAAATGGTCACAACGATGACAGAGAATTTGTTCGCTTAAGTGGTTGGTTTTTCTGCAGCCTTAAGAAATATATCGATGTAACTAGTGTTCAGATACACCTTTCTATGGTATCGTAATATATCACACAATGATTCTGATGGTTTTATTAAGGAAAACTATCGATTGAGTAGATACGTAATAAGATCAATTTTGATCGGTGTAATTAGTTTGATAGAAATTGTTGGGCGTTCTTCAGAAAACGAAAATAATTTAGCAAGAATAGATAACGTATAGGCTAATACTTTAAGTTCAGAACCCACCACTTCGGACCATCCCACCACAAGTTGTGTATAGTAGAGTTGTTGGATCTCTGCCTCGTGTCGCGCAGTCTGTTGGATTTTCGTGGGATGAAATGTGGAACCAATGAGATCTTGAAGTGAGGGTCGTCCGACAACTATTTGTAGCGTATACTCCTTTATCACTTCAACCACATATTTCATTAGTTTTGATGCCAATAAGGGTCTACAAAACTCTAAACTCGGAGGCGTACTCTGTATTAAGCAACCTTTGTTTTTGCGAGTAGCAATGAACTTTGAACACTTCCAGTGGACATTATCACACGTAAATATGCAACAGCCGAGTAAGCCTTCACGTGTTCGATAGCATGTGTTTTCTTCAATCTCAACAATTGATTAGACGTTTGCTAAGGTAGCCGATCATCCCAACATAATGCCATAATTGCTGGAATAATAGCTTCATTCAAATTCTTGAAATTTCGGAGGGTTCTCTTTCGGTTGGTATAAATAGCGCTGGCGGGACCCCAATTGTAAACCTAAACATGTCACGCACTGGATTCCAATGAATACCAAGGGTTTATGTCAATGTTTATGCGATCTCTGGATTGGTTGATTTATTGTCGGCTGCAGTTTGGTGAACGAGGAACGTTGCGGTTTTAAGACGGTAAGTTTTAATCTCTCCATCACTATACTGGCGCCAAACAATCCATTGGAAGTTGTAATCAGGAAGTGCGATAGGTATCGGACGATACATTTTCTATATATCAGATGTATTTACGGAATCGCAAAATTATAGTTGGGCATTATTCAATGACGATCCGGTAGATATCTTACATGAACCATCGAATACCAGCCTGAGCTTTGTGGTACTGCTGTGTTTAAACATAGCTTGGTGAAGTAAAAAGAACGTTTCACTACCAGGTTTTGATGGTTCGCTCTCGGTTATCAACTCCATATTATTGAGACTTATGCATTCTTGCACAAATTCCTATCTTCCAAAATCGTTCAAGCTATCCTCATTGATGATAGTTGAGAAACTTTGTGTTGCACTGAAGTTCTGTCTTGGGGGAGCGATAAGAACCCATGCAAATCAGGTTGATTAAGCACGGGTGCGGCCATCTGTACCAATGTCATCTGGATTAATAATATCAAAAAATACATCTGCGTCCAATAAGATGTCGATTTCTTTTGAGGAAACAACATAAGGATCAGTTGACTGATCCTTCACTGTTGGTAGATTATACGCGTTGATGAACAAACGGTTGTGTTGAGAATATCGTGAGGACACCTCAATGCTTAATACCCCTTTAGTTATAGCAGCTTTTTTGTGTGACAGGCCACTGACTGTAATCAATACCTTGACCCAAAGTCTAATAATGCATACGCAAGGATAACGTTGACGGATTGATCAAGAAGATCCAAGAGCCCGGTTCTTTTATAATAAATGCAAATTGGCGTGTTCTTGGTTACGTATTCCAATTCATAGTTCATCTGATTTGTCACTTAACGATCTTATATCATTTGTTCGACCGCTCACTGCTACTGGCTAAGTCATGAATGTTGTCAATATATTCTTTCGTTTTCGATATCGCAGAATCTGTTTATTCCACGCTAGATCGTAATTGGCCTCAGTTTCCAAAATATTTTTAATTAATGCGGCTGGTCCATCCTCTAATAGTTTCAACAATTTAAATTTTGTGACATTATGAATAAAGATGTTTTGATGATTGACTACCCACAATGCTTCTAACAATTGTGATCGAACCTCAATGAGCGGATTTGTAAGTAAATCCATCAAACTTCGCTGTGAAATAAAAATGTTTTCGCTGGTTTCTGGAATAATTTCTGGCATATTTGCATTCGTATAACTTTCCACAGTAAATAAAAACAACTGACAATTGATAGCGTTTCACTAACGGTTAACGTATTGCAATCGCAGCAAAAACGCACCTTAATGTACTGTGACCAGGTATGGGCGTTTACGCGTCATTTCTTATTTTTTATACATTGACGTGTCGACAACCCGTAGATAACGTCAACAACGTAGACAATTTCTAGAGTGGTTTTGTCAGTTAGTTCTAAACTAAAGGGTGACCAAATTTCTTTAGAAACAATGCGTTATTGGCGATAGTTTTATAGAATGTCCGTCAATGCATTTAAATCTCTTTTCAAAAAGAGCGGAATTTAAAACTAATCGTCCTCAAATACCATGAACCTACTTCAACGTCATGTTTATCTATTACAAAATTATTAAATTGACCCAAAACAACGAGATATAGCGTTATATAGAGTGGGGCCCTCTTTATAACGGTGGAACGGTATAGAACAGCTCGCAGAAAAATCGGAATAAACGGCTCACAAAAAATCAGATAAAAGGTTATAACTTTCATTAAAAATAATCCGGGGAACTTTAATTATGATCGTACCATAAAATTTAACACACCCCACTCCCCATGGTAAGGCGAATTCGAGTTCCGGAAGGCTATAATTATTAAAAAGCCAAATCGTCCAGATAACCAACACTTGTTCGTATATAAAAACCAACAACTTTCCTATTGTTGTGGTTGGATTGTATACTGTTCACCAAGACATTCTATTAAAAACGAACAATACTCAGAGTTCTTCAAGCGTCTGGGAAAAAGGTTCATAAAAGGTGGTGACTTCAAAGCGAAGAATACTCACTGGGGTTCTAGATTAACTACAACTTAAGGAAAATAATTACTGATTGCCATTAAAGAAAATGGATGTGTTTCGATTTCAACTGGAAAACCAACATTTTGGCTAACTTACCCAGGAAAAATATCTTACCTCATCGATTGCTTATTTGACCATCGCCGTACATTTTCATTGCTGCTACGTTCCTCTTTTATACTTGGCAATTAATTGGAAAAATAAAATTTTAATGGAAGCTGAGTTGAACTAATTTGTAAGATGAAATCAAATTAAAAAAACGTTAGGCCGAATGTCGCTTAAACTCACGTCCACTAGTCAAACGCCCATTACCTTGCTTACTTGACCACCTGCCGTACAATTTCATTACTGATACATCCATGTTTTATACTAACCATTTGAAAAAATGAAAATTTAACAGAATCTGAAGTGAATTAATTTGTAAGAAATAAAATTGTATTTGTTTTAGCCCTAATCGAGACTTAAACTCAGCTATACCTATTTGTTATACTTTCAGTTTGTATAGGGAATTTTTTTATTTGGACGTTATTCATGTACTGACTTAAATTTAAAATTTGCATGGTTAGTGGTCAATATTGTGGCCCGCCTAGAAAATCGCATTAAGCATCATTGCCTGGAACGGAAGTTTTATAATTTTTAAGAACATAAGCGAAGGAATAGCTTGTCAGAGGTTTAACTTCTTCGAAATACACAAATTGGAATGTTATCACATTAAATGTTGCACCTAGCACTATGCAGTTCAGTTAAGGTTCAAACGATATTAATGTTGGAACATTTTTGGTTCAACTCAGCTTCTGTTAAAAAAATTTCCAAGTTTCTCAATTCAATTGGAAAGTTTAAAAGATTTGCATAACATCAAATAGGTATATGGTGGTGTGCGAGGTAGTAGAGTGATTGACTTTGGTTTCGTGGACCTATACTTGCACTATAGGTTCGACTCCAAATAGCGACGGCATTATTTTAATTTAATTTCTTCTGTATTCAAATTGGTTCAACACCCAGCTTCTGTTAAACATTTCCATGTTTTTCAAGTAGTGGCATTTATACAAGACGGGTATATAGCGATGGTGAAATAAACAAGTCCATCGCCGTTGCTAAAATTTTCAATTTTCTTATTCAAATGGCAGCTATAAACGCTAAGAGTATCACTATTTATATGTATGGCGGTAGTTCGGTGGTAAAAAACGATGTGTGATTTGATTATAATCATCACTAGTTCAAGCCGCAATATATATTTTTAATTTTATTATTAAATTGGTCTTTTTTTAAATCAAAAAGCGATTTTTTTTAATTTAATGAGCAATGTGTGGATGCCCGCTAACATTTTTAACCCTTAATCGACGTTCGAACACTGCACCACATCCACGATTCCTAATCCTATGGCACCGCTTACTTTACCACCTCAACATTTCCATATATATAGATTGGCCGCTATACTCATCCTTTATATTAGCCAATTGAAGGAAGAAATTAAATAAATTAAATTAAAAATTATTTAATGCCAAACCGAGGCTTGAACTCAAGTTCACAATTCCAAATGCAACGACTCTGCTTACTGGATCCCCGGCGTATATAAAGTTGGTGCTAGACAAATCTTTTATGTTTGCCAATTCAATAAAGAAAATTGAAAATGATAGTAACAGGAATGGACCATTCATTACGGTCATGCACAAGAGATGGCTCTTACATTTTCATTACGTTCAAACACAAATGATAGCTCTTATACTTGCACAAATTTAATGTAGATTTCAACAGAAGCTGTGTTGAATCCATTTTACAGTAGAAATTAAATTAAAAAAGTATTGGCGCGCTGACGAGTTTTGAACTCGAGTCCACGATTTCAAGAGCATATTGACTCTGTTTACTCGACCATCGGCGTATTAAAAATTCGTGCTGAACAACGATAGAAATGTGCTATAAAATTTAACACACCCCACTCCATGGTAAAACGAATTCGAGTTCAGGAAGGCTATGAGTGCCACCGAGTTATTAAAAAGCCAAATCTTTGATATAACCAACACTGAGGACAATATTTTCACAAAATTTAGTGGATGTGTTTTGATTGATGGCGATGTACATGAAATTGGTTTTGAAACACTTCAAGTTAGACACATCTGCAAAAAAATGTATGATTTGGCCAGCAATTTGCAGTTGTGGAGCCAAGTTTTTCTCACATTTTTCATAACGACGTATTTTGCCGCTAATTCTTAAACACGATTCAGCAGTAAAGTTTTGGCCAAATAGGTCCTTCACACAACTCTAATTCCAACAGAAGCAACAATTTTGCACGAGATTAATCAAATTAATGTTATCTCAAAGAGTCCACAGGTTTTTGATGTATCGAAAAACTTTTCTTGCCGCACCGGCGATGGTATTTTCTCAAAGTCCAATGTTTGATGACGCGTTCGAGAATATCGAATGGTATTTTGGGAATGACACGAGTAATGTTAGGTTCCAATGCCTCAAATCTAGCTGGTTTATTCACATATAGACCTTGAACCTTGCGTAGCCCCAAAGAAAAGAGTCTAGAGGTATCACACGACCTAAATAGCCAATTCAACGATCCGAACCGTGAAATTAATTGCTCGCCATCATGATTTTTCAATAAGTACATTGCTTTGCGCGCTATATGGCAAATAGCGCCGACTTCTTGGAGCCAAATGTTGTCGAGGTCAGGCTTCAACTTCAGGCAGCAAATATTCCGGTAGCATGGCGCAATAACGAGCACTATTCACAGGTACGTCCCGACCGTCTTTTTTTTTGAAGAAATATAGACGAATGATTTCACAGGCGCATATAAACCACACTAATCCGTCTATTTGGTCGCTTATCATCCAACACTGTAAACTGGGATTCAAACTTTTCGACTCGAAGGACCATAGAAAAATACGACGGTTCCAAATTAATTTTAATTTTTGACTAGTATATTAGGTTGTAATACAAGTATTACTTGTTGAAGATCGATCAAAATGAAGAACTTGTATTAAAAACAATTGAACATGGAGAAAACTCAAAATTTAACAGTGTAATGTTTTATTATTAGTTTTAGTATAAACTTCACACTCATCCAAATGTTTTACATTTAGTGGGGATTGGCAGTAAAAAGCGAGGATGGAAGGACGGGCTTTGACATTTAAAGACCGATTTGGTGTCCTAAATCCGTTGAACTCGATTTATAAATATAAATTGCATTTTCAATATCCCGGATTATTGATAAATACAAAACGACATTATACGATAATTTTTAACCGGCTTTGCTTTTATTTATTTCTGTATAAAATATCACTGCTACCAAAAATATCTCTTAAGAGATTTTTGTTCTTATAGATTCATCGCGATATCTATCCAATCCAAATAAATTATCATATAAATTGTTTCCGTGCTGGTGGATATTTATACGACTATAGACGTTTAGCTACACAAAGTTAAACTATATTTAAACAAACGAACAAATCCAAAAAAAAAAAAACGTGCCCTCCAATCATTTCGACATATGTAGGTATGCCATACCGCCAACAATTATTATTGTTTCGATTCCGTTCGAACAAAACGTTTTCTTGTCATACATACAAATGTATTATGTACTTATGTATACCGGGATGAAAATTCATTCTCTATAAAATAAAAATGTCACCCGCGCGCGCTCGTATACTGTCAAACCAAATTTATTTAATTTTTTTTTGTTGGGTGTGTGTGCTCTCTAAAAATAACTAACGACATTCTGGTATACAATGTACAAAAAATATTGATTTCTTTTCCAATTTAAAAATATGTACGCGGTGGTATTATTTATAACGAATCGTATATGCGACAAAACCATTTCCTTGTCGTAATTAAATCTTTTCGATTGAGTTGAAATTAAATCGTTGGGTTTATGTATGTACTTGTATACGAGTATATATAAAATGGGAAAGTGTTTATCAAAAAAACAAAACATATTTACAAATTTTTAATCAATTTATTGATTAATTTTTAAATATATTTATTTTAGGCATATTTTCGAAATAAATCATAAATTAATTGACTCTAAATTTATTAACTTGAGTTGAAAATATATGGAGTAGATGGTGTAAATAACAATCGACTTGCGGCACAGCTGTCTGTAATCAATCAAATAAAACTGTTCGTAGATTCGTTTAAAAAAATGGATTAATTTTTTTATGGGTTTGCGCGCGGTGCTTCATCGATGGTAATTTATCGCAACAGTTACATTAATCTGACATTATCGCGATTGACATAATCGCGACACACACACAAGTATGTAACGATTATAATCTTGCATTCAAAATTTTTAGCATTACAATTCAACGAAACTATTGGGCTTTCATGCATAAAAATTTCAATTTCAATATCACCTGTCATCATCTGCGAGAACCGGAAAGCAACGCTACTTTCAAAATTCAAAGATTCTGGGGACCATATTAAAACTCAATTAGATCGGCGTACTGCTAAGGCAGTTGAGCATGAGATCAGACAATCTATTGAAAAAGAAGCAATTGACATACTCTGCATAACCATACGCGATTAAAGGGGGTATAGATGGAATGACCACGTCCTTTGGCACAATAAAGATACAAATGAGAGAGGAGTCCTCGTTGAAGAATTTAGAGCAAGAAGTAACCTATTCGTTATCAACGAAGAAGATGGGCAGCCATAAGTACTAGCGCAAGTTATATCAAAGAGATAAAAATCCCGAAACTTGGGAAAGCTTAACTCAGTGGTTCACCGAAAAGAGTATTTTAAAAGTATATAAGAGACAAAACCCAAATGAGCTTAAAAGAGTTCACACCACGGAGCATGATAATGCTCATCCGTGGGGCCTTGTCTTTACGTTCAGCACAGTTGAATTGAAAACAAATGAGATACTTAGTACCCTGGTGAGCGGTGGTGGACAAACAATAGTTTGTTGGGAGGATACTATACAAAATGCTTGCTCAACAACTTGCTACCCGACGACGCTGAGTAAAATGAGAGGCAAGGAGAAATCCGCGCTGATCGTAACTCTGCACTTCAGTGATGAAGAGGCTATCATATCTATAAAAGCTGGTAAAGCGCAGACAATATCGAGGCCGAGGTGATACAACGTTCTATTATAGGGCCCTGTATCACCAACTTTATGAATACTTGTCCTGAGCAAAGGAGTATTTCTCAAATCTTGGGAAAATGGTAAATTATTTATCATTAGGAAAACCGGCAGGATATGAATAAGAATTGAGTACATTTTAAATTTTGTTTAATAGTATTTGTTTAGAAGTAAATTTTTATTAACTACAACAAGTTAAAAACAACGCCGTTGGACCACGTTAATATTTGGTGACAATACATACATATATACATGTTAAATTGGGTTGCCCTATTGTAGTGCCGGATCGACAACCCGTATAGACAACATACACCACGACCACCTAGGCAACATCGATAATGTAGACAACTCAAGTGTGACGGTGACCAGATTTCTTTGAAATATCAATGCGATGGACGGTGACAGTTTTAAAATATCCTTCATTTTAATCTAACTTATCCTCTCAGAAAATTAAGGTTGGTCTGCAAATTTGCAGAACATGTGCTAATAGAGTGTATAAGATTTGGCGAAGAACGGAGCTTGAAGGAGCGTTATGCACTAGAGCCGGTATCATCACATGGACTCGTGCAATATTTGCTATATACACTCTGAAGGGGGGCGAGTGGCAGAGACAGTTAAGCGGTAGGGAATTTCATCACAGAAGTCAAGCAATATTGTGCAGGGTTAGTACTTGGATGGGTGACCGCTTGGGAACATCACAGAAGAAAAAGGAAAAATACACAAAAAAATCAAAAACCTCCTCCCTGGTAGGCCAGTATGCCTTAACCAGCAGCCCTGGAAACTGGCTAGGATTCAATGGACCAATCATTCATTAATCTGAATTAAAAATGATTACAGAAACGAACACTAGAAGAAACAACACAGACACGACATCATGGATTGCACAAGTAGAGAAGGATATGAAACGTTACAACATCTAAATTCTAGGACTTAGTGAAGCTAGATGGAAAAACAGTGGCGAAATTAACACAAGCGAGATGATACACATGAACAAGGCGTGGGCATATTAACAACAACAGCAACAACAAGAAAGCATTACAACAAACATCTAAGAAAGCATTAATGGAATGGATACCAGTCAATAGTAAAATAATTGTGGCAAGATTCCGCTCAAAAATAAGAAACACAACCATCATCCAGTGCTATGCCCAACAGAAGATGCAGATGAAGCAAGAAAAGATGAGTTCTACGAACAACTACAATCCACAATAGCAAGAACGCACAGAAATGACGTGAAAATTATTCGAGGAGATTTTAACGCCAAAATTGGCACTGAAAATACTGATCGTCATGATACTGATCGTCATAGGTAAAGAAGCACTGAACTCTGTACGAAACAATGGAGAAAGAACTCATCGACTTCTGTGTCACAAACCAGCTATTCATAGGAGGCAGTAAATTTCCACACAAGAATATACACAAGTATACATGGACATCACCTGATGGCAGAACAAGAAACCAATTAGACCATGTAATGATCAACAAGAAATTTCTCACATCATTACAAGACGTCCGAGCAATGCGGACCATCACTTGGTAATTTCACAGTTCAAGATCAAGCCTGTAGCTATGAGATGTACTAAGACGAACAAAAGAAAATTCAACATCGAAAGGCTAAACGATCCCGATACAAGGAAAATTTTCAGTGAATCGCTCGAATGCAATCTAGCAACCAACAGTGCCACCAGTATAGAAGACCGATGGAAGAAGCCTATATCGAAACTGCTGCGAACACACTCGGGTACAAAAAATACACTCGTAAACCATGGATAAGCGGCAGCACATGGGAGAAAATTGAATAACGTCGAAAGCTTAAGCTGCAAATGAACCAGCAAAATACACCGGAAGTGAGAAGGAAATATGAAGACATGGCAAGACAAGTAAAAAAGATGGCAAGAAATGATCGTAGAAAATACACTGAAAATATTCTCAAGGATTCCGAAGAGGCAGCAGCAACCAGAAATATGCGCACTCTACACCAATGCGTACGAAAGGCCACAGGAAAATACACCAATATACCACCTATAAGAGATAAGAATGGTCAAATCCTAACAACAGATGAGGGACAGTTAAAGAGATGGAAAGAATATTTCGTAGAGGAAATCGAAAACAGCACAGAAAACTTCGAATTACCCAATAATGCTCTTAACGAAACAATCAACACCGTTCCACCAATGGAATGGGAAGTTAGCAGTATCATTGGGAAAATGAAGAATAACAAAGCTGCTGGAATAGATAACATACCATCCGAAATATTCAAAGGTGACGCATCTACAACTGTGAAGACTCTAACACTGATCATAACGGAAATATGGAATTCGGGTAAAATACCACATAAATGGAAAGAGGGATTAACCATAATAATTATAACGATTTGGATTACGCTGATGATATATGCTTGCTAACACATAAATACACGGACATGCAGCAGAAAATAGAGCAGCTATCGGACTTAGCGAAAGAAGTTGGTCTAAAAATAAACATTACGAAAACCAAGACGATGAGGATAAATACTACGATAACCACACCAATAAGCGTCAACCAACAAATTATAGAAGATGTAAAGGAATTCGTATACTTAGGTTGCACACTAGCAGAAACAGGCGGAACCGGGGAAGAGATTAACAAGCGCATAAACAAAGTCAGAACGACATACAACATGTTACACAAAATCTGGAATGCATCTGTCCTCTCCCGTAACACCAAGATACGAATGTTCAACTCGTGTGACAAATCAGTACTCCTATATGGCTGCGAAACGTGGAAGCAAAATCGGCAGATTACGAACAAACTACAAGTATTTGTCAACAAATGTCTAAGAAGAATACTAAAGTGCTTCAGGCCCAATACCATATCAAATGCGGAACTCCATAGAGTAACTAATCAGGTAAATAAGGAAACGTAAGTGGAGATGGATCGGACAAACACTAAGAAAACCAGCAAGTGACGTAACACGCATGGCATTAGAATGGAACCCTCAAGGGAAAAGGAAGGTTGGACGTCCACCTGTCCGAAAAAAAATCGCTCTGAAGAATACTGGAACAATCTGAATAATCACGAATAATCAGGACTGTGTAAAAGGAGATGGAGAAACTCGACCTTCCAAAAGTTTTTCTGAAAATTTCCATCTTCCTACGTAAAACAAAAACAAACAAAAAAAAACACTCACACACATATACAGATGAACTCTCGCCAACATTAAAATTTAAGAGACATTCGTATTATGTTGTGCGGCATCACGTAATATTTTAATCTCATTCCTATTCTTGCCCGATGTAAAACCGTTTTAATTTATATATTTATTTTATAGCAATCAATATTTTGGAAATAAGATTTACAACTTTCATTAGTTCCAATTCAATGGTAAATAATATAATTTGGCAGCAAGTAGTATGTTTTACATCTAATTTATTGTTTATATATACGAATTTTCATTGTGCCAATAACATTGGCGCGCGCAGGTAACAAAGAAAAGTTGAATAAAATGAAAATTTCTTTTATATATTGATTCGAAATGAATAAAAATATTTATTACGAAAAGCGACAGGGCATGTTAGCATGTGTAATACATAATAGACAGAAAAAACTTTTCACCTTAATTTCATTTTGTGCACCCTTAACAATTATTTCTAAATAGTTCAACTATTTTGTCTAAGTGCCTATAAATAATATAATGAAGGCTACACTGCTCCAATTAACACCCTCAATAGTAATTTAAAGAAAAATGTATATAAATTGATTAAAACTCATCAAACCTTGTACTCCAAATGAATCGTAACAATATAACGAAATGAACAGAAAATGCCATCAAACACCAAATACTCAAAAATTGCTAATCTAATCAAATATCACTTTCTTAATTTTCCATGAAAATGTCATTACATTACATTGTCCCGTTGCTGTTATCTATGTATAATGTACAAGGTATGTATGTATCGTATGTACCCAGACAAACAATAGAAAGGAGCAACAAAAACAATACAAAAGAAAATCTCCAAAAAAAAAAAATCTAATTTTCTGTAAAAAACGGAAAAATGTCAAACGGGAAATTGAATTAAAATTAAATTTTTCATCTCCTTGCTCGCTATGTACCCAATTTAATAATCTTATCAGTATTAACACAATAATTATTTGTTAATAGAAAGAAAATTCATTGCTTGTATCTGGTAAAATATTACCTAATGCGCGAGTAAATAAGATCATTTCAGTTTTTCGTTTTTCTCCGCAACCGTATCACCCCCCCCCCCCCCCCCCCCCATACACCACCATTATTGTGTCGTATGATATGGAATGTATGTATATGGATATACTAAGTTAGTAAGTCAGAAAATCCATAATTGAAAATGGTAAAGAAACAAGAAAACTAATTAATTAAAAATGAAAACGAAAAACTTATTTCCGTTAAATTTTTTTTTTTCCACTTTAGTGGTATTTTTGGTGAAAATTGAATTTTGAGATATATGTATATACGAGTATGTATAATATGCGAGAGGGGTTTTCCCCAATGAAACTGGAAAAATAAAGAAAATTGAAAAAAAAAACAAAACAATATTTTTAATAATTTAACTTTAAAATAAATTTATATCACAAGTCGGGTGTGTGCAAAGTCTGCAGGGAATTTAATTCCTCGTTTTGTTTGATTTCGTTAATAATTGTATAAAATATAAGATTCATGAAATCCGTACAAGTGAGTGACATGGAGCCACCCAAAACGACAACCATAATAGTTGATGTGGCATAGGCGGTTTGTATTATGATGTATAGATAGATCTCATATTTTGAAAAATGGTTTCGTGGAAGAACTAACTGAAAAACAGCTATTTCGATGGGCAGCGTGCGAATTATTTAATGAAATACAAACAAAGCCATTCATGGTTATAGAACAGATTCCTGCCGATTTGATGTGCTGCGACTTCCTTATGGCAGATTGACCTCTTAGTTGAAATATTATTTTATATTAACTCGTTTAATTTAGATTTTGTTTCAAATCTACTTAAATTTTTAATCTAAAGTAAAATTAAAACTTTCAAATTTTAATACCTTAAATTAATTAATGCACTCAAATTTCGCATTTGTAATCCACTCAAATTTAGTTCAAGTCAAAGTCACTTACACAATTCATCTAAAAAACCATTAAGGATTTTGGCTAGAATTCTACCTAGATTTTCACTTAAATAAATCCACTCAGAAAATATATACTTCGAAGTCTATGCAAACTCAAATATGAGTAAAAATTTATAATTTAAATTGCACTCAAATAATAACTCAACTTTATAGTACAAATTATAAACTTAAAAAGTTCCACTCAAAATATTTAATTCAATGTCTACTCACTCAATCCCAATCAAATTTAACAAAACATTTTCTAAACAATGTTTGAGAACACAACTAATGTTTAAAATGCACTCAAATTTTGTTCGAATCTAGTTGAAAATGTTACCTTATTCTCACTCATATAACTTTTCTAACAGAACTACAGATTTTAGCTCAGATTCATGCCAGCATTCTTCCTCGAATATCACTTAAATAAATCCACTCAGAAAATATATACTTCGAAGTCTATGCAAACACAAATATGAGTAAAAATTTATAATTTAAATTGCACTCAAATAATAACTCAACTTTATAGTACAAATTATAAACTTAAAAAGTTCCACTCAAAATATTTAATTCAATGTCTCCTCACTCAATCCTAATCAAATTTAACAAAACATTTTCTAAACAATGTTTGAGTTCAAACACAACTAATGTTTAAAATGCACTCAAATTTTGTTCGAATCTAGTTGAAAATGTTACCTTATTGTTACTCGTATAACTTTTCTAAAACAGAACTACAGATTTTAGCTCAGATTCATGCCAGCATTCTTCCTCGAATATCACTTAAGCAAATTCACTCAAAGCATAAAGTTCGAAGTCTACACTAAATCAAATATGACTATATACTTCTAATTTAATTTGCACTCAAATAATAACTCATCATCATAGTACAAATTATAAACTTAAATAGTTCCACTCAAAATATTTAATTCAATATCTACTCAATCTCAATCAAATTTAACAAAACATTTTCTAAACAATGTTTGAGTTCAAACACAACTAATGTTTAAAATGCACTCAAATTTTGTTCGAATCTAGTTGAAAATGTTACCTTATTGTTACTCGTATAACTTTTCTAAAACAGAACTACAGATTTTAGCTCAGATTCATGCCAGCATTCTCCCTCGAATATGACTTAAACAAATTCACTCAAAGCATAAAGTTCGAAGTCTACGCTAAATCAAATATGACTATATATTTCTAATTTAAATTGCACTCAAATAATAACTCAACTTTATAGTACAAATTATAAACTTAAAAAGTTCCACTCAAAATATTTAATTCAATATCTACTCAATCCTAATAAATTTAACAAACTATTTCTAAACAATGTTTGTGTTCAAACACAACTAATGTTTAAAAAGCACTCAAATATGACTATATATTTCTAATTTAAATTGCACTCAAATAATAACTCAACTTTATAGTTCAAATTATAAACTTAAAAAGTTCCACTCAAAATATCTAATTCAATGTCTACTCACTCAATCCCTATCAAATTTAACAAAACATTTTCTAAACAATGTTTGAGAACACAACTAATGTTTAAAATGCACTCAAATTTTGTTCGAATCTAGTTGAAAATGGTACCTTATTCTCACGCATATAACTTTTCTAACAGAACTACAGATTTTAGCTCAGATTCATGCCAGCATTCTTCCTCGAATATGACTTAAACAAATTCACTCAAAGCATAAAGTTCGAAGTCTACGCTAAATCAAATATGACTATATATTTCTAATTTAAATTGCACTCAAATAATAACTCAACTTCATAGTACAAATTATAAACTTAACAAGTTCCACTCAAAATATTTAATTCAATGTCTACTCAATCCTAATCAAATTTAACAAAACATTTTCTAAACAATGTTTGAGTTCAAACACAACTAATGTTTAAAATGCACTCAAATTTTGTTCGAATCTAGTTGCAAATGTTACCTTATTCTCACTCATATAACTTTTCTAACAGAACTACAGATTTTAGCTCAGATTCATGCCAGCATTCTTTCTCGAATATGACTTAAACAAATTCACTCAAAGCATAAAGTTCGAAGTCTACGCTAAATCAAATATGACTATATATTACTAATTTAAATTGCACTCAAATAATAACTCAACTTTACAGTACAAAACAAATTAAACTTAAAAAGTCCCACTCAAAATATTTAATTCAATGTCTATTCAATCCCAATCAAATTTAACAAAACATTTTCTAAACAATCTTTGAATTCAAATTTAACACAACTAATGTTTAAAATGCACTCAAATTTTGTTCGAATCTAGTTGAAAATGTTACCTTATTCTCACTCATATAACTTTTCTAACAGAACTACAGATTTTAGCTCAGATTCATGCCAGCATTCTTCCTCGAATATGACTTAAACAAATTCACTCAAAGCATAAAGTTCGAAGTCTACGCTAAATCAAATATGACTATATATTTCTAATTTAAATTGCACTCAAATAATAACTCAACTTCATAGTACAAATTATAAACTTAACAAGTTCCACTCAAAATATTTAATTCAATGTCTACTCAATCCTAATCAAATTTAACAAAACATTTTCTAAACAATGTTTGAGTTCAAACACAACTAATGTTTAAAATGCACTCAAATTTTGTTCGAATCTAGTTGCAAATGTTACCTTATTCTCACTCATATAACTTTTCTAACAGAACTACAGATTTTAGCTCAGATTCATGCCAGCATTCTTTCTCGAATATGACTTAAACAAATTCACTCAAAGCATAAAGTTCGAAGTCTACGCTAAATCAAATATGACTATATATTACTAATTTAAATTGCACTCAAATAATAACTCAACTTTACAGTACAAAACAAATTAAACTTAAAAAGTCCCACTCAAAATATTTAATTCAATGTCTATTCAATCCCAATCAAATTTAACAAAACATTTTCTAAACAATCTTTGAATTCAAATTTAACACAACTAATGTTTAAAATGCACTCAAATTTTGTTCGAATCTAGTTGAAAATGTTACCTTATTCTCACTCATATAACTTTTCTAACAGAACTACAGATTTTAGCTCAGATTCATGCCAGCATTCTTCCTCGAATATGACTTAAACAAATTCACTCAAAGCATAAAGTTCGAAGTCTACGCTAAATCAAATATGACTATATATTTCTAATTTAAATTGCACTCAAATAATAACTCAACTTCATAGTACAAATTATAAACTTAAAAAGTTCCACTCAAAATATTTAATTCAATATCTACTCAATCCTAATCAAATTTAACAAAACATTTTCTAAACAATGTTTGAGTTCAAACACAACTAATGTTTAAAATGCACTCAAATTTTGTTCGAATCTAGTTGCAAATGTTACCTTATTCTCACTCATATAACTTTTCTAACAGAACTACAGATTTTAGCTCAGATTCATGCCAGCATTCTTTCTCGAATATGACTTAAACAAATTCACTCAAAGCATAAAGTTCGAGGTCTACGCTAAATCAAATATGACTATATATTTCTAATTTAAATTGCACGCAAATTTTGTTGAAATCTATCACGTTAAAAAGTCTGTAAAACGCGTTTTACATTTAACTTAACTCCATAGTACAATTCTACCTTGACTTTCACTTTAAAATATCCACTCAAGATATGTAAACTAACATTTACTAAAATTCAGATAATTATAAAAAATGAAATTTTGAAAAGCGGTTAACTGGTTTTTCTCGGTATCTCTTGTTCTGTGCTCAGTATAGTATAGCTCTTGTTTGACACAGGACCTAACACCGTTGCTTTAAATTCTCAATATATTTTAATATTTTAAAGCAGTTCAGCAGGTATTGCTAACATCAAGCTTTATTCTAGATATGCCGAATTGTCTTGCAAAATTAGTTAAAATTTCGATTCTTTCGATTAACCCAGCCGGGTAACAACCCAGGGATGGATGAGGTAGATCCGAAACGTTTTGTATTACATAGATTATTGGGTAATATTTTTTGTCATGGCCGACAGTTAGGACAACATTAACAACCTATGCACGATATTTTGGCATGGTGGAATTGAATGTTCATAGTCCATAGTTGAATTCATTTATAAAATTGTAATTCAGTTAACCCGTATGACAAAAATAATATTTTGACCATCTCAGTTTTTATTGTATCTTCCCTATAGTTATGAAATTAAAAATGTATAAAATGGTTTAGCGGACAAAACGCACTATAATTTTTGTAACATAACCCTAAATTACAAAGTGAATAAAATGCATTGAAGATTTAGAACGACTTCACTAAATCACTCTATCAATCGTCTACATTTTCGATGTTTTCTTTGAATTGTCTACGTTGCCTATGTTATCTACGTTGTCTACGGGTTGTCGACACGACGACGTAGAAAACATTAGATGACGCGTAAATGCCCATCTCTGGTTTTGATCCAGCTAGTCGAGTTAAAAGCAAATTCCACCAAGCCACCTTTCACCCGTCAGTACTTTTTGCGCGAAGTCACAGACTATGCCGATTGCATCAATAGTAGACCGTTGCTTCCTGGACCCACTTTGCCGTGCAGAGGGGCCACTGTCTGCTTCGGTACATTGCTCAGGTCGGTTGCAGATTATTCTTTCCAAAATTTTTCACTGGTGTATCCAACATGCACAGAGTCCTATACGAGGAAGGTTCTTCCGGCAGTTTGTCACCTTTCGGGGTTAAAACCAGGCGTCGTCATTTCCAACTTGTACAGGGAATCCTCCTTCTTTGAGACATGCGGAGTAAATATCACGAAATACTTTCGGGTTTTTATTTGTCCCAGTCTTTATTACAATGTTTGGAATGCCGTCCAAACCACGTGAGCTATTTGTAGTTATTCTGTAGTTGTCGACTTTCAGATCTCGATGCAACTTTTGGTTGTCATGTTCGGGGAAAAGGCACTATTCGCGCCATAATTTCCGGACACGCTGGTGCTACAGCATGTACACCCTTGACTCTGGTTAACACAATCTTATTTGCGCTACTCCACGGACTATTTTGAATAAATCATCTCTGAGCGGTTTGAACGATTGGCTCTTGCTATCGGTTTTTCTGAACCGATTTATAAACTGTTCATAAAACGTGTGGCTTCGTCAACGGGTATATTTCCGACGTAGTTTTAAGCACTATTTCCGAAGGCAGCTAATTGCAGTGTCGTTCCAGCAAAATATTGGTGATCGTCCATTCCCTTTACCTGTACGTAGCATTGTTGCATCACAGACATTGCTAAGCTGTTTGACCAGGTATTTTGCTTCACCTGCTGCTTTTAATTTTGAGATTGCGATGTTATTTACCATGAAGTTCCACATTTTCATGTCCATTTCCTTCACTTTCCATCATTTTTCTTGAGCTTTCCACGCCACCTGAGCTAACTGGAATCTAACCGGTGCACGCGTCTCATAAATCAATGCACGATGGTCACTGTGAGTATATATACAAAAGACACGTTCCAGTTTATTATTCTTGCTCGCAAAGGTTTGAAAATGCTTCTAGTACTGCCATTCCACAGCCCACGCATTGAAACCCACCCCAATTATAACTGGTATCTTGCCAGTAGCGTTAGCTCATCGAGTACTTCATTGAACTCCGCTAGATGTACGCCTGGTGGATTGTAGCAACTATAAAAATTAATTCCCCTGATTTTGGCATAGACGGAGCCTTATGGCTGTCGATTGGACTTGAGATAAATGGTAGATTTCTACTGGTCCAGCGGGAGTCTTATACTGCCTACTTACATACATCCACTTTTTGGTCTCCCACAGTGGTTTAAGTTTATTTGAATACACCTAACCATTGCAAGGAGTAACAGCCTTAACCGCCTTTTCATATGCCGGACACGTTGTATATCCCGTGCGAGATGTTTCTTACTAGCACCGCAGTCTGGATCACATATAGGACACACTTTGATGGTTCTTTGCTATCTTTGACTACGTGACATTTCCGTTTACATTTAAAGCATGCCCCAGTTCTAGCTACATGTCCATAGTCAAGGCATCTGAAGCAACGCATTGGAATAATCCGCTCTCTAATTCTACATCTCACCCAACCCATTCTTACTTGATTGGTTTTAATGAGAATTACCGCTCTTTGGGTTCCATACTGCGTTGTCCTGAGGTATTTGATTGCACTACTATTCATAGATCCAATTTCTTATTGAATTGGTCCTGTATTGCAGTAAAGATCTCTTCACGCGTGATCACTTCGTCAATGTCTAGACATTCAATTAATATTTCTTGGCTGACAGTTGTGACACTCGCCAAGGTACCAAAGGCTTGTTCTGCGTCAAACCGAAGCTTGTCCTGTTGCGCACTATTTTCTCTTATGAGCTCAAGTAACAGCTCTCCTTTCGCTGTTTTCCTGATTTTGTTGACATGTTCTTTTAGTTCAGGATTGGCTTTCATATTCTTAAGAATGTCAGCGTACGAATCACCACTAGTTTTGATGATAGTTATGGAATTTTATCTTATCACTTGGAATTTTGACATTTGGCATGCACTGTCTGCTTAGTTGCACCAACGGTTCTGGACATGGTGATGTTTGATAGGAATTTATTTTCCTTTCCATCTCTCTGACTGACATATTTGGTTCCGTCTCTAAAATCTTATAG
The DNA here is from genome assembly GCA_951394425.1 of Tipula unca. NCBI lineage: Eukaryota > Metazoa > Arthropoda > Insecta > Diptera > Tipulidae > Tipula > Tipula unca. Next base: position 153,103,623 of record OX596380.1, on the reverse strand, counting down.
AGAATCCCATCTTCCATCATTTTAACTAGGTCCTGTACTTGCACTCCTCTAGTTTCTTAAAATTATTACTATCATCAGAACATGTCGGTTCTACGAGGTTCATATTCTTTTCCTCCTCACACTGGTGTTTTTGCGCTCCAGATAACATCGGGGGAGATGACTTCGGTCTTTTGTTGATGCTGTCCGGTGTTCTTTTATTTGGAGACCGGGCTATCTTCGCGGACCGCCCAAAAGGAAATAGGATTTCAACTTTCTTTATTACTCCCTCTTTGATTGCCCACCACCGAAACATTGCAGTTGTTTGATTTCAACGGCAGATAGCCCACCGGTACCGGGTTTCCGACTCCCTGCACCGTAACCTTATTCATATGCACACAGCTCATCATGGTTTTAATATTGGGGAACCACCTCTAGCAGTTTTTGCCTACTGCCAGGACATTCTACGCAGCCGTCCCTCATGGAGAACAGACGCTGGCCAGGGAACCGCCCACTGTGAGCTGACGCTCCTAGGTTTGTGTGGATACTTATTATGAGGGAGGTAACCGTTCGCCCTTGTTGATGTAGCTTCGTCGGGCTAGTTTAACCTTTCTTCACACTCTCCACTTCCATCATTGAAGGCGCACCTCCTGCGGTGAACAGACGCTTCAATGTTTGCTAGTTTTGTTCCGCGGGTGATATTTTATTTCCTACTGACCCGACCAGCGAGCCGGTTGAGGGCTTCTCCTCTCCGTCACCTGAGTACGAGCCTTGATGGGTGACTAGCAACTCGGCACAGGCGGAGTATGTGTGTATGTGTGTGTATGTGCAGGAAAATAAGAAAATTATATTTATAATTTGCTCTTTGTTTGTACCTTGTTACTTTGAGCCTTATTCGTCTTATCATGTTTTCTAATTTTCTTCAATCTAATATAGCCTCAACATTCCTCGGTATTTTGTGAAAAATTACAATCAAATGAATATAAATTTGTACATCACCTGAATACAAATCATCTAAATATTCTCTCTACTTTGTATACACTGATACATCCATACGTACATACATATATGTATTGTAAGAAATTTATAAGGATGTTTACATTTGTTGTTGTTGTTATTATAATTATTTTATGAATTCATAATAATTTTTTAATATCATTTTACGAAATTCCTCTTCATCCGTTTTGTTGGTTAGTTTAGGCGGATTATATTTGCTATGCGAAAAAAAAACAACAATTTCCAAGGTAAACACAAAACCAAAAACCGTTTTTGAAGATTTATGCTTTATTTATTTTTATGTTTAAAGCATAAATTTATGTTTAATTTATTATGTATGTATGTGTTTCATGAAAATCCATTTGTATAATGTGTGTGTAGAAAAGCACTCGTGGTTTATTTACATTCGTTTTGTTGGCGGTTTATTTTTTCCGGGTCTTAAAACAGACAAACTGGCATTAATTTTCAATTATGTGTTATACGCATAGGTAGGTATATACTCGGACATAAATATTAGCGATTAAATTCTATCTATAGCGACTCATGTATGTATATATGTATGTATATTTAGTATACAGCAACATCAGGAAGAGAACGGTAATGAGAACTGACATTAATTTTATTTAATGTCCTTAAAGGTTATAAATTTAAGCAAATATGACATAATCTGGAATAATATATCTGGTCCGTTTCCAAATACATATATGTATATATATTATTATATATATACGTTTTAGAAGAGGAAGATTGCAAAAGTCCATGAGTCTTCACCAGATTTAATTTTTTTTATCACCACCAGAAGAGAAATATGAAAAGCTAGGTCGGAACAAGCCCACCTCACACCAAGAGGTGTATTGGTCAATGGTTAACCTGCGGGGGTTGAATCTATCGATAAAAAATTCATCAGGAAGTTATGGTTTCATAAATTACCTGAACCAGCAATTCTAGCAATTGGTGAAAAGTCAATTGATGAGTTACTTCCAATTGCCGATCGAATTTATGAAGCATCAACTGCTCGTATATCATCCGTCAACAGACCATCAACAACTCGTTCAGCTTTGGAGCAAACACAATCTACAAACAAGATAGAGCAGGTAGTATCGCGACTTGCACGCGTGGAAAGCAGGTTAACACAATTAGTTAATCGAGGTCGAAGTCCTTAGTTCAAATGACATAAAGATAGATCCAGATCATTTGCAGGGAGACCTCGAAGTATGAACAGACGTCGTTTCATCGATGATAAGGGAAATTGTTCTTATCACCACAAATTTGGTCAAGAAGCAAGAAAGTGTTATCTTCCTTGTGTACAATATCGGAACAATAATATGGCTAAATAAGAATCCGATTCAAAAAATAATTATTCCGATCGTAGTTGGGACGAATGATCTAATAAACTAACATTTCTTGTATAGACACTGGTTTTGCCGTTCAAATTTTCAAGAACAATCATCTCGTTCGGATCTTTACCTTGTGTAGTCCGCTGCTAATGGTTCGATAATTCAAACTTATGGAACCAAATTATTAAATTTAGATAACGGTATACGGTGACATTCTCCACACATCTTTATTATAGCGTCAGTTGACAGGTCAATTATTGGTGCTGATTTTTTAACGAAATATGGTTTGCTCGTCGATTTAAGAAGAATACGACTTCTAGACTCAACACAACAAATATTGCCGTTCAAGCTTTAACAGCTCAAGTCAAAACGCCTTCGCCACTTCACAAATAGCCAATAACGCGATTTCGGTTCTATGCTACGGAAATTTCCATCTCATTTAGATCCACCAGATTATAAATCGTCCAGTAAAACAAGATGTCGTTCATCACATATTGACTCAAGGTGGACTTACTTTTGAAAAACCATGTCATCTGGACAAGACTGCCCTTGCAAATTTTGAGTATATGGTTCAATAAGAAATATGCAGACCGTCATCTTCTGCTGTTTAGTCAAAGGTCTAACTTTGGTATTCACATATATTGATGATATACTTGTGGTCAGCAAAAGGAAGAAAGAGCATAAAATTCTTCTCAATAAATATTTTGAGTGATTACCGGATTTTGGAGTAAATATCCAAGCATCTAAATGTTTATTAAGAGTTCATGCTCTAAAATTTCTCAGCCACCAAATTAACGCATAAAACATTCGCCACGGCGAGTAGTAGCCATTCGAGATTTTCTGTTCCAAATTTCTATCTGAAAAATTCCACAATTCGTCGGAATGGTTAACTATAACTATAGGTACATTCTAAAATTAGCCGAATTGTTGTCTCCTATTCATGCGCAATTGGCAAAATTGAACAAAATGCCCAAATCACAAAATAATTTGTCATGGCCTGAAGAGTGTCAAACAGTTTTTGGCAAAATTAAGAGCACCCTTGCTGACGTAACAATGTTTGCATTAAAGCATCTGATGCGTCAAACGAAGCTGAACGAGCCGTATTATGGCAATGGTACAATGGATGTTGGAAAACCTTTAAGATTCTGTTCACACAAGCTTAGTAAAAAAAAAAAAAAAATTCCACCTTACACAGAGAACTTTTGGTAGTTTATCTCTCGATAAAACATTTCCGATACTCCGAGGAATGTTGGCAATTAATTTTTTTTACTGACCATGTGGCCCTTACAAGAGATCTAGTCGCTCACAGTGATAAAAACCCACGGCAGTTAAAACAGTTAGACTATATCGCTGAATTTACAACGGACCATTAGACACATTGCAGGCAAAGAAAATGTGGTTGCAGACCCAATGTCGCGATCATGTGACTACATTGAAAATGTTCAAGCTTCTACACTAGAACTGAAAGATCTAGCTCGAAATTAAATGTCTGATGATGAACTACAACAATTATTAAATTCACCACGTCCCGCGAATTCCAAGGTTTACTTTAAGCTCATCGTCCTTTCAGGTTTGTAGTTGGTTTGCATCATATAAACATCAACTGGTATAAGAACCGTCCGTTTGTCCCGGTAAATGTTTCTTGCCGATGTATAGGGTGCCAAAACAGTAAAATGTATTGACACACAAAATCTAAACAGGGGCGACTTGAGTTACCTTCGAAAAGATTCGAGCATATACATATGAACATCGTGGGACCCGTTCCGCGGTCCGAGATTAATAGATATATATTTTCAGTTGTCGCTGGATCCACTTGATCGCCTGAAGCATACCTCATTCATGATAGCTCAGCTGCCACTATTGCTAAGATGTTTGTTGAGCAATATATTTCCAGGTTCGGAATACCCCTTGAAACTTCGACTGATCAAGGTACCCCTTTCGAGAGTAAACTCTTTTATGAATTAACGCGGATACTAGGCGCACATAGAATTCATACCACTGCTTACCATCCACAGGCAAATGGTATGGTCGCACGATTTCATAGACAACTAAAAGCTTTGTATAAAGCTCGTAGTAATACAATCTATATATTGGAGTACCGAGCTTCCTTTTATCATGCTGGGAATACGTGCATCTGTTAAAGAAGATTTGCATTGCCCACCATCCGAACTAGTATATGGACAAGCTTTAAGGCTTCCAGCAGAATTTTTCGAAACCAATACTCAAAAAGATCTAAACCCTTCTCACTTTGCAGATAAACTTCCTGCGAATAGGCGCAATTTAACATCTTTTGGAAACATTTCATTCTTAACATGAACGGAAGGAATAGTAATGTTTCCATTGACAGATTTTTCAAAACCAACGGAATCCGTACAGTCGTTCTTGTTTTGATTATAAACTATTACGACCGATTTCGTTTAAACGCTTAGACAAATGTAAAAAAAAAAAATTACTTTTCTCGTTTTCGTCGTACGAATTGACGTAATTGAAATGTTTATAAAACAAATTATCGTTCAACCGGAAAACCAAGCCTAGACACCTCAAAAATCCATAATTTTTGTTTGGAATTATCATCAAACCGCCCCACGACAGCAAGAATGTTAAATTTTATAAACGTCAAATCAATTTTGATTTTATCGTAAACGATTTTTACGATCATTTAACTACGATCACGAAAAACCGATCCGAATCGTTTCTTTTCTTGTATCAAAGAGCTTTATATAATATAAACATTTTTTAATTTCTCTAAGTGTGTGTTCCGCAGGCTATTCCGATTGTTTTCCAGTAGTCACTTGGAAGAAGAATGACGATAGGTTCGTTTTTAATTTACCACCTGCACATTGCACAGCTCGATGCCAGTTTGTACCCATGGATTTTGCCCTCTCAACAGAGGGGTTATAGATTTGTTCATCAGATCATTGGTCCTGATCGAATTCAAGCTTTCTTTTCGTTAAATCTGTGAACGAAATGCCGAAACCGAAAATCGGTAACAATTTGGATGAGTAATTACGGTTTAATGTTCTGGTACAGTTCCTGTTCGAAGCTCTGCCTACAATGCATGTTGTAATATTACCCAAAATTAATAGTAAACCACCGCAGGCACTATTTTAGGACCGTCATCCGAATATTTATTTGTCCATTTGATAAATTGTTGAAAAATCGATTTTTAAGATTTGGAAGAATATGTATTTACCTTGCTGTTTGTATTTGTTGTTGTTTCTTATGGGTAGTCTGAATAATTTTCCATTCAAAGTATTTTTGTAACTGCCGGTGACTATTAGCAAAAATTAAGTCAAATTTAAATTTTTTAGTTATAGCAGCTTATAAAAATCGCTTTGCAAAATTGCCCGTTTTCATTATTAGGCATGTACGGAGGGAGTATTGACTCGACATCTTTAACTTTAGTTACTACTCCAGGAATATTAAGACACAATGACGAAATGCAATCTGATCAATTTGGCACTATTTTTTCTACTATTACCCTCAACAATTAGTGGTATAGTGTACAGATATAGGTATCCTTCAGAATCGTCATAAGTTTTTTGTAACATAACTACAATTCGATCCAGTTTTCATAAAGCCGCTCGGATTTGGTTTGTTGTAGTTTGAAAAGTTTGTGGTTTTCAACTGCATTAAATTTAGGTGAAATGTTCCTAGTTGAGGGCTCCTAGATGCCTGAAAAGGGAAACTGTGTAGTCAATATGCTTCAAAAGTCGTTCTAGGACACTGTGAACTGCATCCACTTCCTGCCCTCGATAGTGTTGACTCCGATTTTGTGACTTTTCTCATTGCCCGTTCGACCATTTTGGCTCTTGCAAATGTAATTTATGTGACAGTATCCAGTCAAGTAGTACAAAGCTGGACATATTTCCTTTTGGTACAGTAAAAACATTTTGCAAATCGGAAGATACGGCAGCTGCTCTTTTATCATAGTTTGCTTACTTGTTTTATTGAACCGCTTAGAATTTTCATTAAGTGCTTTGTGGAGTTGAAAATCATTGGTCTGTTTGATGAATGACATGTTATACTGTATGTTAAGTTAAAAATTCAAAGTTATTTAAAATAAAGGAAGAAATAGATCTCTGAGTACCAGATAATGTGGCCAAGAGAAAATAACGACATACCTTTTTTTTTAATTTTCTGCAGTTGTGCTTTTCCTTTTAGGTGGACTTTATGTGACATATCTTCCCGATAAAAAATGACGTATACAATTATGACGGCATAATTTGTCACATTTAGCAGGATGTACTGACTTAGTGGGAATTGTTTTTCTATTCGATTTCTCAAATTGTTTTCCTGATGGCGTTTCCGTCACAAAATTAGATTTTTTCAATTTTCTTCGTTCAATTGCTCTTTCTTAGATGGTATTCCTGCGTTTCTTTTACAGTTCTTGACTGAAGTAGTATATGTGTTGGTATTCATTAGTCAGTGCTGGATCATTTACTTTTGACTCTGACTCACCAATATATTCATTGCTGGGTAAAAAGTTGGATCGACTTTTGAATTTAATCACAAAAACTTAATCCGGAGTTATTGGTTTCAGAAACAAAATCATCTGTTGAACCCAAAACACTTTCAAGTATACTAAAAATGTAAAGGTTACAATTTTTTTACAGCATTATAAAAATTATTTATAGGTAAATAACTTTAGTGACCGTTCAAAAGTGGAATCCATAGAATGAACTGGAGACGATGAACCATGTGCTTCTTTATTGCTACATACAATCAATACTAAAAATAGTGATTTCCCTGGTTTATAGGATAAAATCAAAATTCGCTATCTTGAAAACTGTATATGAGATAGGATAGTTTCGGTTAAAGATTTCTGAAAGACCGCAGTCGAGTTCGAAGATATACGTTCATAAATTGATTTATGCAATACTAACTATGTGAATTATTCTAGCTAGATATCAATTCAACAGCAACCATCTACAAATATTTAGCCTCCTGCTTATTTGTGAGCTCCCTCTCTATCCCTTCCTTTCTCACTTACTAATCTTTGTAATGGTTAGCTATTTAAATCATTGAAATTCTAAGAGAAGGCCATGGCGAACAGCTTTGCTATTAATACAACAACTAAACCAACCATTACCTATTAAATTGGACACATCGCTTCACAATGTTTTAAACGTAATTCTAATCTCGTACTATTCCGTATAGTAGTTCATCAATGACACCCTGAAATTAATTCTCAAGTCGCGAAAATGCTTAATAGTGGGGTAAACCCAAAAAAATTAACAGCCTTTTCGACTCTCCCTTGCTTGTCGGTCCCAAAAAATATAACGATGAATCCATACATTGGCGCGATGTAACCATAAATAATGTCTTGCCCTACCAAATATAACCGAAATTCTGGGCAAATGGGTATAATACCGTTTACTTTACAATTTAATAGATTTAGCAGAATAATGTTTTGTGAAGTTCAAACGTGATCGTTTGCGGTCATAACCTTAAGGATCATAACAAATAGTTGAAGTTTTCCAACCGTTTCGGAAGCTCATCTTAAAACTAGAGCCGAAAAATTGTCATTTTGTTCGTAAAGAGTAATGTGCTATTTGGGTCACATAATTGAAATAAAACCAGATCTCTTAAATAGAAGTGGTTCCAACTCTAAAAAATCAAAAGGAAGTAAAATCGTTCCTGGGCTTCATAGCGTATTACCGACGATTTATTGAGAAATTATCCGAACTATTACAGCCAAAGTTATTTCCTAACGGACAAACTAGGTACGAGTAAATTTAAAAATCGTAGTTACTAGAGCAAGAAATTCGAACTACAGGAGGAACATAAAAATGAAGAAGATGCCAAGGAGACGACACACATCAATTGGCAACTATATATAATGAAACAATGAGTGATCGAAATGGATGCCATCCTTCATTTTTTAACAACCAATCTGAAAGCATTAACAAGCCGTTGGCAAACATGGGCAAGTAGTTAAACGATTGAACAGGAAAAAGACGTTATGCTTATCTGAAACGAATCGAAGTATAGATACACAATTTAGGTCGCAAAACTTCCTCAGATGGAACAGTACAAGAAACCGTCACCACAACATACCTCCAATGAGGCTTAAGATTTATTAAAATAAAATCAGAGAAGTGACCTACATCAGAACGTGTCAACCTACCTTTCTTGGCCAATGGACCAAGATTCATAGTTTCCATAGATTTCTGCGTCGGATTACTCACCAGTGTTAATTAGTTTAGGACCATATATGGTGAACAAACAGAACCCTTGTGTGTTATACGACAACAATTTGAACTAAGAACTTTTCAGATATATGTTGATCATAATGCTTCTCAGAATCACAATCAATGTATTAAACACTGGCAGAATGGAAATCTACACCAGATAAATTGAAAATCCCATAAATAAGCAGTGCATTTCACAAGTCAATTCGTATCCATTCGAAACTTCTGAGCTGGAGAATAGTGACATTCTAAGATATTTGGAATCACCGTTGCAAATGAATCTTACAGTCACAAAATTTACAATCTTAGAAGTAAAATTAATGATTTCAGACGACTTTATAACGAGAATTTGGCCAATAGAATTTTTTTCTTGGTTTGCTATTAGAATGATGTATCCATTACTTAAAAATTCCATATCAAGTGAGGCTTGGCAATATTTAATACATTTTCAGACATCTGTGGCGACTTTTGAGATTTTAAATATTTTGATACTATCAATGAACTATTTTTTCGGGGTGATATTCAAAAATATTGGTCTGTTAGTGTTGCCATCGTGATTTTTGGGATAATTTTCGGGCTAACTTCACACAAATCCTAATAACACTCAAATTTCCAATAAGAATCATATTTGTTCTTATTTGATTTTGTTTTAACAGTGTATTACTAATACATTGATATATATTCTGTTAATCTGTCAACGTGTGCAGTACTGATATGGAAGATGGAAGATTAACCCTGCACAATAGAAGAACATATAGAATTGTTTTTATACCCGATTTGGGATCTAGGAAGATCAGAAGAACAAAACTTTCTTTCTTGGCCCAGCATTTAAACTCATTTGTGAATAAAGTTAGAGCGACATATCATAAGCAATCAATTAAAGTTTTAAATATCTCAGATATTGGTGTGTAGAGTATCGTATCCTGTATCCTGTTTTGACATTGTAATATGTTTAACCTATCAGCCACTGCTAAAATAAAAACGATCACAATTTGTGACACAAATCACGACAAAAATTATACATTTTACAATTTGTGGTGGAATTTTGGGGGTGATAATTCCGCTTCACAACACAATCTAGTTAGGTATCAAAAAACGTATAGGTAAATATTTCAATTTTTATAGTTTGAATATTAATTGACGCTATAACACCTGAATTAACAATTTCACTTTTTATATTATCTCTCTATTATATAGGTACGTGTGTGAGATCTATATATTCTGAACTACTCGTATATTATTATGTTAATTAGATTCTAATTTTATGTTTATTTTTATTTTAGAATTTTTAGAAAAACATAAATTAAAATCACATTTTCAAAATCATGTCACTCGAATAAATTATGTACTCGTATATACACAATGATAACATGAATATGAGATAGATACGACGATGTGGATATATTTTAACTAAATCGAGTCTAAAATTTATTTTCGGATTAGCTAGTTGCGTGCTTATGTACATTAAAATTTTTATTAGTTTATTACAAATCATGAACTTTACGATTTTTTGTTTAATCGATTTAATCGCGCGTTCAAAGATTAGAACGCATCTGACTGTTAATAATAATAAAATAATAAACAGTGTTGGGAAGGGCCATTACTGGCCCCGTACTGAGTCAAGAATTCGACTCCAACAGTTTTGAACCTGCGGCTCTCCTTTCAGAGATCGCTGCACAATTCGTTCCGGATCATCACGCAGAACGTGAGCGAGCCTTTACTTTATGTAAAATATCGGGAATATTAATCAGATCTCCGATATCGATAATTTACAGATTTCGGTATGTACCATCTACTTTGGGTTATGGGCCGTAAATCACCCACATGAACATAACAATACGAGCTTCACGGCATTTGATAAGTGTTTAAGTTTGAGGTTACAAAGCATGGCTGACAGCTGCCAGGCGCACTTTCATAACCTCATCCACACTGTTATTGTGAGCCATAAGAGAGCCCAAATATTTAAACCTTCTCACTTCCTCAAATGTGAAGTTGCCACTACTAAAATCTGGTGTGCCACCAGATGTATTTTGTTTTGGACTCATTGATCTGGAGTCCAACAGAAGCTGAACTACAAGCGGATCAAATATTTCCTTCACTATGTTGCTAGTCAGTCCAATCACGCATATATCATCTGCATATACAAGAACCTGATTGGGTTGCCGATATAAGATATTACGCTGCGGTGTTTCAGTTTTTCGAAATATGCACTCCAACAAGTGTTTAAAGAATATGGGGGACGGAGCATCTTCCTGCCGAATACTCGCGTTAACTGTAAAAATTCTAGATAGCCTGTTCTCAACTTTAACACAGCGTTGAGTCACTGTCATTTTAGAAAATCGTACCAATTTTGTTGGCATTCCTAGATCTTCCAAAGCAGACCAGAAATTCTCTGAATTGATCAAATCATTGGCCTGCCGGAAATCCAGGAAATCCTCCTTGATAGTCACCAGCCAGACCCACCGTTATAGGGGTGATTCTATCCAATCGAATATATTGTAGGACAGTTACTTGTATGCTGTGCAAAAGAGAGCTATACCGCGATAATTCTCACACTTCAAGCGGTCTCCCTTCTTGAGGATGGGGCATATTGTTAAAGTGTCCATTTCACACACAAGCAGGTCAGTAAAGTGTCCATTCCATACGTTGAGTATTGCGTCGATGTTGACACAGAGGTTTCCATCCAGGTCCCGAATGGCAGTTGACGCAGGCCTGAAAGTATGGAAGACTTCCACCATTCTCACTTTTTTCGCGGTTTCTTTTGATATTCATTTATCAGACTTTCATAGTCGAAACGTTCAATGTGTATCGCTATGTTACCGGACCAGTACAAAAAATATTGATGGTTACCTACGTATTTGGTTGCTGATTGATAGATTCTCACATTTTACACAACCCGAGCCCTGCACTCTTTTGAAATTAACACGTGAACAATTTGGCTGCCATTTGTCCATTTTTCTAAATCTATTTGTTAATTGAGAGGATAAGTTAGATTAAAATGCATTGAATGATACTTTAAAACTGTCACCGCCCGTATCGTATTGTTATCATTAAGTAATCTGGTTACCGTAGTTTAGAACTAATTTTAGCTGCGGAATTTTACTTAAAAAATCCACTCGACATAGTTCAAAATCTACATATATACGCAAACCCAAATAACACAAAATATTTTTTAAAATTTACAATTTAAAATGCACTCAAATTTTGTTCAAGTGATAATGAAATATTACTTTATTTCACTCATACCATTTATCAAATAAACCATCAAAGATTTTAGCTCAAATTTATACTAGGTTTCTATTCTGGAATTTCACTTAAGCAAATCCACTCAAAAAATATGTACTTCGAAGTTGGGACTGCAAAATTACCGAATTTCAGCTTTACCGGTAAACGGTAAATATTTGAGTAAAAACCAAAAGAAAACACAAGTTTTTTTAAACATTCAATAAACCTTTTGGGCATTGAAATATGCTCTTAACATACAAATTGTATATAAAATGGAATCATTCAGACTTCTTCTTATTTTAGTGCATGTTGCACCGCAGCTGAAAAAGCTCGCTCAAATACTTGCCCCGTCTTTGTCCTGGTTCTTTGTCCTTGAGGTCGAGCGGAAGATCAATAATCAGTAATATCCTTCGGACTTAATTATTCCGCATCGGTAGAAATTCAGATATCGTATTGTAAAAAATCTTGATATAGTTTAACCTAAAAAAATCTTTACTACCAGGCAATCCACTTGCGGTATTGTAATCTATAAGATTAATACGAGTTCTGCTCCAAACTCTTCTGGGACATCTGCTGTATTTTATCGTTTTTGGTTGCAAACCGTCGATATATTGGTCACTGTTTGTCGATAATTTAAATATTTGAATCAATATTGCCACACTGGAACGAAATATTTTGTTGGCCATCTGATGTGTGTTTAATTATTCTTATTTTTAACGTTACCAAACTGAAATATGAGGAAATTAAAATTTTACTCAACTTCATGGTACAAATTGTACCTTAACTTTAACTCAAAAAATTCTACTCAAAATATATATAAAATTCTACTCAATTCTAATCAATGCTTGAGTTTTAATTGATATTTAAATTGCACTCAAATTTTGTTGAAATTTATATCCGTTAAAAAGTCCGCAACACGCGTTATTTAACTCAACTCCATAGTACACTTCTACCTTGAATTTCGCTTAAAAAAATTCACTCAAAATATATAATTTAACATCTACTAAAATTCAAATAGTATATAAAGTAAATGTAAAAGCGGGCATTTTTACCCCCACCTTCGATTTCAAGCAATGTTTTTCGTTTGCTAATTTACTTCGGAATCTCTTTTCATGTGTTCGATATTCTGGGAAACCATTATAGGACAAATCAATAGTCTCATGTGGATCTACCCTTTGAGACGATATCTAAGCCGTTGTTTACAGTTGTAAACTAGTTTACTAAATCACTCTATCAATCGTCTAAATTATCGACGTCGTCTACGAATTGTCAACATTGTCCAAGATATCTACATTGTATACGTTTTCTACGGATTTCCGACTCGTCGACGTAGAAGTTAATAGATGACGCGTAAATGCCCATCCCTGGTCCCCAATTATACCATTCTAACATCGTGTTCGGGAATAGATCCCATCAGATCATCCAAGTCATTGTAAAATTAATCTTTATCTTGGGGCTGCCTGACTTCTTTGGGCGCATGTACACAAATTATTGACAGGTTGGCTAACTTCATGCGCAAGCGAAGGTTAAACAATCGATTATTGACTGTTTGGAAATCCTAAACAGCCTTGTTCACCTGCGGCCCAAGAAGAAATCCAGCTTCATGATTTCCAAGGTCATCGCCTCTGTATAACAACGTATAGCTCTGGGACACATGATCTCCGCTTTTTAGGCCAGAGAGTTTCTTGAAGAGCAACTAGTTCCTGGCGATACTTCTTCATATACGTGATTAGGCCTTCTAACGCTCCTGGTTTCTTAAGTGACTGCTTGATCAACGTGTTGAGCCCTAATGTCGTGTCTTAATATATATTCTTTAAAATATTTATTATTTTACTACAAATCATGAAACTTACGATATTTTGTTTAATCGATTTAATCGCGTGTTCAAAGATTAGAACGCATCTGACTGTTAATAATAATAAAATTTAAAACATTGTTTGAAAGGGCCATTACTGAAAGTGCCGTACTGAGTCAACAATCTGGCTCCTACCTATTTTCGATTCTGAGCTTGGCTCTTGAATGTTGGCTCTCCTTTCAGAGATCAATGCACAATTTGGTCCGGGTCAGCACGCAGAACGTAACCGAGGCAGCGTACTCACTGAGATCTCACTTTATGTAAAATATCGGGAATATTAATAAGATCTCCGATCTCGATATTTTACAGAGCTCGGTATGTAACATCTACTTCACGTTATGGGCCGTAAATAACCCAACCCACATGATTCTTCTCTCAAATGTAACAAACCCTATCTCTTATTCATCGGTCAGCGCCAAACTTTCACATCCAAACATAACAACGGGCCTGATCAACTTTTTGAAAAATTTCAGCTTCACGGCAATTGACAGGTGTTTAGTTTTTAGCTGTGGCCGTAGAGGATACAAAGCACGGCTGCCATCTGCCAGGCGCACTTTTATAACCTCACCCACTCTGTTGTTGTGAGAGACAAGAGAATCCAAATACTTAAACCCCCACACACCCTCAAACGTGTAGTGGCCACTACTAAAAGCCATTTTCAACTGAAGTTCAACAGAAGCTGAAAATTACAAGCGGATGAAGTGTTTCCTTCACTATGTTGCTATTCAGTCCAATCACGCATATGTCATCTACATATGCAAGAACCTGATAAAGTGTCCATTACATACGTTTATGTTGACACAGAGGTTTCCATTTCGGTCCCGAAAGGCAGTCCGGTAATTCTTTTAAAGAAATTACGGGAACTGCCGCTCATTGCTGCGTTGTACTTTCAAAACCCTGGCCTTCCACCATTCTCACTTTTCCCGTCGTTCCTATTTATATTCATTTATCAGGCTTTCACAGTCGCAACGAGTATCCTTGTGTATCGCTATATTTTGTTTCCGGACCTGCACGAAAATTAAATTATAATCGCTGCCTACATATTTGGTTACTGACCGATAATTTCTCACATCCTACACAAACCGAGCCCCCCTTACAATAAAGTCCCCAATTACCATTCTAACATCGTGTTGAGCCCTGGGAATAGATCCTGCTAGATCGTAAAAGTCAGTGTGTAATGAGTCTTTATCTTGGGGCTGGCTGACTTTTTTGGGCGCATGTACACAAATTATCGACATGTTGGCTGACTTCATGTGCACAAGCGAAGGTTACACAATTGGTTATAGACTGCTTGGAAATCCAAAATTCTTCACGCAAGAAGAAATGTAGGTCCAAGATTCCCGAGCAACTAGTTCCAGCCGATTTTACTTCATGTACATGATTAGGCATTCCAACGGCCCTAGAGTTCTAAGTGACTAAATGTCTTGCCCGGGTACTTGAGCGGTGTTTTTTGTGGCGGTATCCATTTTTTCTTTTGTTGACATTATTAACAGATTGGTTTTCCGTTAACTCAGTGATCCAACCTACTACGTCAAGCAAATGGTACTGTGGTGGTATTCTTGGAAAACATGTTCGTGCTCCCCGAACACAGGGGCCTCACATGTCTCGTAATAATATTATATGGGGTTTATATCTAGATATATTAACGAGCACAGTAATAACGTTGTCTTTCTAAATTCGATAAAAAAAAAATTTCGGCATTTTGAAAAACATAAACATTTTATTTGTGATTCATTCACCCTCGTTGTGCCCCCCACTCGCAACCCAAAAATTATATATTTTATATTTTGTGCTCGCGATGGGAATTTATTTGACACAATAAAACGTTTAACATTTAAATTGATTTTTTTTTTCGTACAAAAGAAGCAAAACTTTAAAAGCATTGAGTGGTGCGCGCGTATAAGGGTGTGCAGCGTATTTCATCAGTGAGGTTTTAATGCGAACGATTTTTTTTTATTGTTATTGTTGGCAGGCAATATTAAATTCGTCCATAAACAAAAAATAATGTTTTGTTATGTGTGCGCGTCCGCCGGACCCTGCGAGATTCCCTCGCGGATGCTGTAATTTTATATTAGCTCATCAATCAAATCAACGCGCATAAATAACAAAAAACAAACGAATCAGAAATTAAATTACCCTCCGCTCTCCACCCAGCAGATTTAAAGCATATCGCCCCTAAGTATATATACATTTTATGTATATATCTACGAATATATTCATTTATATTTCGGATACACAGCTTTGGCCGAGCTTTTTGGTGCAGATATAAATTCAATTAAATTTTGTTGATGAATTCCACGCGACATGGATTTATTGAGATGAAAATTATTAGCTTGGACCGTATGTATGTGTATGTGTGTGTTTGTGTGTGTTATATAATTTATAAACTAGCTGTTCACTGATTATCGTACGAACATGGTATACGTACACATTAATCTCGCAATACATTGTATACAGTACACCAAAATGATTTACGATGATGGAACGCTTTGTATTGCCCTCACTCGCATCCAAACCAATAAATTGTGAACTTTCGTATATCTACATTTTGTTGTGTTGATTTCGTTTATCTCGCACCAAACCATTTTTATTTATTTATTTTTTTCTTGAATGGTTGTTGTTGAGAGTATTGTGATTTTTTTTTTATGCTCCTCATCCATTTTTATTTTTTCGTTCGTATCCAAGTAATTTCAACAAGAACCTTTTGATTGATGACAATCATTATGAACGGTGATTTCTTTTAATAAAGTTGAAAATATCTTACGATTATTACAATTATATAAATGAGACGGACAAGAAAGTCTCGCCCAGAGTACAACAAAACAAAAAAATATAAAATGTCGTAATCTTGCTATACATAAGAATGTACATTTAAGATTAAAACAACAAAAGAACATTAACTTTAAGTTGAATACTTTCTCACATCGGTTCTCTGGTGATTGTGAAAGAATGGTCATAAAGATTATTTTTATCATGAGGTGCGAACAACATTCTATATTGTTATTAGTATTAGTAGTATGCCTAAATTACAGCCAACCAAATCCATATAATAACACTTCTGCGACTAATGGCAAACAATATAGGGAATTGATTGAAATTAATTTTATTTAAAATACTAAAAATTTTATGTTTGTGTTCCAAAAAATTATAATGATTAACATAATCACAATGTTAAAGGTATACATAGGTGTGTATCGTTTTTAATTGTTCATTAAATGTTGGGATTTTGTATATATTAATTCGTCTAATTAGCAAATTGTGAAAATAATTGAGATTTTAATACTAATAATTATTATAATCAGGTAAATTTATTTTAATACGTTGAGTTGGTATTAGCTGTCTGATAGATAGTGAAAATTTGGAATTATATATAGGTATGTCTATGCCGACGTCATCACATCATGTGGGCACGGACCAAATAATTATTATTCTAAAAAATAAAAGTTTGACTCCAAAGAGATCATTCAAGGTTGACAAACAGATCTTAAGATTTAGTTTGTGTACAATTATTAATAAACAGTTTTTTAAGGCCATTACTGGCCCATTACTGTGACAACAATATGGCTCCAACTGTTTCGATCCTGAGTTTGGGCTTCATACTTGCTACACAGATATAACTAGCTTAGATCTTACTTCACGTACAATATCGGGGTTCTTCATCAGATCTCTGATTTCGATATTGTACAGAGCTCGATTTGAACCATCTACTTCACGTTTTGGGCCATAATTCATCCGCATTATTCTTCTGGGCCATTTCTCGTACTCATCCGTCAGCGCCCAAGTTTCACACCAAGACATAACAACGGGCCTCATCAACGCTTTATAAAGCTTCAACTTCACGGCACTTGATAGGTGTTGCGATTGTAGAAGTGGCCTTAGAGGATACAAAGCACGACTGCCAGCTGCCAGGCGCACTTTAACATCCTCATTCACACTGTTATCGTGAGTGAAGCTCAAGATTCAATTAATTAACTGCAATTCTCGATAGCTTGTTCTCAACTTTAACACAATACGACTGTGTCCCTGTCTTTCTACACAATCGTGCCAATTTTGTTGGCATTCCTAGTACATTCCACACTTGAAGGGGGCTCCCTTCTTGAAAATTCGGCACATTGTGGCCACTTTCCATTCGTAAGGCAATTCTTCGGTTCGCCATACTAATCGAATAAGGTTGAAAAGACAGTTCCACAAAGTATCCCCTCCAAATATCAAGTGCTCCAAACTAATGTATAGTCTCTGCATGCCCCTATGGTGAATTCCTCATGGGATGGATCCTCAATGCAAATCGCCGCAGTCTGTATTTGAGGTGCTCAACTGCAGTCTGTGACTGTAAACTGTGTCAGTAAAATGGCCATTCCATGCGTAGAGTACTGCATCTATGTTGACACAGATGGTATGGCGCAATTTACCGTGGGCCTGTTAGTGGCATTGAGTGCTGGTGTAATCCGCCTAAAGAAAAAAAAATGTTGCAATTCAGTAATTCCTTTAAAGAAATTACGCGAACTGCACTCATTGCTGAGTATTTACTTTCAGAACCTCTTTCACCATTCCCGCTTTTTCCGTCTACACATCTGCTTAGCTGCAACACGACACTCGTTTTCAAACCAATCATTCTTAGGTTTGTTGAGCAGTGTAATGATCACTAGTTTATATTATTAGGGGACAATATTGTCATCAAAATTTAGTTAAATAAAGTTCACTTTCACAATTATAAGTTAATTTTTTATTTATTTTTTAGAATTTTAATTTTTATGAATTTAGTATTTACAAATTTTTTTGGTATTGTACGAACCTGTTCGCTTGAAGTCTCGAGTTCCAATCTAAATCTTCGAACATCTCGTTCTTAATTTTTATTATTGACGATCGATTTACTATCGGCGACATGGAAGGGCGAACAGGTTTGTATGTTATAATGTTATAATACAATTATGTCTGTATGTGTAGTAATATTGAAGGGGTGTTCATTACACCATCCCCCGTAATGAGAACAATTGCAAATTGTTGATTTTTTTAAAAACTTCACCCACAAAGTTCGATCCCTGGTCGGTCAAGATCGAAATTGGTGCTCCGTAAATGCATATAAGGGAATATACCATAGCTTTAGCAATCGTTTCTGCTTCAGAATTTTCGATTGCTATCCCTAGAGAATATTTGGTGAGATCATCCTGAATCGTCAGTATGAATTTATTATTGGAAAAAGTAACTGGAGAAATTGGTCCTACAATGTCTAAAAATATTTTTTGAAATGGAAACTAAGAAGTAGCAGTAATTTGCATTGGCATTTTTGTGATCCTGGAATGCTTATTTTTTTGACAAAACTTACAATTTTTTATAAAATTTTTAATTATAGACGATAGGTGCGTGTAAACCCTTGATGACCCCCCAGAGGACAATTGTGAAATTCATATAAAATTTGATTAATTTCATTTTTATCAGTAACATGTTTAATAGTGGGCGTTGTTTGATTTAAACATGTAGGATTGGTTTTACTTAAAGAACCATTGCTGTTAGACGGTATTGGCGTACGTAGGGTATTATTTTCAGAATCCGAATTGGACTGGTGGTGTGCTACAGAATTACCAACAATATTTCCAAGATTATTTGCGGTAGTAGGATTTTGATTTTGTAGATTTGATTTAGATGAAGTAATTACATTTACATGTAGTTTTGTGTCACTTGTATCTAATTTTACTCTACTCAGCGCATCGGCATTTTTATTTAATTTACCTGGTTTGTGAATTATGGAATACTCATACTCGGCTAATTTAAATTTCCAACGCATAAGACGAGATGAGGGATCCTTCATATTTTGTATCCATATTAATGGTTTGTGATCCGTTACGAGAGTAAATTTTTTACCATAAATATATGGGCGAAATTGATGAACTGCGAATACGATGGCTAACAGTTCTTTTTCGATAGTAGGATATTTGTTTCTTTCAGTGGAATTCAGCGTTCTACTTGCATAAGCAATAGGCAGATCGGATTCATCAACTTTTTGGGAAAGAATAGCACCAAGAGCAACGTCAGATGCGTCGCATGCTATTATAAATTCTTTTCCAAAATCAGGAAATTGCAGGATCGGAGGATTTATAAGAGCATTTTTAAGTATACTAAAAGCCTCGTCACAAAATTCATCCCAATGGAAAACTGAATTTTTCTTTAAAAGGTCGGTTATGGGCTTTGCAATCTCCGCGAAATCTTTAATAAATTTTCTGTAATAGCCAGCTAGGCCAAGGAATGATTTTATTTCTTTAACATTTTGTGGAATTGGAAAATAATTGATAGCATCAACCTTTTTAGAATCAGGTTTTATACCTAATGAAGTAATGACATGGCCTAGATAGTTTAATTCTCGGCAGAGGAACTGGCATTTAGATGGATTCAATTTAAGATTATTTCGCCGGAAACAATTAAAAACATCAATTAACTTTTCATTGTGGTATTTTAAATTTCGACCGTACACGACTATATCGTCTAAATAAACCAGACATTTGATACCGGTTAATCCACTTAATACAGTGTTCATAAGTCTTTGGAATGTAGCTGGTGCTTCTTTTAATCCGAAAGGCATGCGTGTGAAGTGGTAGTGACCTTTGTCAGTGCTGAAAGTGGTTTTTTCTTTACCTTGAGGATTTAAAGGAACTTGATGATAACCACTTTTTAAATCTATGGTACTATAATATACTGAACGACCTAATTGATCAAAAATCTCCGTTATATTGGGAAGAGGGTAAACGTCACTAATAGTTATATCATTTAGTCGACGATAGTCTACCACGACTCTTCATTTTTTTTTATTGTCGCTAGACTTCTTCGGCACTACGAGCAGTGGAAAATTCCATGGGCTTTTGCTGTTTTCTATTACTCCATCTTGTAGCATGTCTTCAACTTGGCTATTTATTTCTTCTTTTGTGGTATAAGGCAACCTATACTGTTTGATGTAAGTAGCAGGACAATTAGTAGGAGTACGAATGAGATGGCTGGCAGCGTTTGTGACGGTTAATTTATCACCGTTTAAATGAAAAATATCATTAAATGTTCTACAAATTTTTAGAATAGATTCTTGTTCTTCAGAATTGAGATGTTCAGTAGAGATCTGAGATTCGAGTTTCTTGAGTCTTTCGTCAATTATGTTTGACCAAGATTGCTTCAGATAAAATAATTCATAATTTGAAAGATGATCTATATTCAGACAAATGTTTTCATCTACTTCTATAGGTTTCTCATTAGTGTTTGCAATACTAACTACGGCTTTATTATTCTCAATTTTAATTATAGAGTTTGCTATGAATACTCCAGGTAAAATTTCTTTAGAAGAGCAGAGCATTTCTGAATTGTTTGAAGAATTAACTTTGATTTGAACCATGGCTTCTGATCTAGGTGGAACAGTTGTCTTAGAAAGTCTTGAGCAAAGTGAAAAAAATATTGAACTTGGAGAAGAAGGTATTTCTAAGGTTTGTTTCGAAAAATCTAATTTACATTTATTATTGGTAAGAAAATCTTTGCCAATTATACCTGAACATGGGATAGGAAATTTATCGGTAACTATTTGAAAGTTATGATTAATAAAGGTTGATCGAGATAATTTTATATTTCCGTTACATAGAGCTAAAGTTTCAATTAGTTCTGATGAAATCCCTTTAATAGTACACTTTAAGTCTATATCACAATTTACTTCGTCTTTTATTACACCCACTTTTAAAATACTGATATCGGGTCTAGTATCAATCAGGAATAGGGTTGTGTCAGGAATGGTAATATCTAATGAAAATTTAACAAACCGTTTATCTTGAAAATTATTTGTAATAAACATAGAATTTTCATTATTTATTGTTGGATATGTATGTTGAAGTCGCTCCTCCGAAAAATTTTCAGCTGATTCGAAAAAAATTGGATTATAATGATTTAGGTATAATTGATTTTTCTCAGATTCGATATAATTGTTTAAAACTTCTGACTGTAAAGACTTCGTTGAAGTATCAGAATTATGACTAACAACAGAATCATGAAATTGATATAAATTTGTTTGACCAGTTTTTATAGTATTTCCCGACTGTAAGGGTTCTATAGGAATAACAGAAACTCGTTTCAGAGCTCTGTGATTGGAAGAATTATGACAAGATAAATCTTCATTTTGTGCAAATAAGGCATTGAGATCATAAGAAACGGACTTATTTTGATTGTTTGAACACTCTATTGTTTTAACTGTTGGACCCGCGACCTTGTGTTCGAATTTGGGTTGAGTCCATTGGCGTTTCCCGAAGTGTTTGAATTCTCGGCTTGATTTTTAGCTAACCATTCATCAGCTGCTCTCTTTTTACGACACTCTTGAATATGATGGCCTCGACATTTACAATAGGCGCATATCAGTACTATGTGATTATTTCTATGTTGATATCCGGTTTTCTGAGTTGAAGTTGAGGGATAATTTGGAAAGGGAATATTTAATATTGGGTTTGAGTTTGTATTTGGTTTAAATGAAGAATGGATAGAATGATTTTGAGACCTTTGATGAGCAAAACAATTTTCGAATGAATGACCAACTTTATGACAATAACGACATTTAAAATGTTGATTATTTTTATTTTGATGCAAACTAAGAGATGTTAAAGAGGAAGATAAAAAATTACTTTGTTTAACGGCGACTTCCTCTTCAAGAGCTTTAAATACAGCGTCATTTAACTTAGTATATCTACAAGCTTTAATAATTAATTTAAAAGGGTCTGAGAGACCTTCTTGGAAGGCTTTAAGGGCTGTCTTAGAGTTTATACTTTTAATATAATTGGCTGCTGCAGCTCCTTCACTTCGGATACATTTAGTAGCATTAATAATTTTTCTACTCTAGAAGCAAAAGCTTTTACATCCTCGTTATGTCTTTGTTTTATATTTACTAGTTCCACTTGGAGCTGTTCTACGGTTCTAGTTTCAGCGCATTTTGTTTGAATTTCTAATTTTAAAGCTTCCCAAGTATCCCAATCTTGATACTGTACAATTTCATATGCTTTACCCGAAAGTTTAACTCTTATGAATTTAAGAAATTTTAATTTTTCGGCTGGTTTTAATGGATCGTGAACTAGTTCACAACAAGATAAAAACTTGTGGAGTGATAAGGAATCACCATTGAAATCAGGGATAATTTTTAATGCAAGATTTATATCGAAATCACTCATTTTTGATATAATTAACTTTTCGATTTTTACAGAAAACTGTTTTAATTGTTCCGTGTAATTTGTAAAATGTGGTGTTGTTTTATGCACGACTTTGTTTGTATTAATTTCAGAAAACGAACCAGAGCGACGAGATTTTAAATTTTCAAGGTTTGGTCGAGAATCAATTTCTAATTTTATATTTGAAATGGATTTTCCTTTAATTAAATCCACATCGGCTACTAAGTTTAATTTTTTTTGTAAATTTGGTCGCGATTCAAGTTCTTTAATTGGATATGACTTATTCGGTACACCGCGCTCAGGCATATGATGAATTTAAATGTGATATTAATTCATTCACTTAGATTTAAAAAAAAATTTTGAAATAAATTTAAAACGGAAAAACAATTTAACTTTCACTTAACTTAATAATCAGCCAAATAATTTGTATAAATAATCACGTACCATAAAAAAAATTGTATGTATCCTTGCGGTTTATTATACTATGTGACGTATTGTCATAACGTTGTGTTGTTGAATGTTATTTAATTACTGCAATAGTCCACTGGCTCTTAGATGATGAAATGTAATTCTTGTCTTTTTTTTTTTTATTTGTTGATGATGAATTTAACTGGATGATCTCGATGATTGTATTTATCGGTACATTTCATTTGAAAACTCTGCACACAAAATGTTTTGAAAGCCGATGATAAAGTTTACGATTATTATGATTTTATTGTTTAATGGTCATAATGCAGTTCTGGTAACAATATGTGTGTTGATAAAATAATGAATTTATGTGGCTAATCTCGATGAATGAATTTTACAGGTCGCAATATATCAATTAAAACTCCGTACATAAAATGATTTGCAGATGATAACGGTGCAGTTTCCAATTTTCAGAATTTTTGTTTTTTTTGGTTGATTGAATTTAAATTCATGTTGAGTTTTGGTACAAGTTTGTATGTATTGTGTAACATAAATATGGCAAATATGTTAATCCTTGCGGTTTATTGTTGAATTGCAATCAATATACAAGACCTTTATGAAAATGGCGATTCGACGATTTTTTTTTTTTAAAGCTTAACAATTTTGTGTTGTTAATTTTATTTATTTTTATTTTTACTATGATGGTCGTAGATTACAATATATTTTTTTTTGAAGAACGAACAGGTTCATAACTTAAGATGCTCGAGATAATTTAACACGAGAAAACATTTTTTTTGATTATAACTAATAATTTATGATGAAATGTCCAAAATTATAACTATTAAAATCACATGTACAAAATATTTTTATATTCGATAGCATAGCGAAACACGCTGTCACCAAATTTGTAATGATCACTAGTTTATATTATTAGGGGACAATATTGTCATCAAAATTTCGTTAAATAAAGTTCACTTTCACAATTTTAAGTTAATTTTTTATTTATTTTTTAGAATTTTAATTTTTATGAATTTAGTATTCACAAATTTTTTTGGTATTGTACGAACCTGTTCGCTTGAAGTCTCGAGTTCCAATCTAAATCTTCGAACATCTCGTTCTTAATTTTTATTATTGACGATCGATTTATTATCGGCGACATGGAAGGGCGAACAGGTTTGTATGTTATAATGTTATAATACAATTATGTCTGTATGTGTAGTAATATTGAAGGGGTGTTCATTACAAGCAGCACTGACAACCTTAGTTTTTATAATCTCCCGGACAGAGTTCACACAGTCAGACTGGCAGGTATCCTCCTCAATGCTGCCGTGACAAAATTCTGATATCGTTTCATTTGATCTTCATTTATCAGACCTTCACAGTCAAAACGTTCCACGTACTTCTACGAAAACTTCCATCGCAGATTTGCAGTGACCAAATATAATGATCGTTGCCCATAAGTATTTGGTTGCTCACTGATAAGATCTTACATCCTGCACAACCCGAGCCTGCCCTTTTGAAATTAACATATGGTCAATTTGGCTCCGAGAGATTTTGCGCGGATGTGTCCATGTTTCCAAATGTATCTGCTGATGTTAAAGAGGAAGATAAAAAATTACTTTGTTTAACGGCGACTTCCTCTTCAAGAGCTTTAAATACAGCGTCATTTAACTTAGTATATCTACAAGCTTTAATAATTAATTTAAAAGGGTCTGAGAGACCTTCTTGGAAGGCTTTAAGGGCTGTCTTAGAGTTTATACTTTTAATATAATTGGCTGCTGCAGCTCCTTCACTTCGGATACATTTAGTAGCATTAATAATTTTTCTACTCTAGAAGCAAAAGCTTTTACATCCTCGTTATGTCTTTGTTTTATATTTACTAGTTCCACTTGGAGCTGTTCTACGGTTCTAGTTTCAGCGCATTTTGTTTGAATTTCTAATTTTAAAGCTTCCCAAGTATCCCAATCTTGATACTGTACAATTTCATATGCTTTACCCGAAAGTTTAACTCTTATGAATTTAAGAAATTTTAATTTTTCGGCTGGTTTTAATGGATCGTGAACTAGTTCACAACAAGATAAAAACTTGTGGAGTGATAAGGAATCACCATTGAAATCAGGGATAATTTTTAATGCAAGATTTATATCGAAATCACTCATTTTTGATATAATTAACTTTTCGATTTTTACAGAAAACTGTTTTAATTGTTCCGTGTAATTTGTAAAATGTGGTGTTGTTTTATGCACGACTTTGTTTGTATTAATTTCAGAAAACGAACCAGAGCGACGAGATTTTAAATTTTCAAGGTTTGGTCGAGAATCAATTTCTAATTTTATATTTGAAATGGATTTTCCTTTAATTAAATCCACATCGGCTACTAAGTTTAATTTTTTTTGTAAATTTGGTCGCGATTCAAGTTCTTTAATTGGATATGACTTATTCGGTACACCGCGCTCAGGCATATGATGAATTTAAATGTGATATTAATTCATTCACTTAGATTTAAAAAAAAATTTTGAAATAAATTTAAAACGGAAAAACAATTTAACTTTCACTTAACTTAATAATCAGCCAAATAATTTGTATAAATAATCACGTACCATAAAAAAAATTGTATGTATCCTTGCGGTTTATTATACATACTATGTGACGTATTGTCATAACGTTGTGTTGTTGAATGTTATTTAATTACTGCAATAGTCCACTGGCTCTTAGATGATGAAATGTAATTCTTGTCTTTTTTTTTTATTTGTTGATGATGAATTTAACTGGATGATCTCGATGATTGTATTTATCGGTACATTTCATTTGAAAACTCTGCACACAAAATGTTTTGAAAGCCGATGATAAAGTTTACGATTATTATGATTTTATTGTTTAATGGTCATAATGCAGTTCTGGTAACAATATGTGTGTTGATAAAATAATGAATTTATGTGGCTAATCTCGATGAATGAATTTTACAGGTCGCAATATATCAATTAAAACTCCGTACATAAAATGATTTGCAGATGATAACGGTGCAGTTTCCAATTTTCAGAATTTTTGTTTTTTTTGGTTGATTGAATTTAAATTCATGTTGAGTTTTGGTACAAGTTTGTATGTATTGTGTAACATAAATATGGCAAATATGTTAATCCTTGCGGTTTATTGTTGAATTGCAATCAATATACAAGACCTTTATGAAAATGGCGATTCGACGATTTTTTTTTTTTAAAGCTTAACAATTTTGTGTTGTTAATTTTATTTATTTTTATTTTTACTATGATGGTCGTAGATTACAATATATTTTTTTTTGAAGAACGAACAGGTTCATAACTTAAGATGCTCGAGATAATTTAACACGAGAAAACATTTTTTTTGATTATAACTAATAATTTATGATGAAATGTCCAAAATTATAACTATTAAAATCACATGTACAAAATATTTTTATATTCGATAGCATAGCGAAACACGCTGTCACCAAATTTGTAATGATCACTAGTTTATATTATTAGGGGACAATATTGTCATCAAAATTTCGTTAAATAAAGTTCACTTTCACAATTTTAAGTTAATTTTTTATTTATTTTTTAGAATTTTAATTTTTATGAATTTAGTATTTACAAATTTTTTTGGTATTGTACGAACCTGTTCGCTTGAAGTCTCGAGTTCCAATCTAAATCTTCGAACATCTCGTTCTTAATTTTTATTATTGACGATCGATTTATTATCGGCGACATGGAAGGGCGAACAGGTTTGTATGTTATAATGTTATAATACAATTATGTCTGTATGTGTAGTAATATTGAAGGGGTGTTCATTACAAGCAGCACTGACAACCTTAGTTTTTATAATCTCCCGGACAGAGTTCACACAGTCAGACTGGCAGGTATCCTCCTCAATGCTGCCGTGACAAAATTCTGATATCGTTTCATTTGATCTTCATTTATCAGACCTTCACAGTCAAAACGTTCCACGTACTTCTACGAAAACTTCCATCGCAGATTTGCAGTGACCAAATATAATGATCGTTGCCCATAAGTATTTGGTTGCTCACTGATAAGATCTTACATCCTGCACAACCCGAGCCTGCCCTTTTGAAATTAACATATGGTCAATTTGGCTCCGAGAGATTTTGCGCGGATGTGTCCATGTTTCCAAATGTATCTGTTTGTGCTGAAAGAATGTGCTTGCTGTTGTGAGCAATTGCAAAGTACATCATTATCTCACTACTATCGGTCGCAGTTTCGTGTCGGGAGTACGGACCTATATGTTTTCACACAAGTCCGTTTAATTTCTGCCAGCACTAGCATTGAAGTGCTCAATTACCATTCTAACATCGTGTTCGGGAATAGATCCTATCAGATCGTAGTAGCCGTGGTAAAATGAGCCTTTAGTTTGGAGCTGGTCGACTTTTTTGGGTGCGTGTCTTAATTACTTGGGGCCCACGAAGAAATCCAGCACCAAGATTTCCGAGGTCATTTCCACTGTTGAGATCAAGAGTGCAACAAAATATCCCACAGTGGCAACAGGGTAAAATACACAAATAGACACATATGTTGACGCACAGCGGGGTTCGTTGTTTTTTTTTTTTGCGGTATCTCTTTTTCCTTTTGTTGACATTTAAACAGATTGGTTTTTACGGAAGCGGGTCGTCAGCCCACCGATGCAACCGTTTAGTCAACTCCTCCGACAAACAAAGGATACTATGGTGGTATTCTTGGAAAAATAAATATGTTCGTTCAATTTAGGTTTACGAGACATGTAAGTGCCCCCGACCACCTGGGCCAATTAACTCACATACAAAGAATTTTAATTCGCTTCATAGTGAGTGATTGCTCTTCCGGTTGACATATAGATGTTCATATTCCTTGGGAGCTGACATTTGCACACCCAATTATCTCCGGGTGGCTGTTTATTCTCTTTTAACACCATTATTGGGTCATTTTATATTTTTAGGATATAATTCTTTTTGTAATATTGCTGTTAGTACTGAAACCGCCCTTGAAATTAAAGAATAGTTCATCTCCTACTGGCTATACTGCCGTTAATAAGACCATGTGGCATAAAAATTAAGTACAACACCAAACTTAATTTCAAGCGGTATTTTTGTGCTGCGTTGTCACGTGTTGACGTGAGGCTTAAGTAATTTATTCTAAATGATTCTATAAATCTAGAAAAGCAAATTCTCATAATAACTACAATCACTTATTTATGTATATACTTTTAATCATCAAATTAATGAAGTTGTAGCGATCTGTTAAGTAGCGCCTTTCAATATAATAATTTATGTTTTCATCGGTATCGTTGGTGATGTGTGAGCCCGCGTTAAAGCAGCAAAATAGGCACCTTACATAATTTAAAATATTTGATTGACGGTTTCAATTAAAATTTATTATATTACGCACCGATAACAATAATAAATTGACTTTTTGACAGTTAGAACAGAGACATCTATTTTCGAAAAAAGACAACATACCTCTTAACACTTTTTTCGATGTCATGAAGAGAATCGAAATGATGCTGGAATAGTTTTGTATTTTGGAACGAGAAGATTTATTTTGTGGGGATCTTGAGAGGTTTTTTTGGTTTGTGAACAAAAACTATTTAGATAATTTGTATGTTGGGTAAATAAAAGTAGAGATCTTGCTGCGTGAACTACGGGACGTTGAAGACATATTGTGTCCTTTTGAGGACAAGTTAATTGATTATATATGCCGCTGTGTATCACAATGGAAAATACCAGCCAGTATCTTTTATGTCCCATAAACTGAACGCTGCTCTACGCAATTATAGCGTAATAGAATTGGAATATCTCGGTGCAATCTTATCAATCAAAAAGTTGTACCCTTACGTGAAAGGTTTTCCGTTCACCGTAATTACGGACCACTCTGGCTTGACTTGGCTGATGACTATGAAAGATCTAACTGGGCGTTTAGCTCGCCGGTGCCTTTAACTTCAAGCATACGATTTTAAGCATCGATTGAGCATCGTAAATGTTTCGAAAATTGTGTGCCAGATGCACTTTCGCGTATTTATGTGGACGCCTTATCTTTTATTTCACCACCTTTGGATTTAGATATGAATTCTTCATATTTTCAGTCACCGCAATACTTAGACTTGGTAAAATGTTTAAAATCAAATTCTTCCAAAGCAATTTACAAATCATGGACGATAAAATGTTTATTAAAGTTGGTGAGGGCGATGCGGATACAATGATAGATATTCCGATCGGAAAACTTGTGGTTTCAGAACAATTAATAACCGTTAATCAAAGGCTGTACTAGTTGCAAGGAACACAAGGCTATAAATTATTCTAGCACACCCCCAGTATCGTCTTTATTGGTATAACTTTTCGACCCCATCAAGATATTTATTAGGATTTCCTCGGACATATCCGCGTACTCGCAACCGTTATAGATGGCTGAATGTTATCCGCGTACTTGCAACTGTTATAGATGGCTGAATGTAAAAACAAATTTGTTTGTTGGAAATTCGGCGATTATGGCTGGACACCTGTGGATAATCAGATGAGTTATTTTAGGAGTAATTTTTTTTTTGTTGGCATTAACGTAGACTTCGGCAATTTTATCTTTTCTTAGTCTTTAACGTAACTTTCAAACAGTTTTTTTTATTCAGGAATCACGTAAATATATTTTCAATATATTTTGGTGGTGGTTTTTTTCAGCACGCGTTTTTTGGTCGCGTCATTCAGTGAAAACATAACTAAATTATTCGTTAAATTTGGTTTTAAGTTTGTTTTGTGAAATGTAAGAAGAAGAATATGTGGACGGAAAAAGGCGTCTGTGGTGACATGCTGAGTGGGGATTGAGGTTCGACGAGTGGTTGCCCGATCTCGATGTCTCTTCCTTGCTGTTACTGATTTAGTGCATTATCTGTTTCTGCGGTTATTGAAACTCCGCGGAATACGCTTTGGACCCCCTTTCTCCCCATGACTATCCCTTACCAGCTACGTACGCCGCAACCAAAGCCTTTGCCTGGAGATTTTCTAACAAAGGAATTTCCGACGTGCTGTGAGATTCCAATAACTATAGTATTAAATGAGAGGTATGCTATACAGAATTGGATCAATTGAGTCTAGAGATTATTTGGTTTCTGCTGGATGGTGTAAGTACAATAGCCCGACTTGCCACGCCACGATTGCGGCTTTAAATTCTTCCCAGCTTAATAATGTCGTAAGGTGGTGACTTCAACAGCATTCATATAAGATATCAGAAATCCGTCACAGTGTTATAAAAATGTTATCCAATAGAATGAATCCTCTTCAGGGTTGATGAATTTATTTTTCACAAAATAAAATCCAGAACAGTTAAGGGTTTACGTCTTGATGTTTTTGATAATGCCACCATACCAAAGAAAAGGCTTTTCTTGAATCACCTGTGAATTACTGTCACAAAACAACCATTCGGCTTATTTAAGTGGCTCCAGATTTAGCTTTTTCATTCAAAATATTTCGTGAAATATGCCAAGTTGTCTTAGAAGAGTCGGGAGTTGACACATTTCCACCTTCTGCAACATTATCTTTTAAGATATTTTAATTATTACCAAACGTTGTTCAATCGTGTATTTTTCCATGTAATAATTGTTGGAGCATACAGCCCAGAAGTTTCTACATCATATCGGTTCTAAATTATTGTTAAATCATTAATTTAGTCCGCTTAATCGATTTTTACTAAATGTTGCTGAATTTCTCTGAGATTTTGACGATTTGTAATTAAGAATTTAGTTTTAACTGCATTTTAGCAGGAACTTCTTCTACCGATGCAAACCGGAGGGAAATAAAATCATAGTCGATTAACTTTTCGTATACTGTGCGTATTATAATTTGAAAGCTAACTTTATAGTAGTTGATGTAAGTCTTTGGAATTTTATATTTAAATCGTTTATACGTTGAACGATGTCTGATAAAAATTTCAGATCAAACTGATTCTTTGGATTTTCATTTAAACAATATTTGAGTTTCGAGAATGTTTTTGAATTAGTTTTAGTATATCGGTCGGGGGTCATCGAGAAATCGAGCGTCTCGCGTTCCGCTCAGTTCAAGTTCTAGAGAAACTTATAATGCTGCTTCAAACCTCATCGCTCAGTATGTTGCACTTGCCACATAAAAACAGAGGGAAAATGTTGATTCCAACATTTAACAATCCTTGTAGTTTGGAAAACGTATAGGTGCAAGGATAACACATTAAATCTTTCGAAATCTGGTTGCTTCCAATTTCCATAGGAGTAGAATTATCGATATGCGCGAATTCATCTTCTACGGGACTATGGCTTTAATCTAAGAAGCTTACCAATGTCATTCTTATTCATGATTGAATTGCAATTATTGTTGATATTGGAATCATAACTTGTATTTTCAGTTTTGGAAGAAGTTTGATTAGTTTGGCGATCTGTACTGTTGCACTTGTTTTTGCCCCGGTTGAACTTTGAGTTTTTATGCAAAGCGTTTTGTTTCTTAGACAAAAACTTTAAAGTACTTTCCTCTTTCTTTAATCTCTTTATTTCAAGTGTTTATTGGGGGGTTATCACATATGGTTTTGTTTGTTCCTCGCTAATTGTGTATTCGTTGAAATTTTGTGGTGATCTCGGACGACCCAACCCATTAGAAATGTTCTCATCAACATAACCGAAATCGTTTATTTCAATAATATTAAATATTATTGTGCTCTGGATCTCATCTTTTGTTATTATAATATTTTCACAACTCTGATAGTTAATTAACTCCTTTTGTGTAGCGCCTGCTTCGAGTATAAAGATATATAGAGAGAGTGTAAAACTTAAAATGTATGAAAAGAGAATAAGAAAATCGTACTACAACTTCTGTCAAAAAAAATTTTTTTTTTTGTTTATTTCATGTTTTGTTTTTTTGTGTTGAACGTCGAAATAAAATTAAAAATTATAAGTGAAAAATATAAAATAGCTAAATTAATTAAGTGTGTGTGACAAATTGCTTCAATACGAAGCAAATTAATACAAAAAAAACAATTATAAAAAGTGTTTAATTAACTTTTTTAGGTAAGTGTTAAGTGTATATTTTTTCAAAATTTTTTTAATCCCTTCGATCGCAATTTAATTCACACGAATGAAAATAAAAAATAATTGTGCAGTTTTAAAGTGAATTTAATCCTTATTATGGCCAACCATTTTAGTTTAAATCAGTTTTAGTTTTCTATCAAAAAAATTAAAACTAAACTGTTTGTATATCAAAAATAGAACAAAATTACGCGGCCATTTTGCTTTTTTTAATGTTTATATAAAAACGTTCATAGCCGGCGAAACTATTTTTTTTTGTGGGTTTTTTTTTCTGCTGTTAAAATGCGTGAAAATTTTATTTATATTTTGTGAATAATTAATTATTTTTTAATTATTTATAGAATATATGATATATAATTATTTATTTATTTTTGTGTCTTGTTAAATAGATTTCCGAACGATAGAAATTTTCGAAAACAGTGGCTAAAAATAATTAAACTAAGCAGAATGAAAAGTACGCTCCGAATTTGTTCGGACCACTTCGAGAACAGGTTCATACGTAAAAAGGGACCTTGCACATATTTTAGTTCAGAAGCGATTCCAACAATATTTGCATCTTCATATATCTAGAGCCACTGCAGAACAAGAGCCATTATTAGAAATGAACATAGACTTAATGAGTTCAAATTTGAATGATCCAAGTATTTCATTACCGAATATTGCTATACAAGAAGAAACCCTCAGAAGTTCATCGTCTTCAAGTGGCAAAATGATTCCCGAAACCGAGCCAAATGAAAGTGAAGGTGTTCAACTAAAGATCAGTACGACCGAACTTAGCTCCGAAGAATCTTCACAAGTAATCGAAGATATGGACCATATGGACAAATCTAATGAAAGAAAATTAAAAATGTTTAAACAAAGAGATTTGTAGAATTAAATCTTTATGCTCGAAGATTAAAATTAATTCTAATTTTATTTTTGTACCTGGAATACAATAAAATGTTTTTATATAAAATAGTTTTTTAATATTTATTACTATAATTATATTGTAAATGTATTTTCCAGGTAAAATTAATAACTAATTATTATGTACTGTTTTGGTACATACTTTTATTCTTCTCGTGTAAACGGGATATAAGATTAATCATCCCTTTAAAAAAATATTAAAATTAAATTATATTATCTAAAATAAAATGGGTGGAATTATTTTCTACAAGTATATTGTAAAAAATATTTATCAATTTTGTATTGTGGTACATAATTATGTACATTTTACATATTCATAAATTTCTAAAAATCAAATTTTTTTAACCCTATGAAAAATTAAATAATTTTATGTGCGACTATGGCAATAAACAAAAAAAAAATGAGAGAAATAAAATAAAAAAATATATGTTTTGACAGAAGTTGTAGTACGCTCAAAATATATTATCCTACCCGGTTGAGCGCCTGTGAACGTTTCGGATATTCTCAAGCCGTTAACGTTACTGTGTTAACGTTTCCGGCTTTCTTTAAATCACCAACAATTTCGGAAAATAACTAATAGAACCATCCTACGGAATTGTGTTAGGAACAAAGTTAGTTAGTAGTTTGCCGAGACACTTCGAAAAATCAATGGCGGTAAAATCCCAAGGAAACAAACTACATGCCTGAAATCCATTTTGAATTATTTGTGGCGTAATGCTGCTATCTAAAGCTTTTAACAAACTTTTCTCTTGTCAGATGAGCACCTGAATTTTATCTGCGCCATTTATTAATTATTTTGATCCATGGTTGTTAAAATTGAATTGCGTTTAGATACCAAACAATAGCAATAATTAGTATACCCAACAGCACACATAATTCACTTACCTTTAGTGACATGTGTGTGCTATATTGTGACTTATTAGATATGGGTAGAAGTGCTTCGATGTATATTCATCAAAGACCTCTTTCGTCAGCATCCATTTTCTGAAATTGCCAATGCCCAACTTTCAGGTACAGATTTCCGGATTTCCTCTGGCACTGATTTATACGGGTCATCGGTATAAGTTTCACCACTGGCACTAAATGTGTACATAACACTTAAATTGGAATTTGGTGCACCACGGTCAACTTCATAAATATGTCGTGATCCTTTGGCGGCCGGCACAGATCGGGCACAACAAAAAATTGGTTTGGCCGCCCTTAGATACTCGTTCTGGTGATTCCAGAATATTTAAAATATTGCTTTCGTTTAAATATCTTGTATTTTGTGAAGCTTTTTTGTTTGTAATATGTTTCTCTCTAATTTCCAATAACGTTTTTTGAAGAATCTCTTCGTTTTACGTCCCTTGCTTTTTAGGCATAATCGTAACCTAAATTTCATTAAATAAATTAAAATGTAGTTAGTGGTATGAGACAATTACTGTAGCAATGGGTACACAATTATTGACACCACAATGTAAATAGCTATAGGAAGTAGTTACATTTATTGACAGTCTAGGACCAATTACTGAAACTATATCAACTGTTGCTATATCATTGACACCTAGCATTGCATCAAAAATTCGAGGTGTCAATAGCTGTAGCATTTAGGCTATAAGTCATATTAGGTTTTTAACAATCTCTATAAAAAACCTTCACTAAACTAAAATTAAAAAAAAAATAATTAAAATACTAAATTTTAGTTGGCCTTGCCAAGCACTCACATAGTAAAACACACGAACAATTGCGTAGGACTGATTCAAGACAATTTTTGGTGTGTTTTATTATGTGCGTGCCTGGAAAAATTAACCAAAATTCGGTATCGAGAAAATTTAATATATTTCCGTTGTATTAATTGAGACGATATTATAGTCAGAGTGGGGCAGCCTGTGATGTTTACGCTTACGATTATATAGGCTTTATCCACCTTGTAAACATTGCCGATTTTTTTTCCTCCACGTTGGTGTGGATGAGTAGCCTCTCCTCATGTTTGATGGCACATTCGCGAATGACGTCATCTATCAATTCTATTTATAAAACATTGTGTATTTCCCTGTTAGTCACAAATCGATAAGCGTTGGTGACCATCCGAAGAAGTTTATTTTGGGTACGCAGGATAATGTCTCTGTTGGATTTATGAGTACAACTCCATAGCTGCGCACCATACATCCATATTGGTTTAAAGATATTCTGGTAAATTAGTCTTTTGCAATACAAGTTCATTTTGGATTGATTCCCATAATTAACCAATACATTTGACGTTGCTTTAATCGTATTTGTTCAGCTTTTTGTCTCAGTTGATGTTTCCAGTTTAGCCTTGAGTCTAAATGCGGACCAATTTATTTAGCCGATTCAGCCTGCGGCACTTGCCCTCGTTGAGGTATATGTGGTGGTTTATGTTTTTGGGTCTCAGCGTAAATGTCACATGGGTTGATTTAAGCTCATTAAGCGCGATTTTCGAATCAATCGTCCATTTAGTAACGTTGTTCATTACTCGTTGAAGATTTTCCACTGCCCTTTGTTGATATTCGTCTATTGTCATAATAAGAGTGTCGTCAGCAAATGTAGAGAAGGTAGAGGAGGAGTTCAAAACATGTTTCTTCATGGATGACTCTGCATTTGCGATCAGAGAGGTATGATTCACGCAGCTGGCAATAATTTTGTGGTGTCATTTTGCACATCTTGAATATCAATCCCTCTTGCCAAACCCTATATCAAGAGCCTGGGCTACTTCTTTTCTTCTAACGCTTGCTCTATCACCGTAGTCATTCGTTGGACTTGATCTATTGTGGAGTGGTTACTGCTGAATCCAAATTGAAAATCAGGAACGTTTACCATTGGCTTGAGGCGTTTCAGAAGTAGTTTGTCAAACAGCTTTGATAAGGTCGGGAGCAGTGAGATTGGTCTGTACGATGTTACTTTTTTCATCTGGTTTGTCTGGTTTCTTCAGCATAATTATTTGGGCCATTCTGAAGCATTTGGGTACATACTTCAATATCATACAGGCACTAAATAAGTATGGGATCATGATAATTGCTTTACGTGGTGATATTTCATCAATTCCTGGTGCCTTTTTTCGGTTAAGATTTGGGTCGATATCTTCGGCAATTTCCATTGACGTGACCCTTTTAAAATCCTGACTTGGTTGATAAACAGGTGTTACGTCGATGTTGGATTAAATGTCATGGGGCTTAAATACTGTTGCTAGGTGTTGAGCGAAGATTTCCGCATTTTCTGTGTTTTGTCGAACACAACTACCTTGAGTATTTCTTATGGGTGGTATCCGAGCTACAGGTCGTTTAAATTTTCTGGTGGCTTTCTATAACGAGTAGACTTTATCCATTTCTGGACCCAGCCCGCTCAAGTACTTGGCTGTTTTGCCAATGGGATTTCTGCTGAGATGCCATATTCTCCATGTCTTTCTTGGAACTTCAATTCCAACGAGAATGAAGTTTCTATGGAGTTTTTATGGAACGGTACAAATGACAAAAAACCTATCAAATGTCCAAAAATAAATTTATTGGTAAGGTTTCGCTTTTTTTGTTTTTTGTTTTCTATATCGCTTACTGACAACAGTACATGAATGTGATCAGATGTTAAGTCGTTAACCCCTTCAGCTCTAGTCTAACTGGATGAAATACCCTTTATGATAAAGAAAACAAGTAAATCTGGTATTTTTCCTGCATCCGTTGGTCATTACATTGGCCCCCCTGGAAACAGATATTCACATTTGATTTCATGAATGGCATTGGGCAGAGCATTTCCTTTTCCATTAGAAATTAGCCTGGAACACCAAGTTGTATATTTTATATTGTAGTCCCCTCCAATGATAAATCTTGGACCGATTTTATTGAAGACGTTATTGAATTGTAACTTCGTGGGTGTATGCCGTGTAGATCTGCGCCATTATATTGGATTGAGATAACCGTTGCTTGCATGTAGCTTTCCCGAATATTATCTTGTTGATTATTGATATTATTTTTAATTAGTACAGCTGAACCACCTCTAGTTCTTTCCCTAGGATGGGTTGTCCAGTAGGAATTGAATCGCTTTATTCGAATAAAGCTTTTGTTGGAGAAGGGCGTTTCTGAAATCAGCGCAATATCTATATTGTTTGAATGGAGAACTATTAAATTGGCGTTCCAAGTTACAATGCATAGGAACCAGTTAATCATTTTTGTGTATGCTGATTTTTTTACTTTGCGGATAGAAATTAATTTCCAGTTTGCCACTATCTCCACTAAGTGACCAAGTGTCAGTTGAATTTGACTGAGCATTTTAATGATTCAATGTTATTAGACTCGTTACTGATTTCTGTGTATTTGTTGTTTTTGTTTAATTCATCAGCTGATTTGGTGATTTACGCATAAGATAATCCAACTGTGGATATGGTTTACTTTTCGTTTGAGGTTTAGCTGCTTTGGTTTGTAATCGCTGTACTACGCTTGTTCTATTACTCTGTTGACTTTTAATTTTGTTCAGATATACAGGCATCCTTTATAATTTGCAGTATGTCCTTCTTGATGACAAAGAGCACATGAAGATGCGCTGGTTGTTTTTTGCATTTGACTGTAGTATGCAAGTCTATGATGTTCAATACTTCTTTCTTGTTGCCTTTTTGTTTTAATTCGATATAAAACAATATTTCTTAATCTTTCTATGATTAATGAATGATGGTAGCCCTCTGATAACCACTCTATAAGCCTTCCCACTCTTCAGCTGATAGGTGTGATATGTGATATTTTCTAGTTGGTTGTTGGGTTCATTGACAACCGATGAGGACAACATATGGACGTTCTGTTACTCTGTTAAAAATGAAACATCAATGGTGACTGCGCCATCAGCTATCAATCAAACAAATTCACTGGAGGGGAAATATGGAAAAATTTAAAGAGAATAGTACTGAAAACGATTAAAGTTAATCAATCACAAAAATAAATAAATTAATAGTGTTTTAAAAAAAAGAAAAACATAAAAATTAGCTCCCCAATGCCACTGATGATGGTGATGATGACACAGAAAATACTCTCTGTAAATATTTAATGTTTGTGCATTATCATCACCAAAGCAGCATACCACCATAAAGTTTTCCCATCATTATGTCATGCCATACAATTTTTGTATTTTTTGTGCCCACTGTAAATACCACTTTTCATTATCCTACACTATTGTTGGTGTGCTTCAGCTTGGAACTAATTTCTATCCGAAAACAAAAATAAACAATAACGGGGGTGTGGGAGAAACGGAAAAAGTTTTCAATCAATTTTCTTAATTTACTTATCTTTCTATTTTTATTTATAAGCATTTTCCTGTATATCTTCCTTTCTATACATGTGCACATAGCTACACTATTTTATAGATGTTGTTATAGTTTTAGTCTTAAAGTGTGAATTAATAGCAAAAAAAAACTAAATAAATTCAATCTGAATAAATGTGAACTGTATGTACAACTATAATAATAGAGATAAATGTGCTTGAGGGAGGATAGAGGTGGTAAATAAGAATGGAAACTCGTGTGTGTGTATATGGTAGTTCTTGTTGCTCATGTTTTTCGAGAGACGCTTTTATCTCTTTTGCCCAGCTATAAAGGATTTTTATTGTTAATTCGGTTTATATTTCTATTTATGTAGTATATCCACTTAAGTTTATATAGCATAAATAATTTGGTGTGCTGAAATATAGTACATACTTTGGGTATATACAAACATTACGAACGGATTTTGTTACCACACAGAATTAAAGAATTAATGTACTTTCGCCATATACGTGCGCGCCTTTATCCATTTTCATTTCTGCTGATTTTGCCGGTACGTAATTAAATTTTTCCATTATCAACACTTTGCGCTTTTATTTGTTTCGTTCCGCTACAAAAATTAAGTTGTATATACGAACCTATATATACCTCTTTACCATATATATTATGTATATATACATATATATAAAGGTATACCTATACATTTATCTAATTATACACATTAAACACCGACTTCACCAACTGGTGCCTTAATTATGTATAATATACAACGAGAATGTATCGTACAATAAATTTGAGTAGCTCCCTTCATTTTATTCAAAGATGATATCTTAATTTTGTCAAATAACTTAATCTATACCATCATGCGACTGGACGGCTCATGTAACGATATCCAATATGTATAGTCTGTGTACGGTGTCAAATACAAAATAATTAGTAAAAATGCTAACGAATCTGTAAATATATGTATTCACCGATTAAATAAATTAATTAATTATCCCAAAATCAGATAATCCTGCTCAAATAACCCAGCATTTTTTTCAATGCTTGCACAGCGCTGGTCAAAATTGAATTAATCACGGGCCATTTGATACAATTAGATCGGTAGATGAACGAAATTAAAGTTTGGAAGTGTTTATCGGTTCCAACACGCGTGAGGAATTTACTAAGGGCGCGCAGATATTGATATTCAACCTTATTCATATGCCAAATCGAAGTTCCCGATATAATCGCGGTATAGCTCTCCTTTGCACGGCATACACGTTACTTTTCCACATAATTTTGGATTTATTCAATCCTCCGGCGGAAAGTTGAGAGATTGAGGAGGTTGAAATATTTGGGCGGTCGCGCTTTGTATCCACTGCTAGAATATTAACACGTAACAAATATCGTCACGCTG
Source organism: Tipula unca (assembly GCA_951394425.1). Lineage (NCBI taxonomy): Eukaryota > Metazoa > Arthropoda > Insecta > Diptera > Tipulidae > Tipula > Tipula unca. The sequence continues at coordinate 153,063,885 of OX596380.1, read as the reverse complement.
AAGCTAGGGCGTTGATCAGGCCCATTGTTATGTATGGAAAGTACGGAAATTAAAGCACTGACGGACGAGCATGAGAGATGGCTCATTACAGTTCAGAGACGAATCATACGTGTGATTTACGCCCCAAAACGCGAAGAAGATGGTATATACCGATGTCTGACAATGACCCCGAAATTTGCCAAAAAAATTCACAAACGGCAGTTCACCGAAAACAACCATTTCAGAATGGATTGCTATACAAATTTCGAAAATTTCAAATAATAAAGAACAGTTTTAAAGGCCATTACTGGCCGCTTCCTTCGTCAACTATTAGGCTCCAACGGTTTCGATCCTATGCATGTTCTTCATACTGTCTAAGACAATCTGAAGAGGCCAAGTCATTCTCTACATCGTGAAGCCATCGTCGTCTGCAACTACCTCTGCGCCTACCATATGGTGGCTCACCTTTCAGAGATCGCTGCACAATTCGTTCCGGATCAGCACGCAGAACGTGACCGAGCCAGCGTACTCGCAGAGATTTTATTTAATGCACATTATCGAGGAACTTCATCAGATCTCTGATCTCGAAATTGAACAGAGCTCGGTATGTGCCATCTATTTCGCGTTTTGGGCCGTGAATCACACGTATGACTCTTCTCTCAAATGTAAGGAGCCATCTCTCGTACTCATCCGTCAGCGCCCAACTTTCATATCCAAACATAACAACGGGCCTGATCAACGCTTTGTAAAGCTTCAGCTTCACGGCACTTGATAAGTGTTTAGATTTTAGCAGTGGCCTTAGAGGATACAGAGAACGACTGCCAGCTGCCAGCCGCACTTTAATATCCTCACCCACACTGTTATCGTGAGTGATAAGAGAACCCAAATATTTGAACCTCCTCACTCCCTCAAACGTGTGGTGGCCACTTCAAAAATCTGCTGTGCCATTGTCCCTAAAACCAGAGATCAGGTATTTCGTTTTGAACTCATTGATCTGAAGTCCAACTGAAGCTGAAAACTCTACAAGCGGATCAAGTATTTCTTTCACTCTGTTTGCATATGCAGATGACATATGCGTGATTGGACTGAATAGCAAATTCAGTCCAATCACGCATATGTCATCTGCATATGCAAACACCTGATTGGGCTGGCGATATAAGATGTTGCGCTGGGGTGTTTCAGGTTTACGAAAGATGTACTCCAACATGAGATAAACGAGTATCGGGGACAGAGCATCTCCCTGCCGAACACCCGAGTTAACTGCAAAAATTGTCGATAGCCTGTTCTCAACTTTAACACAGCATTCACACTGCGTCACTGTCATCCTACACAGTCGTACCAATTTTGTTGGCATTCCTAGGTACTTTAGGGCAGGCCACAAACCCTCTCGATTGATCGAGTCATAGGCTTGCCGGAAATCCAGGAACACCTAATGTACGGAGATGGATGTCTCATAATATTTTGATAGAATCTTTCGCAGCGAAAAAACCTGATCAGTGACTGATCGATTCGGATGAAATCCTCATTGATAGTCACCAAACATGCTTTCCACTAGAGGACTGATTATATCCAATATAATGTATAGGACATTAACTTGTATGGTCTGCAAAGGAGAACTACACTGCGATAATTCTCACACTTCAAGCGGTCTCCCTTCTTGAAGATGGGGCATATCGCGGCCACTTTCCATTCGTCAGGCATAACTTCGGTTCGCCATACTAATCGAATAAGGTCGAAAAGACAGTTCAACAAAGTATCCCCTCCGAATATCAAGAGCTCCGAATTAATGCAGTCCACTCCAGTTGAGCGGTTTCGTTTCAATCTCTGCATCAAGTACTGCGTCGATGTTGACACAGATGTTTCTATCCCTGTCCCGAATGGCGGTTGTTCCAACTCGTATTTGTCTATACCGTGCCTATTGTTGTCTGGACCAGAAAATGAAAATTGTGCTTCATATAACAACATTTGTCTGAATTTGTCGGTTTTATAAATCCAAAGAGAATATAATTAAAAATTCAACCGAATCTCGATAATTTCCATTTCAAAAAGAGAAAATTCTCTGGATTTAAAGATCTCCACAATTGCGTGGAGAATTTCTGAAACGTTTAACTTAACCCATAAAATTTTCATTTACTAGATTTCCAATTCGTTCAAAAAAAAAAAAGTTGCGTTCAATTGTGCTTCATGGTACAATAAACATATTTCTTAGAAGGTTTTCCAGTTATAATTAATTATTCAATAGTCAAAAATGACTGGAAAGCACATTGTTTTCGGGAAAAACATATTACCCCAAATACGAAAAGTTCCTTCTAAACTAGACGCCTGGCAGCCTTAGTATAGTGGCACTTAAATTTGTAATAGGTCCCCGAGCACGCAATTTTGGTATTATGAATTTGTTCCATTTTCGGTGTTTTAAGTTTCGAAATTGTAATACGATCCCTATCAAGTGTTCAAATATATTTTGAAATGTTGACAAATAAAGATAATTTAACAAAAACAACAATCGAAAACGTCAAATTTATGTAAACATTTTGCACCTGTTGATTATATCAAGTTGTAGGTGCGGGCCAATATAATTGCTGTAATATTCTGAGAGGTTATGGACGAAGCAAGATAATTGAAAATGATATTTCGCTAAAATTGACAATTCACCGAAAACGACAATTGACCGATAATGACAATTTGCCGAAATCAATATTTTTAATAGTGGCTCTTCAATCTGTGGCTAACAGGCAGTCTAAGCTGTTTCTTTACGATCGAAATTCCCATTTTTGCCCCCATCATTCTAATTTAAAAATAAAAAAAGGATGGTCTTTTGAGTGAATTCATTATTCTTGCAAACAAGAGACTATTGGTAAAATATCCCACACCACGTTTTTCCAAAGTTTTCTTGAAGCAGATCAATCCAGTAACGTTGTTCGGCCCCTTCTAAGTGGATGAATCTCCAATGCCCCAAGATGAAGCACATTTTCATATGAAATACAACACTTGGCGCAAAAGGAAGTTGTACTCGGTATCTAAGCCGGTTGGTAAGCATCAATATGATTGCACAAGGTTCTAAGCTCCTTTCTAAATTTGTCTCAGATTGTAAAGTGAAAATTGGCGAAAGCAATGAGGTGCGCGCCACTATAGTATTTCTTCTAACAATGATTTCATTGCAATCTTTATCTATGAGTAAACGTCGTTTGGTTTGATGACAGTTACAATGTTGTACTTGTTCCGATTACCTGACCAAACGAAACCGATTTAATTTTTTTTAGCATGACGTTTCCTTGCAGAATTAAATTAGTTTTGAAATTAGTGTACCTGGTACTAACAATAACTTTTGGTGATTGTACCTCGTTCTAGAGATTGAACAATATGCGGCCAAGTATTAAATAAATCCATCATAAAGGTAAGATAATGTCGCATGGCAGCTGCTTCGGTTATCATTTATCGAAGTACTGCGCTTGTTATGATCTGTTTACAGAATTATTTTCTTAAATCATGTTTCGCAAACCAGATTTGACGATGTTGTTGTTTCATAATGTTCCTTAGAAGTCGTCTTAACTCTATGTCAACAATTAAAAATCGGGTTTATCATCGCCATTACTAGGAAAGAGTTAATCGAGCTACGTCATATATTCTTCCAAATTTGTCGTTGGTGAAGTTTGCAGCGGTATTTCAGGGAATTGATTCCCAGTGGTACGAATAACTACAAATCGAACCTGGGTGTTCTTGCGGCTAGGAACTTCAGGCTAGACTTAGGATAGGTGGTCTTAATGAAGGCAAGGTGTTTGGAAGCGAATAAAATGCAAATATATTTAAGTCTCTTTGTTATATTAAACAAGAAATGAATGTTTAGTCAAGTGTAGCCTATTTATTGCAAATCGATTTTAATCGAACGTTCGACTGTCAAAAGATTTCGATGAGCAAACAAATTTACAAGTTCTAGTTTTCAATTCCCAAATTTCGATTGTAAGCAAAGGTTTTAAATGCTATAATTTTTGGTAGCAGGACAATTCACCGAAAACGACAAAAACTATACCGATTATAATGATATCGATTTATTTGATGGAAATGGCATTGGAAAATGACTTTTGGATAATGTTCTGGAATATGGTTATCTGGAACTGAGCTAGCCCAATCCGTCACCGATTATGATGGAGATATAAATGAGATTGGATAATGATTTTTGGAGTTTTTTTGAACGGTAGCAGTGTGATATACGTTTGTTGTCTATCCGAATTCTTTATAAATCTAGCAAGATTAGTGACCTTCTCAAGTTGAAAGTCTAAGCCATGGTTTAAATTTAATTCATAGTAAACTTACCGCTGGTGGAGGGATACTAGGTCAGATGAGAAAAACACGATTACTTCCCAAAGTTAATTTATTCTGGTCAAAAAATCAATGATTCAAAATGTTTTTAACATGGATTTATTCTATGCTCCATTTAGCGTTATCCAAGGTACACCATCGAGGAGGCGGACATCTTTTGCAAACCATTTTTAGGGGTTCATATTTTTCTTAATTTTATATATTTTTAAAGTTATTATTAAAGTTATCTCCAAATATTATTTTAAACAAATGGATTATATAGTTCAAATGAAGTTTCAATTCAAATTATCCATTGAGGACACAATTATATACACACCATTTTTCAATAAGAGGGCGTCTGCAATATGAATTGGCCTAGTTCCGCTCCAAATATCCATATTCCTGAATTTTATCAATAAATCATTTTTCAGTCCCATCTTAATTCAACTAGTTAAGTTCCTTGATATTTGGCCAAGAATTAGAATAGTTCCGTTCCGGTTAGCCATATCCAAAACTTTATCCAAAAATCATTTTCCAATCCCATTTCAATCAAATAATTCGAATTCATTATAATTGGTGTAGTAGGTCCCATGTATTTTCTTTTTCGGTAAATTGTCGTTTTCGGTGAATTGTCGTTTTCGGTGAATTGTCGTTTTCGGTGAATTGTCATTTTCGGTGAATTGTCGTTTTCGGGGAATATTGTTTTCGGTGAATTGCATTTTCGGTGAATTGAGTTTTTCGGTTAATTGTTTTTCTGTGAATTGTCATGGAATCATAACTATTGAATAAAAAAACTGTATACATGAATCAAAAAAATTGTTGAATGTAATCAGCTGTTAAAATCCAGCTGAATACTTTCTACAATGATACTTTTGATTCATGTTTACAGTTTTTTAATCAAAAATTATGATTCCACGACAATTCACAGAAAAACAATTAACCGAAAAACTCAATTCACCGAAAACGCAATTCACCCAAAACCACAAGTCACCGAAAACGACAATTCATCGAAAACAACAATTCACCGAAAACGACAATTAACTATAAATAGGTTAGGTTAGGTAAGGGTGGCCGTTCTAAAGGACTAGCATAGACACAAAATTGGTCCATAGCTGTACCACATTCGAGTTTCCTCCTCTTCACTCGCTAAACCATCCTGAGCTTACTAAGAAGCGTTTAAAGTCCCGGATCTCGATCTTACTAAGATCCGTGAGATCATTTAAAGGCGAAGTTCCCATAAATTTTGTTCTGCTGTACGCTAGACTAATACAGGTGCAGAGCAGATGGAGTACATTTTCCTCCTCCTCCACATCATCACAGCTGCGGCATAAATCGTGGACTGGGGCACCCAGTCTGCTCGCCTGTTTTCCAATGGGACAATGTCCCGTTATAGCTCCCACGACCATGCCAATATGGTGCCGTCGAAGCGATATCAGTTGGCCTGATCTAGACCGGTCAAGTCCTGGTTATTTCACACGAACTGGCGTTAGACCGTTTGACGTTCGTTTCTTTTATGGCTTCTTCCTGAAGCAGCAGTTTACATGAAGCAAGCGGTATCTTTATATCCCGCCTGATTTGGGTTATTAGGCGTGTTGTACCCTTGCGGACCAACTCATCTGCTATCACATTCCCTGCAATATTGAAATGCCCTGGCACCCACGTCAAGCGGATGTTGAAATGATCAGCCATCTCATTTATAGATGCCAGGCAGATCTGGGCTACCTTCGACGTCAGGGAGTATGATTGTAGCGTTTTAATAGCAGCCACGCTGTCCGTAAAAATGCGAATATCCCTCGTAGATATTACATTATAATTCAACCAGTCCATGACTTCCGTTATCGCGATTAATTCAGCTTGAAAAACGCTACAAAAGTCGGGAAGACGAAAAGAGAGGTTAACCCCTAGTGCCTCACAGAAAACCCCGCAGCCAACCCCTCTATCCCTTTTTGAACCATCCGTGAAGAAGCTTAGCGCCTCATTGTCCATAACCGTTTCGTTCACCCAGTCCTCTCTGGTGGGAGACTCAGTTTGGAATCTCATCTCAACAGATGGCAAAGGAATAGCATAGTCGGTAGCTTCCGGGATACCCCTGTTGCACAGGATAGACGAGTGCCCTGCATTGTTACAGGTTCACATAGATATGGATTTGAGCAAAGTGGTTGTGCAAGATGCAATTTGCTCGGCCACAATATCCAAGGGAGTAAGATGAAAGAGAATCTCCAGAGCTTGAGCAGATGTGGTTCTGAGACTTTGGACTTTCATCAATAGTTTACGGTTGGCCATAATTTTTAACGCTGGCCACCAGACGACAACCCCATACAGCAGTATAGGTTTGACCACTGAAACGTAGAGCCAGTGTACTATGTTGGGCTCCATACCCCATCTCTTTCCAATGGCATTTTTGCAGGAGTAGAGCGCTATAGTAGCTTTTTTTACTCTCTCTACGATGTTTGCTTTCCAGCTTAACTTATTGTCCAACAGCAGTCCGAGGTATTGTGCTCTATCCGTAAAGATCAAGCGACTACCATTTAATGTTGGCGAGTCACACTGGGGAAGTTTGTGCTTCCTGGTAAAGAGTCCGAAGACCGCAATAGATATGTTACCCACGTAAGCAACCACCTTGAAGCCTTGCCCTTCCAGGTTTAGTAACAGGTCATTTATGACCAAGTTCCAAAGAAGGGGGGATAGAACCCCACCTTGAGGTGTCCCTCTGCTCCCACCCAGATATGCTGTCACGATCCTGCCTCTAAGCATATGATCTATCCAGCCTCTGAGTGACCCGTGCGTCTACCCCCAGACACGCAAAGGCCCGAGTGATTGCCTCCGGTTTGAGTCTATACCCCTATTTATCATGGGTTTCTCCGGAGCTAGTACCGAGCACTCCTGGAAATGCGTTGCTAGTCATAGCTCCAGGGATTCCTCACTACATGTAGTCCATGAACCATCCGGTCGTTGTAAATAGCCCGGGATGGAAGGACTAGAACATAGTACTTTGCGTAGCCTGGCCGCCTCCGAGGATTCCTGTATATTACCACAGTAGAACTTTCAGGCCCTCGTTTTGGCTGCTCTCAGCTTGTACTTGTAGGTTTTGAGGACTTCCTTATAGTCCCAACCTGCAGCAGCATTTGTGTTCCTCGCTTTCTTGAACAGTCTCCTGCATTTCATACGAGTACCTTGGAGTTCTCTCGACCACCAGGGTGGCCGAAAAATACCCAAGGGGCTACTGATAGGACATGCACCTAACATGGCCATGCTAAAAGCGTCAGATAGCTTGGTTACTAGAGCATCAAGCTCCTGTGTAGATGAAGGAGGGTTTGGAACCGATACCGGTAATACGTTACCCAGAATGGTCCTGAAACAATCCCAATCAGTTTTTCTCCTATTTCTGAAGGGTGGTTTCCTAGTGGGTTTTGTATCCACTTCGTACTGGAAATAACAATGGTCAGAAAAGGAATGGTCTTCGGACACTTTCCAGTTCAATACCCTCTCCTTAATAAAATCCGAGACATTAAGTGTGATGTCCCCAACACTTCCTGTCTATTTTTAGTAATAAAGGTTGGCTTACACCCGATATTACATATATTTAGGCTAGTACTTAAAATAAAATCAAGGCGTAACTCACCTCGCCTGTTTATACCTGTTCTTCCCCAGATTAAGTGATGCGCATTAGCATCGCTACCCATGATGATTCCTACCTTACGTTTTCGAGCCTCCATTATTGCACTGCCCAACCTACCTGGTGGTATATTTTCCTCCTCGTATGGTAGGTAGGCCGATATTAGCCAGAAATTTTGCCCATCCAGCGCGATGCTAGCCACCACTACATCAGCGTTGCTGTAATTTAGTAGTATAAAAATATTCAGATTATTTCTAGCGAGAATGCAGGAACGTATCTTATCTTCATTTTTCGCATGTAGTATTTTATATTTGGGACTCTCACGTTGATTCGTCCGATAGGAGCGCACAGCTTCGTCGCAATGATCTCGAAATCTCCGAGTCCAGTGATAGTGTCTCCTCAATGTCCTCCGGGATGCTGCAGACTTCTGGGTCACCAACACCAGGCGGGACACCACAAGTGTTTTCCCCCTCTGCTGCAGGTATCTATAAATATCTGGATTTTAAAATTATTGCAAAAATTTACAGGAACACGACCATGAACTCTCCAATTGTCCAGCGCTGCGATATTCAAACCCACATATCGTATTCATCCATAAAATGTTTTGTACCCTTTTTCTGATAACTACACAATGCTTTGCGGGTAAAACAAATATACAACAACTTTACCATCATTTTATGCTTATATAAGTTATGTTTCAAAATTTATTGATCATGATAAATTGGTTATTTATTATCATTAAATTGGCCATTCGAAATACTCGCCACTCGCCCGCACTTCACAAGAATATTTATGTATGTATGTATACAGACGAGCAAGAAAAATAGATTTTTCGAATGAAAACTAAATTTTGTTTTTTTTCTATTTTACGACTAAACACTCTCGTATATGTATGTCGAATACAGTTGGTCAATTATTTTGTAGTTTTTCGAAAATAGTTCCGAAATTTTAATGATTGTTTTCTCTAGGAAAAGAGATTTTTTTTTATTTCTGGCTCTTGAAAAAGACTGGCAGCACAAAAACATAAAAACAGATGGTTCATCAATAATGATGATGATGATGATGATATGGCGAACGATGGTGATGGAAGTAAATTTAAAAGCTTTATCATTTTACGATAATTAATTATAGTCAGTCAGAGTAAGTAGCTTTATTTTCTTATATATTGCAGATTTCAAAACGAACAATGGGTATGCATATGTTTCATCCTTGAAATTATCTTTAAAGTAGATGGATCTCAGTGTTAAACTAAGCTTATAAATGTAAGCGCTGTCAACCCAAATTTAAGATCGACATTTCTTCATTTCACCATAAAAAACCCAAACTTGTGTGTTTCAATATACGTATATATATACGTACACAATGATGGGTGTATATGGTACAACAATATATTTGTGCAAAAAAATTTATTTCAAATTATACAAAAAAAAAAAATAAATTTAAATTAAAGAATTTGGCAAAAAAAAAATTTGAACAATAAATTTCTTGGTATTGGGATTTAGTGAGAGAGATATTTGGTTCAAAACACGTACATAATTGGTTTTTTATACAAACAAAATCTTTTAATTTATAAAACAATTTTGAATCAGCACTCCAGCCATAATTTTTTGCGAATTAGTAAAAGGGATTTGACATTGTTTGTGATGGGAATGGCTTTAAAATATATTTTTCTTTCAAATCAATTTTCTTTTGAAATGAAATTGACTTTTTAATGGAAAAAGACTTTATGGCTGCCAACTATTATAAATAACTAAGCAACCAAGATTTTACTTGCAATAACATATTAAGCTTTGGAGGGACGCGCTTTCCAATTTACATCGTTAAATTAGGTGACTATAGATCGGATTTCACAGTGAGACTCTAGCAACAGACTAGAATTATAAATAATTTGACAAGTTGCAACTAAAAATTATAAGAGGCCAAGAGAATTCCTCAAGGTCACATCAAAAATTAAGCGGTTAAATAAAGGCAACTCAACAGTGACTGGAGAAATTAATCAAAATATGGACGAGAAACTATCGAATGATATATTCTACCCTCAATGTAGAAGAAAAGTAATTGGTTGAATAAAAATAATTGCAGTTAGAGAAAGTTAGAGGAGAAAGCTTTAGGTTTCGAGAAGAAGCTTTTATACATTGAACTGAACGGAACAGCGTCGCCAGTTGTGCTCATCCAGTGCACGCAAACAAAATTAAGTCTCTGGTTAGCCAAGCCCTCGTTAGCAAAGTAAGTAGCGTGCTTGCTTTGTTATTCCAGGGTCTCGGGTTCAACTCCCGGTGGTAACCGAAAATCACGGTTGGGTGTTTTTAATGTGTAAGTATATGTGTTTGTCCGGGTATTGCATTTCGGGCCCTAGTGCTGGAATCCGTCGAATTTTAATTTAAAAAAAAAAGTCACCAACATTTGATGGATCAACATCTTTTGTAATTTTTAAATTGCACGGTAATCAAACGGTAATCAAGTAAAATTATTGGAGCGTGTAAAATCGTGCATCCACATTAATAATGGCTCTTAAAAGGGAAAAGACAATTCCGGAACATGATTGATACAATTACAATGAAATAATGAACAGTCACTATCATAAGCTTGGGAAGATTCTACAGGAATATTCATCAGAAGTCGGACGGCTAGCATATTTAGCACATATACAAATACATCTTCCGATTACATGGAGAGACGCGTTCATTAAGGGAATTCGGGATACCCAAAGCAGTAATAATGTTCACTATAGCGATTTTTACCGAAACCATTGCTTGAGCTTAAATAAATAAGCGTCACTTAAAGTGCAACGTAATGTATAGTAGTACGAACATCGAGCCGTGTATAGATTCAGAGAAGGAGTGGTAAACTAAAATGTTAGGCACGAGATTTGGCTTAGGAAATCGTTAAACTACAATGTCAGCCTAGAGGGGCAAAATCTGGCTCCCACTACCTATTGCTCTATAACCTCCATCCCTATTTCGAAATTGGGATTAGGCAGTGACAACTTAACAATCAAAGGAAGTATTGTTCGTGATTTAGACGAGTGAGTGGAGGGAGTACTGACATAACGGGCAAGAAGATTGCAAACATAAGGATGGGCAATACGCTTCAACATGACGTACTGGTTGCAAAAATAGTGTATGCATATATTTTAGGGATGAACTTCGTATGAGTGCAAACGGCTTCGTGGTGGATGTGGGATGAGGAGTATTGGACTGCGATAATTTCGAGTTACCACTATAACTGTATATACGATGCAAAAACAGCAATCAGGCGATAGTAGATCATCGGGAAAAGTTCCCAAATTTAACTCTGTATTATGGTTATACTTGGAACATAGACAGATATTCTATATTCTCCATAGTATCTTTTTTGAGTGTTTTATAGAAAATGGTTGATGTTTATTCTGGGATGGTTTTTTTTCGCTTGTGCATTGTTAGAGGAAGTTTTTAATTTTCTTGGAATGAAATCCTGGTACACCGTTAAAAATTATGTGATTTGGATTAAAAAAAGAAAAATTATGGTGAGCATCGGCTCTCTTAATCAAGGCTATTTTGTCTGGAGCTCAGATCTTCTCTAAATAGTTCATAAATTATCGAGTGGATTGATATCTGATGATTAATTTTACGTTGATCAACAATTATTTTTTAACCAAGTTTTAGCAATATTTTGGGCTATTTTACAAAACGCAGCGATTGTCCTTTACGAATTCTTCTCCATGTCGCAGTTTCTTAATACAGGCTTAATTCTGGCTATCGCCAGAATGCCTCTTCAAAATATTTAAATATCCAAACCATTTCATTTTTGTTTTATTAAAGGTTAGTTTAGAACAACTAAAACGTCCTTGCACTAAAGGCTACTAATACCACAGAGTGAAAAACCTAAGATGTATAACAGTATAGAGAATAGTTTCAAGGTTTAGTTAAGGAGGTTACCATAATTCACGGGAGATCTGAATGTCATACTATTGACGATTTGGTTCAAAATTCTACGACTTTTGCAAATGCAATGGTTCATTGGACCGTTGTAAAATTTTGCCACGGTGACTAATTATCATAGATGGTCAAGTTTTACGGAACTTTTTTACGACGCATATGATGGTAACCAATCAAAACTTACAAATGTTCCTACCAATGTTCCGGCACAGTGAATTATCCATTCAGGGATTCGATTATAAGAAATTTGGATGGTTTAGGATAAGAATATATAGAGACCGACATGGAAATGTAAGGTTTTGTTAAAATTAACTTCATGTGGCTGCATAATCAGGTTTGTTAACGTCAAATATACAGTAAAGCTTGACTTTTTTTGTATATAGACCATATCTGCGCTTAGGCGTTAAATTCATGGATGAAACAAAATGCTTTATCGAAGATTGTAATTCTGTTAATATTAAACTTAAACTTCCTAGAAAAATGTGTCGGGTATAAGATCTATGCAATGTTAACCGGAAGAGGCCTTAGGAGGGGCAGATCTAGGAGGGGATGAATCACACTTAAAGCCTGGATACATCAAATGCTAATATAGGCCGGATCATCAACACTAGTCTGGGGGAGTCGTCCGCCTGAAGATCTTTAAGTAGAAGCAGTCTCCAAGGTAGCGTAAACAGTCCATTTGGATTACTTTACAATTTGGTTATTAACCACTTGTCTTTAAAATTGGAGGAGGTGGCTTCAAAGTGGTTACTTATGCAGGTGATGTTGCTGTTGCCGCATTTGGTAAATATCCCAATATCATTACTGAACTTATGAAAAGTGCCCTCTGCATTGTTTAGACATGTAAAATGGAGATCTAATATATTGGATTACCACTTCCGGTGGAGAGCTACGGTGACGCTAAACTCTTGAAAACTGCCAATGGGCAAGGATGAGGCCGCACAAAATTGTTAACTAAAAGCTTTTGTTTGAAAGTTAGAAAACAGCCAACTTGTCGATTAGAGGTACAATGAGAACAATGTGCTTCAGGCACTGCATATTATAAACTACATCTATCTCCCTTATAATATATCTATACGATCCACTTCAGAGATGTCTAGCTAATAGATGTAGTTCTGAATTCAAGAGTCATATATTCTTCGAGACTGATTAAAAAAGAATGGGAAAATTGGTGGTGTTTTATACTGTGATGAACTTCTAGTTAAGTACCTCTCTTTCCGTCTCCTCGACTGTTGTACCGTTTTATACGTAACTGTCTTCAGTAACTGTGATAAAGGAAGCTTTAGACTGCGGTTGAGGTAAAATGTAATACCAACCAGTACAGGGAATATGTAAGTCGATGAGCTTGTCTCGACTTGGAAGAGACAATGGTTAGGTTAAGTTAGGGTGGCCATCCTGATAGACTAGCATAGGCGAAATTTGATCCGTACCACGAACTATCCTGAGCTTACCAAGAAGCGTTGAAAGCCCCTGACATCTATCTTATTAAGATCTGTTAGGTCGAACAAATTGGAAGTTCCCATAAGTCTGCTGTACGCTGGACTAGGACAGGTGCATAGCAGATGGAGCACAGTTTTTCCCTCTTCCTCTTCACTACAGCTACGCCAGAAATCACGAGCAGGGACACCCAGTCTTGTCCAGGATCTGGACCTGTCAAGTCTAGGCCAGATTTATACACGAACTAGCGTTACACCATTTGACGTTCGTTCCTTTTATAGCTTCCTCCTGAAGCAGCAGTATACATGAAATAAGTGGTATCTTTATGTCCAGCCTGATTTGGGATCTAAGGTGTGCTGTACCCTTGCGAGCCAGCTCATCTGCCTTCACATTCTCTACGATATTGAAGTGCCTTAGTACCCATGTCAATCGGATGTGGAACTGGTCAGCCATCTCATTTCAAGATGCCAGACAGCTCTGGGTTACCTTCGAAGTCAGGGAGTTTGATTGTAGCAATTTAATAGCAGCCTGGCTGTTCATAAAAATGCGAATATTCGTCGTAGATATTACATTATACTTCAAATCGTGGACTGGTGATTTCCATTATTGCGATAAGCTCAGCTTGAAAAACACTGTAAAAATCGGGAAGACGGAAAGATAGGTTGACCTCTAGTGCCACACAGAATACCGATACCGTCTCATTCACCTAGTCAAGAGATAGTGTAATCGGTAGTTTCAAGAATACTCCTGTTGCACAGGATAGATTAGAGCCCTATAATTACAGGTCCACATAGATATGGATTTGAACCGAATGGCTGTGCAAAATGCAAGCTGCTTGGCAGCAATATCCAACGGTGTGAAATGACAGCGAATCTCTAGAGCTTGAGTAGGTGTGCTGCTCAGGACCCCACTTATTAACAAGCAGGCTGTTTTTTTGACTTTCATCAATAGTTTTAGGGTAACCATCATTTTTAATGCTGGCTACTAAACGACAACCATATACAGTAGTATAGGTTTGACCACTGAGACGTAAAACCGCAGTGTACTATGTGGGGCTCCATACCTCATCTCTTTCAAATCGCATTTTTGCAGGGGTAGAGCGGTACAGTAGCTTTCTTTACTATTTCTAAAATGTTTGGTTTCCAGCTTAGCTTGCTGTCCTAAAGTACCCCAAGGTATTTCGCTCTATCCGTCAAGATCAAGCGAGCATCCTTAATTATTGGCGGATCCTACTGAGGAAGTTTGTGCTTCCTTGTAAAGAGGACCAGCTGAAAGAGGGATAAAACCTTGAGGTGTACTTTTATACCTCAGGTATCTACTGGCAGACCCCAGATGAGCTGTCAGGATCCCGCCTCTTAGCATTTGATCTATCCAGCCTCTGAGTGATCCGACCATCCCCAGACATGCAACAACCCGAGTGATGGCCCCTGGTCTGTCGTTACTAAAGGCTCCTTCTATATCCAAGAAAGTTACCAAGAAATATTCTTTATATTTAAGTGATTTCTCAATCGGGCCAATAACGAAATGGAGAGCTGTTTCTTCCGATCGGCTTGATTGAGCCTATGATGTAATTCTCTATTTGTCTTTCTAGTGGTTATAATAGAAAAGAGGATACGCTTAAATAGGCCTAAAGCCTTTTGGATAGCAATGAGAGCTTTTTCTTGCTTTAGGTATAAATATTACTTTTACTTCAGTCCACTTTTTAGGAATGTGACAAAGTACTAGGCTGCCTTTGAAGATGATTTCCAGCCAGCGTAGGGTTAAGTCAATAGTTCGCTGGATATCAGCAGGGATAATGCGATCAGGTCTTGCCGACATGCATATATGGTTTAAAACTGTTTATTGCCCATAAAATGTTCCGCCTATTTACTACAGGACTTGTGGGGCCTATAGACCCCTATTTATCACTGGCCTCTCTAGAGCTAGTACTGAGCACTCCGGGAATTGCATTTCTAGCAGTAGCTCCAGCGATACCCCACTACACGTAGTTCACGAACCATCCAGTCGTTGGAGATAACTCAAGATGGAACGACTAGAACATAGTACTTTGCGTAGCCAGGCCGCCTCCGAGAACTGCTGTATATTACCACAGTAGATCCTTCAGGCACTTGTTTCGGCTGCTCTTAGCTCGTACTTGTAGGTTTTCAAGGTCTTACTAATATCAGTCTCAATCTGCAGCAGCATTTGTATTCCTCTGGAAGAGAGAATACTCCATCTCCTTTGCATCTGCCCTAGTCTGGCTGAAAACAGGCGGAATAATGTGTGTGTGTGTGTATATAGGTCTGAGACTACGTTGTAGTCATTTATTTAAGCCAACTGTAATACACAAGAATATATAAAAACTTGTTTGAATTCATTTCTTTTTTTTCATTATTATTTGAGCAGGTATTTCCAGATCACACAGGGGAAACACTGAGAATGACATAATATAAAAGAAAATTGAATCAATTGTAATCATAAAAAAAAAATGTCTTTATTGTATTTCAATTTTACGATTCAATTGAATTACATAAAAAAAGAAAAGTTGTTCGTAAAGGTATAAATTTTATTTTTTCGACTTGAGGAATTCAAAGTAAACATATACTCGTATACATGTGTATTAGCAGGTATACCTTTTGAATGTGGCAAAAGTGTGATTGAAAATAGCTTGTATAACGTATATCTAAGACATAACTGTTATTTTTTAGTATACTGCATGACGTTATTCCATTAGCACATGATATCGTGTATGTTTTGCCAACAAAACCAGTTTTTTGCTTAGATGGGAAATATAAAATAAAAATAGAAAATGTTATCAAACGAAATGTCTATCAATTTCGTTTTGATAAGAAATAATTTTCTCAACCAACAATCGTTATGTATATGTATATGTTTTAGAAATTCGCATATGTGTATCCAAAACTTGTGTGCTAACATCGCACATAACATTTTATATTTATGTAAATACATAACACAATTTGTTCTTGGATATGGTTCGTTGGACGATCCGATTCGAACATACATATATATACATCTAATAAAATTTTACTTATTGTTTGTTTTATATCGTATATAGAACGCAAGACATTATCATTTGAATATACATAATCTTATAAGCATCACAACAAACTTTTCCACTCAAACAAACATTGAAAATCGATGCAAATTTGAAATCAATACGATTTTCTCGATTAAGATAAAAACCCAACTATGGATGTATGCGTACATAAGATTATATTGAATTTTAAATGAAGATGTGAGTTGGTAATTAAATTACTGTTGCTATTATTTATGATAATTGTTTGTTTGTTTTTTGGTGGAGCAAGCGATATTCAGCGCGTGGTTAAATATAATAGCTTTGGCGGGCACTATTGGGGTGTAAACATAAAAATGACATCATTTGGTATAAAGATGCTACAAACATATCGTTTAATGACCTGAATTCTGACATTCAACAGCAGCAAATAATATCGACATTACTTTTAATTGTCACCATTGCTTTAATGTTATGTACATATGTATATACAATACATACCAAATGTCGGTCACGTTTTAACACATAATTATTATAAGTGTAGACCGCAGATGATAAATAATTTGTCAATGGGTTAAGCATTTTTACGAATGCTTTTGATTTGAGATTCGTGTATTTGAGCGTTTCAAGTTCAGCTTTGGCCAAACTTGTCTTGCTACACTACATGTGAGAGTGTTAGTGGACTGTTAGTCCATCTTTCGTTCGCTAAGGCTACTGCCTCTTTAAGGGCAGTCTTCAGTGCTGTAATAGGCCTCCCCAAATTTGGCATTTCCGGTATGAGTTGGTGAGTTGTACCATGCCTAGCCAGTTCGTCCGCAATGCAGTTCCCCATGACGTCCGAGTGACCGGCGACCCATACTATCCAAATGTTGAAATGATCACTCATCTCATTTAGAGACAAGTGGCAACCCAACACCATTCTTGAAGTCAGAGAAATTGATTCCAGCGACTTGATTATCGCCTGACTGTCCACATGAATTGCGATGTCAATCGAGAATATCATATTATGTTTCAACCAAGTTAAGACCTCCTCAATCGCTATCACCTCTGCTTGGTACATGCTCCAGTAATCAGGGACACGAACTGATGTATCAACTTTTATTTTATCACAGAAGACTCCAGCTCCTACTTTAACGTGTAGCTTGGAGCCATCCGTAAAGAACTGCAATTCTTCTGTTTCCGATAGCCACCCACTCTTCCAAGATCCTCTTGAAGGACACGTGGTTCGGAACTATTTATCGAAGCATAATGTGGTGTATTCGCCAGTTGCTTTCTTAGCGATCTAAGAGTGTCCGGTCTGAAGACATTTCCACTGTAATATGGCTAATAGTCGGGTAGCCGTATTCGCCACCATTTGCTTACCATAAATATCGACAGGGAGCGGGCGAAACATAACCTCTAAACCGCGTGTTATTGTTCTTCTCAGCGCACCGCTTATAAGCATACAGGCCGTTCTTTGCATCTTCTCGATCCGATTTCTGTAGGTTAATTTTTCAAAAGGTGGCTACCACATATTCACCCCATACATAAGTATAGGTCCTACTATACGCCAGTTAAAAGCCAGTGTACCAGCTCAGGCTCAGACCCCATTTCTTTGCGATGGCAGCTTCGAGAACCGGGTCCACCAAGTTATCAGGCGGAGCCTATTTGTCCCGATCCATATAAGCTGAGATCAGTTAAATTATACTGCCACCAACCAATAGGCTGACAGCAGTTATGTCATCATTGCTGTATTGAGAGAGTAGAAACTTATTTAAATTATTTTTTCCAAGAATGCATGTTCTCATTTTCTTAATCCGCAAGGTTCTTGAATATGAACCACGTCCTCTCCTGATTCAGTCAGTCTGAGAAGTAAAGCGACCGACACCGCCCCGTTCTATGGTGCTGGTTGATTTGCATGATATTTATTATATTATCTCGTTGCACTTATACTTATCACATAGAGGTGTGCTCTAACCTCTGCTGTGGCTTTTGGTCATTGACGAATTGCTTGTGAAGCTGCAGCAATCTGGCTACATTGCTCAAAGCTACGCTGATGATCTTGTTCTGACAGTCTCAGGCAAACATCTCAGTGTTTTATCCGACCTAACTGAGCATGCTTTAACTATTGTGGAGGAATGGTGTGTTGAGAAGGGTCTTCACGTCAACCCTTCTAAAACTGATTTAATTGTCTCTACAAGGAAGAGGAATACTTTTGAATTTTCTGTTCCCTGCCTTTTTGGGAGAACGATCACAAAATGTGACCACATCAAGCACCTTGGTGTTGTCCTGGATAGTAAACTTTCCTGGAAGAATCACCTGGACTACAAGCTTCAAAAAGCTACTGCCATTTTTTGGCAATGTAGAAAGCCTTTGGGAAATCCTGGTGTTTAAGCCCTAGGATGCTTTCTTTTATCTATAAATCACTGGTCCTACCGCTACTATCGTATGCCTCTATTGTGTGGTGGCCAGTTGTTGACCTGAAGGCTTCTGTAGCCAAGCTTAATGGTCTACAAAATCTTGCTTGCAGAGCCATAACGGGGGCTATATCCTCGACTCCACTTCTTGCTATGGAATTTATTATTTCTTTGCCTCAGTTACGCACCTTTATTCTAGGAACAGCCTGTTCTGCAGCTTATCGTCTGAGGTGCATTGGGGCATGGAATCTCTTCGGTTCTATTGTGGGACATCGATCAATTTTTAGTAATTATTCTTCATGTTTACCAGAAATCGATATGGTTAACGACAGACTATACTACCCGAATTCCATTTCTCAAATCTTTTCTCGGTGGATTATCCATCGAGAGATTTGTGGAGTTCGCAGGTTTTTCTTAATAAATTAGATGAGTCGTAAGGCGAAGTACTTCATTAGGGAGCCTAATTTGAGGTCCATGAAGTATGCTTTATCTTTAAAAAAGAGCTATAGTTAAGAGTCTTGGTAGCGATTCTTACGGGACATGTCCGTTTTAAAGATCATCTACATCGTATGCGTTTAGCTCATGATGTTATTTGCGAGGACTGCCTTGAGGAGGATGACGACTCCCTCCACTTCGTGTGCACTTGTCCTGCGTTCAGTTCTATACGAGTTCGGGTATTCAACTTTAGGTCTTTGAATTTAGATCAGTTGTCCTCTCTGCCTTAGTCTAAACTTCTTCAGTTTGCGAAGGCAGCATTGAGTGCTAAATCCTCGTGGGTTCCAGCCAATTTTAATAATAATAATAATAACATATGCCTCTTGTGTGGACAGGTTGGCGTCTTCTGCAGGTGTGCGTCTGAAAAAAACCTGAGAATAATTGACCCGAAACCGAAGTCAATTGATCCTCTTAGTCACAGCAGGAGTAGCGAGGGACACCTAGTTGATTACCATAGTGGATAATCAAGAGCCCCTCTTGGCGTCCTCTTGCCTTATTACCTTCCAGTTATCGATTGGAAGATTTGGATTGCTGATCCTATTATTTTCAGGATCTCGACTGGGCTAGTCGGTTTGGATAGTAGCTAGACGCGCACTCTTGGATGTGTTAGGAATCTCTTCCCAACTCACTTCGCACCCTGCCAAACCTCCTCTACCACCACTTCTACGTTCTTGTATAGTTGACTTAACACGCCCATTATACTATCCCACATCTCTACAGGATGGGGGGAGTCCTGGATTCTCTCCTTGAACCTTAAGAAAAACAGAATCAGCGCGTTATATACTAATCTTCATTTTTCCAATGTGATGCTCCCATCTTCAAAACTCCTGTCAATGACCGCTAGTACCAACGCACGCTCCTTCACAATATCGTAAAACAATTTATGTTTAGACAACTTCTGAGGAGTCTCTTTATATGCGTGTTGTTTGGCTCGGTTGGTGTCGACCGCTTCTAGCTCATCCTGGGACCACTGTATTTTTGCCACATGGTCCCTCTCCAAACTGTCGCAGCCGGCCGGGTTTTTACCCCATTCCACGGATTCTCTCTGCTCAGCTGTGAGTTGGCCCTCAAGGGTTTGCAGTCCCTGATAGAATTAAATCGGCCATTGGATAGAATCAAGGGTACGCTCAAAACAGTAAATGTACCGTTTTGGTTTCCACGAAGATGCAATTGTATTTGGTGGTTCCCTCGAGTCTTAAATTTGTCGACTTTTCGAAGTTTTGTATAGAATTAATAAAAGAGTTTCTGTTATCCTAAACTGTGTACCTCCACAAGGTAAAGAAACTCTAAAAATTAATTATAAGGCAAAATACAGTGCTAGAACCAGTGTAGTTACAGGGTTGTAGGAAATATGGGAAATATGATCTCGTGTATTGATGACGAGGCTGTAAATGCGGATATTGCTTCATAGCAATCAAAATTACCCAATCCGAAAATCTTCCCTGACCGGTCGAATTAGAGAGGCAATTAGGGTCTTAGAGCAAAAGATATAGAGACTGATCGGTAAAGTAGTAGACGTTGTCGGCTATCAGAATGAACGAAGAGAGTGCAACCAATAAAATCCAAGAAAAAAGTCTTATTCGCGCAATTATGAAAAGTGCGATCATTCAGGCACCTGTCTCAGTGGCAGGAAATAAAAATAGAAAAACCTAGTGGCAACCGTGAAAAGTTATCACTGTAAAAGGTATGGCTGGTGAGGAAATATCTTTCATTAGTAGTGAGGAAGTGAAAAAGAAGCATCGCTGCCAGAAAAACAGTTGCCCAAAGTCATCATTTACAATGTAGATACATAAAACAGAAAAACAAAGCTCTGAGTGTGCAACGATTAAGGACGTGAAACATTGTTTCGTGACTAGGCCGAAAGATGGTAAGATGGTCAAATGCCAATCTTGTTTGCGGTCATTAGTGTAAGAGTGATTTCGAGCAAATAAACTCCCCAAGAAAAACCCAAGACGCTAACTCCGCTTGTTCCAAGAAATCAGACCGAAGTTTTGTCAACTCTTCGCTCACAAATAATAACAGTTGAAATTTTGGTACAGCGAGGACACAAATGAGAATGAAGTTCTCGTAATTAACGAAGATAGCCAGCCAAGCCTATATTCCCATAATGGCGAGTCGAAAATTGATCTCACACTGAGACGGGTGGTATGTACAAAAAGGTATAAATTGGTCGGTTTATGAAAGCTGGACGATATGTGATCTCAGAGCTATTGTCTTCAGCCTCACTTTGGAACTTTTTTCGACGATTGATTATCTAAATTCAGAAAACACACAAAATGAAAAGCACTCGTCGAAGAAAGTTCCTCAGTATACGACTAAATATATACCAATTGGGGTATCTACAGCCTAAAAGTAGCGCCTAGCAAAGCTTGAGGGTTCAGCAAGTAATATCAAACTTAATCATTTAAAGTCTGTGGCGCTAGTATACCACGTACTCGTAAAAGTAAATCGCCTCGATGATTCTTGCACTTAACCGATAACAGAAAACTAGTGAAAACTTTGCGCAAAGTGTACCTGAGAAATACTAATCACAAAACCCCTGGAGAACAAGAATCTGATTTATTTGTTATAGCATAACGTGTATTTTAAATGCATTAGAAACAAAAGCCAACATAACAATAGTATATGAACCAGGAAATCCAAGCCGTGGCATTCGCGAATACCAGAGGTATTCTTTGCTAATTCAAGACAAAGTATACAGGGAAAAGCTGAACTAGCCATAGAGAGGACACAGGACAATAGTTATAAAATGAAGTTACCCTCCGCCAAAACATGTATGATCCATTTAAAGGGACCACCTGACATTAGAAGATCGCCACTGGTCTTCGTAAATGGTATTAAAATTGTAAAAAATTTACAGTGGCTTGAAGTGATGAACTTTGACGAAAGGCTCGGAATCACATGTCAAAAAGGCCGCGTAAAATAATCAGAAGGTTTCGCCATGCTAAAGAGAGTAGCAAACAAATCGTGCAATTGTACATGTCTGCCGTGGCAACGCAAAATGCAATGTGAGGTACCAAGCTGCTAGATTGAGGTTCTCAATCTAGGCTGCAAACCAATTTTTGTGAATTCTGTCCGGCGTGAGGTGATTGACATCAGTTTTTTGCTCTATGTCTGATCACAGAGTGTATATGTGTATCTCGTTTAAGATTAAGCTTAAACGACCGCTGCTAATACCTTAGCGCAATAGAAAATTAACCGCTTGGTTTTTTTTCTCGAGCTAGGTTCACTGCTTGCTTACCACACCGATGGAAATTTGGTGATATAACGATATTGAGGTACACGCGTCCTCTCATGAGATGGGAATTGCTTTCTAAAACTCGTGTCCTCTTATATTGTCAACCAAAGGACTTGAAACAAACCCTTCTGGAATTATGACCTTGAAAGGTTAGAAAATCCGCGAGGAAACTGAAAAACAAAGCTAAAAACTCCAATCGAAGAATTGGTTGGAATATTTTCCTTATCGCATAAAAAGAATATAACGAAATTTGGGAACCGATCACAGAGCTTCGTGCTTACACTTTTGAGAGGGAATTAATAGTTTGTCTGCTGTTGCGAGACTAAATAAAATTTTGGGTAAGAATGATGTTTGAAGACTCGAAACTCTTCGTCTATCTGACGGTCAGCTTACCTCCTGTCACCGAGAGTTTAATGAGCTGCTTTTGTCTGTGCATTTTCCTGGATGTGCTATTGTCAAATCCGGTGATGTTACTGCCAATCTGAATAAAAATTTTCAGCGGTTTGGGGCTTGTGCATTACTTTTCGCACTGTTCCAAAGTCATGGAGCAGGAGTAAAATTATTTTTATTCCGAAAGGTTGCGGAAGCCCAATCATACGAACCCAAAGTCTTTTCGGCATATAAGTCTGTGCTCTACTTTTTTTAAAGTGTTATAAAGAATCGCCGACAGATTTATTAGAGACAATTACTTAATTACCTCCCTGCTCAGTAACATGCAAGTCCTGAGTTGGTAAGTCCTGTGAAACGGCCCTACATGAACTATTCACAAGGATTGAAAGATAGAAGTAAGGAGTTCAATAGTAAGGAGTTTCTTGTAGCTACTTTCCTGGACATAGTGGAAGCGTTTGATAGTACTGCGATTGGTACAAATACTAATGCATGTACCAATTTTGGTACTGATCGGACCATTGTCATGTGGATTGAATTCATGCTCAAAGCCCGCATTGTGTAGGCTGAGCTGAATGGCGTGACTGTTTCTATGAAAGTTGGCAAAGGCTGTCCTCGGAAAAGTGTGTGAGTTACTTGTTCAGCTGCAGCCATCTGGCTTCATTGCACAGAGCTATGTTGATGATCTTGTTTACTTAATACAATATGCCTTAACTATTGTGAAGGCATGGTGCGTTAATAAGGGTCTGCACGTCAACCCGTCTAAGACTGATTTAGCTATATCTTTACTAGACGCAGGTATACTCTGGATCAACTTGTACCTTCACTTTTTGGGAAACCGATTATCAGATGTGACCAAATCAAGCACCTTGGTGTGTTCCTAGATGGCAAACTCTCCAGGTAATATCATCTTGATTGCAAACTTCTACATGAATAGACCTACAGTTTGAGAAAATCCTCCTTGATCCACAGATCCCTTGATGGACCACCGAGAATATATTGTAAAAGTTAGGTAAAATGAAGAAACATTTTTAAAAATTTGTCTATGTCCTACGAGAGAACCGTGAGTATTCCAAGCTTCAATGTACCTCAAGTAAAACGCTGCGGAACAGGCAATGCCAAGAATAACGGGGCGCAGCTGTATCCAGGATGCTATAAAATACTGTTTGTTGATCTGTTACTGGTGTTATGTCCTCGACTCCAAGTAGTAGATGAGTTATTTGTTTATAAAATACAGCATTCTGCGTGTTAGACCACAGGATTCCGCGAATTAGGATAGAATTCTGGGTTTGCACCTTAGGCCTTTGTGACTTGAGTGCGGAACCCTCACTTTGAGTGCGGAACCCTCATGGGTTCCAACTAATTTTAATAATTATAATAAAGCTGCTTGAATTGATTGCGGGACCGATAAAACCAAGTTGGTGACACAATTAGTGCCAACAATAGCCCTTAAACTGGCAAATAATAATATTGATTACATTTATAAAAGCAAAATTATATTCTTTTTCCATAAAAATGTTCTCTCATCGCAGAATTTCGCAGTTCAATTTGTTCATGAGATTGGCTGCGTCATGGGAATTAAATCGAATATTCGACATAAAAAAAGTTCTTATCTACACATCTATGTATATCGAATAATTCATGTATTTTTATCTACGTATCTACGAGTATATACCACCTCAGCGGTTTTGTATAACAAATTGTCGTGACGTGTCTTTGTATAGCCCCGCGACTGTGTATATATTTACACGAATTTAATTCAACTGCAGTACATAATTTAAAAAAACCTTGCAAATCGAGGTCGACATTTAAGTATGTGCATATCCTATGTTTCGTTTATCTATAGTAATGTTGGACCATAATTTATTTATGTACCATATAGGATGCAGAGGATTTATAAAATTTCATTAAAGCAAAATTATGTATACATAATTCAACATAGAGTATGTTTTTTTGGTATACACAAACGAGAACATGACACTTAAAAATTTTATTTCTTTCTTTCAAATGCATATACTCGTAATTAAAATCTATTGTATAGCTATACTGTATACATATACATAAAGTTATGTTAATTTTTTTTATGCGATTTACATATTTTGAACATAGCAGAATTTTATGCTGCTGCCGATGTTTAAAATGGTAGAAACATACTTTTATTCCCACCAAAAACAAAAACTAATAAATTTTTTTAAATGAATGTTAAAAGCACAGAGCAGAAAATCGATGCACATTTTGAGACATATCAACTGAACATAAGATTATATATCGAACCAGTACAGTTACTGAGAGATATTATGTACATAATATGTAGATGCGACAACATAAAAATTAAAATTATATTGATAAAATATTTATACGACTTTTCGTTTTTATGGTGCGGTAAGAGCGAGTGTTAAACCTCGTATCTGTATGCATATACGTGCGTGAACATTTTTAGTATCTGACATCAGTATTCTTGTTTTTGGTGGATTAATAAAAATTGACATTGCACAGTGTTTCTTTGTAAAAGTAATCAGATCCTAAACATATGGGTTAATAGTTGCAGCTGCTATTCATTTATAGATACATATACATAAATGATTATGATTTAATTTTATGTCATTTCACATTATGCTTATGTCATTAAAGCTTTATAGCTATTTTGCTCTCGTAATATTTCCAAGATATGGGAGAAATGAATTCTTTCTTAAATTTTATTGCTGAACATTTCTGTACAATAAAGATGATTTTTTTTTTGTAAACATATTGCTCTGTTGCAATGTTTGGTTATAAATTACTTAACATATATTTTAAAAAGCCCTCTAGAGAAGCCCTATAGGCAAACGATGATTAAAGAAAATAATTTTGGTCAGACTTGACGGAAGTTAAATTTATTTAAATCAGTTAGGTCAGTAGGACGATTAATTTCCGTGATTGACTTAAATCGATTTTTTTGACTCAGTTAATGAGTTTAATTGGAGCACATTTAGTTTGAATGTAACCAACTCGTTTTAATTATTCTTGAATGAATGGAAACGTGTGATATTTGAGTAGATTGAGTTGTGCAAATCTCTTCTTTATCTTCAACTATGACACTTGATTGTAAATATCTGTTCCTCCCTATTATACAGAAATAGTTAATTACTTTTGGTACAGTTTTGACAATTTTCTATTAAGAGTATTTTAAGTTAATGTAATTGGTCATCCTTAACTTGTAATAAATCAAATTTAATTCAAATCTTGTAAATTTTTGTTTTTTTTCTGAATAAACAGGTAGGTTAGACGAGGTTAGATTTGTCTTGCAAAACTACTGCCCTTTTTTAAGCGCGTTCTTGAGCACTGTAACAGGCCTCCCCAGACATGTCCTTTCCAGTAGCAGTTGAAAAGTTATACCATACCTTATTAATTCGTCTGCCCTGCAGTTCTCCATAACATCGGAGTGACCGAGGATGCATCATCTGATTTATAGAGAATGCCACCCTTGACGTCAGATAAACTCATTCCAGCGCCTTAATTTTCGTCAGGCTGTTCACATAAATTGCAATATAAATCGAGGATACCACATTCCTCAATCGCTGTAATATCCGCTTGGTACATAAAGCAGTAATCAGGGAGACGAACGGTTATGTCCAATTCAAATTTTTCAAGCTCCAGCTAGTACTTTACTGTCTAGCTTGAAGCCATCCGTAAAAAACTGTGTAACATCTGTTTCTGATAACAACCCGCTCCTCCAAGATTCTGTATTTACCTCATCTTCTGCTTACCATACATATTGACCGGGAGAAGGTGAAATCTCTAAGGGGCCTGTCGGTGTTGTCCTCAAATTATACGGGTGCAGGCCGTTATTTTCATCTTTAAGATCCCATTCCTGTAGGTTACTTTTTCAAGTGCTGACCACCACACACTAACCCCTTACACAGGCCTGTATAGTAATAGTAGCCTTGTTTACTCTTTCCACGAAGTTAGGTTTTCAACTGAGCTTACTGTCCAAGAACACGCCCAGAAATCTTGCTTTATCAGTAAAAGATAGGCTTATGCCAGCCCAGTGTTGGATAACAGCTATCGTTACGCAATCTGCGTAAGCAAAAACTCCAATCCCCTCGCTCGCCAGTATCAACAGCAACCCATTGACGGCTATATTCCAGATAAGAGGAGACAGAACACCTCATTTAATCATCCGCCTCCTATCGGTAGACTCCCCCAGCTTCGAGTTAACTATCCTATATTAACACCACCGTATAAATCACTTATTAATCATTTATCACCCTTTTCAAGGTTTTTATCAAGTACTGGTCTCTTTCGAGTCGTCAATGGTTTTTGGTAAATGAGTTTCGATGAGAAGCTTCAAATCGTTTGGTTTAGACTGGTTGAATTTGAAACTTCCTCTATTTTCTCCCAACAGAGTCTCCAAGACCTTCTCTGTACTTTCCTTACTTTCTTTTTATATAATATCAGGTCCACCTTATAGCAGTCCCAATCCTGAGCCATCTGAACAGTACTTTTTGGAAAAATTTTCATATTGTTGGGAACAACGATATCGGCCTATACATTTTTTTTGCGCTGATTATACAAAGTAGTTTTTGTTAAGCTTTTCAGATAGCGCCTAAATTATTTGTCCTGTAATTAAGTCATATTCTGGAGATTTTTTTGATTTGATCTCATTTTTAATTATGATCATCCACTTAATTACTGGTGCTACATTTTCATCCGTTGTTTGCCGAGGTAGAGGATGAAAATAATCATCAAGGTGTGCTGCGTACAAGCCAGCTTTCGTTTGGCACTTCTACTAGTCCAGGCTCCATCGTCATTTTTAAGTAAAAGTACTTGTAAAACGACCTATATTTTCACCCTTTTGTCGCTTTCCATAAAGTGAGTAATGCGTGTCTTTTTGGCCAGGGAGGCTACTTGGATAGTGGTTGATTGATTTGTTTTTAACTTCCTTTGTGGAGCTAGCATCCCCTATCCTTTCTGCCCTTCATTGACTAATCGTCTTCTAGTAGATACTTTTGGTTCATTTCCGTTGGGCTAATGGGATTGAATATGATTGTTTAGTATCAACGTTTAAATTGGAACTGGCAAGTTTATGTTGTCTTCAATAAGTATCCGGAATTGTTCCCAGTTAGATTTATTGTTTATTTATCTAGGCCGATTTTCATTATTAACAATCGTTGCACTGAGGGTCATGATGACAGGTGAATGATCCAACCAGTCATTTATTATTGCAGAAGTATTTATAGGATCTGGTATTTTATTTGTATCCACAGGCCAGTATTTTGGTTTACTTCTAGTATCTAGTAGCTATCTCTAGTTGGGGAGTTGTAAGTTTTGATTCCCAGTAGGTATTTTTCGAGTTAAAATCGCGGCCATTGATAAAGTTGGGTTTTAGTGATTTGTATAATGTGACATAGTCATGGAGGGCAATTATTTTAGGTGATACTGTATTCCTTATTTTTATTTAAATATATTTCTAGAGGCTTATCTAGTCGCTTATTTAAGGGTTGTATACTTTGTTCATGCTTAGTTAGCCGTATAGTTATGGGTTCTATGCTTCTCAGTATCGTTTAAAGATATCGTTTAAACCCACTGGTTCTGTTTTCAATTTGCGAGTATGTTTTTCGATTATTAATTTTGTTTGCTAGCGGTTTTGATTCTATGTGGTTTTTAGTAGGTTTCCTTTTTAGCGCGGTGTCTTAAAATATTGTGGTATTTGACGCGTTCTAGTTATTAATTTGTGTAGTTTTTTTTTTGATAATATTTGCCGCACCTGATATTTAAGGGGTTTTCCAAAATCCTCCCATTTTGAAGGTCTTGAATCAATTGTGGAGCATTGTCATAAACCTTATCTTTCACGTGGCCCCAAAAAAAAGTATAAAGGTGTTAAATCGATCTCGGTGGCCAATTGTGATCACCTCTTCGAGAAATATCACGATCAGGAAACTTTTCTTGCAAACTTGCGATTGTTTCGTTGCTTGTGTGGCATGTAGCGCCGTCTTGCTAAAATTAAACGTCGTCCACAGCAATATCTTCCAATTCCGGCCATAAAAAATCATTTATCATAGCTCGCTAGTGCAATTCATTCACCGTAACGGTTGCACCAGCCTCATTTTCGAAAAAGTAAGGTCCAATCACATCGCCAGCCCAAAAACCGCACCAAACAGTGACACGTTGAGGATGGAGGGGCTTTTCAACAATAATTCTTGGATTTTCTGAGCATATGCGATAATTCTGCTTATTAACGTAGCCTCCGAGGTGAAAATGGGCCACATCACTAATGATCATTTTTCGATGAAAATCCGGATCATTTTGATATATTTGAAGGACTCAATCATCGAAGATACGACGTTTGTGATCGACCGGCTTGAGTTCATGCGTTAACTGAACTCTACAAGCCTTAGGACCTAATGGACGGTGTAATCTCGTTTGTGGAATGTCTAATTCCAAAGATATAGGAGAGTCATCGACAAACCTGGTTTTTATTCAATACTACGGGCTACAGCAGCAATATTTTCAGTTGTTCTTGAGCGAGGCACACGCTTTCGATTCTTCACATCACTAACTTGTCTCAACAGCTCAAATTTGTCCACCAGTTTCATTATTGCCGGCTGAAAAGAAGATTTGCGAACTGTGACTGCAAAATTTTTACCATTTTTGTAGTGAATTTTAACAATTTGCGTTGTTGAAGCGTGTATCGTACCTTTTTTAGTAATGGCGTAGTTTTTCTTGTCAATGTCAAAAGATGACCGCTTCAAAGTTGACAGCTGCCCAAATAGCAGGCTGTTCAAAACGAAACCTCTTATTGGAAAATCCTATATTTGCAGTCATTTCTTTGAAGGTCCTTCAGTATACCATACTCTGAGCAAAGTTGAGTAAAGCCCATTGTGTACCATTCGATGTCTTTTGTTTTTAGTTTAGTAGCTAAGCTCTATATAGCGTCGAGAATCTGGTGTATTGATTTTTCATATTATGAAATGACTCTAAAATCCTTATAAGTAATTGACTTCGTTATCTATTGCACCTTGGCATATTCGGTTATCCCAATAATATTGATTCTGCACCGACATTGTATTGCTTCATCCTTCCTCTTGCTCTTGTTTGTGGTCGCTTACTGGCGGCGCAAACCTCATACTTCCTGCACCAATCCTCCATATCTCTTCTGCAATTGACCCAATACAACCGGAGTCTTATCTTGTCCAACGTTTTATTGATGCCCAAATGCGCTCCAGATTTGCTATTGTGCAATTCCGGCAGGACTCCTCTTAATCGATTTTCTGGTAACACGAGCTATTGTTTTGTTTGTTGTTTATCATTTTCAAACTTCAATGACTTCCACTGAGCCCTATAACTTTTCACGATTGTATTTTACATCGCGATTTCATGCCACTGCGATCTGGTACCTCTTTCCATCCATTTGATCATCGGGGCGATGGAATCATCGTATCGTTGGTCTTCCCCAGTGATCCTCAGCTACTCTGATCCTCCTTATATGTACGATTGGATTCCTTTGTTCCTGGCTGTAATAGTGCTTACTTTGACCACTGCAAGGCCTCCTGGACATTCCATCTGCCTCACTATCTGTCTGCTGTGTACTTTTATGTCACAATCTTTCGGGTTGTTTACTGCGATTGTCTATTTGCCTGGTTTCCCAGGCTTACACTCTCTAATATAGTGCCCAGGTTGTTAACATCTAAAACATCTGTACTAAGAGAGAGATTTCCTACGCCTGTTGTTCTGGTAGCTGATCGCCTTATCTTTGCTTTTTATCATCGTCTCTATTGGCGGTATATTTTCTAACTCGAGCTTTCGCAGTTTATCAGAATCGGAGGTTGGGCTGGCGCTAGCTGTTTCGCACTCTAACACCGATCCTAATACTTCGTTCATGCTTTTCCCTTTTGCGGTCGTCCTCAACTGAAGCTTCAGCTGGTCGTCCCTTCGTCGACTGTAAGTTAAATCAAGACATCTTCGGAACTTTACAGTAAGGTTGGCGCGCAAGCTTGTTTATTTCTCATTCTACATCCTGAAGGTGTTCTCCTCGTTCTTGTCGCTTATTATGCAATTGGATTTTGAAGATTCTTGGACATAGCTCTGTCCGTACCTCAAGTCCAATTCCTTCAGATTCTTTTCACTGCTCACCTCTGATGCAGATACTATCTGTAGCACATCAGCTGCCTTACCTGTAAGTGCCAAGATTAAGGCATGAAGCCGTTCCTCTGCATCCCGTCTGTTATGATGCAAAGCTTCTTGAAATTATTTTCAATGGGCGTTTCGCCATCAAACGATGGAGGTTTCAAAACCCCTTTGTGGCCACCATTATGCGGTTCTACTGTTGTGGTTAATTTCTGAGTATCGTTGTAATCCGAGGGAGCGTTTTCCTGGCGTGCTTCAAACTCCTTCATCCTACCCTCCAATTGTTTTATCCTGTTTGTCAAGTCTGCCTCCAATTCCTCCAGCTTCTTATTTTGTTGTTGTGTTTGCTGATCCAACTTCGTATTTTGGTATTACATTTCAGAGGAAAGCTGAGCAAATTGCGCATTTTGATGTACAAATTGTTGGATTTGTTAATCCACATTAATGTTTAGCTTATCAAATTTCGCACTCTGCGGATCAAATAATTGCCTCGATTGTTACGTCTGCTGTTGCATTTGTAACAGCAAGTAGTTGAGAACAGCTCCAATATTTGTCAATTGTTGTGCAGAAGCAGCTATTATTAGTCCCGATCCTACGGCCCCCTTTCCTTCACTACCTGCGTCCTTTTAGTTATAAAGCCTTAAATATACATCGGTCTTATTGCCATTCGTTGGCAATCCCCGACGCTCGAACTCTTCTCTTAGCTATTGAGATGTGCAAGAGTTAATGTTATTCCACATTGTGTATTGCAAAATCCCACTTCTGACACCAAATTGTCACGAATTTCGGGCTCTTCTGGATTCGTAATGGTCTTTGCAATAAAATACTTTGAAGTATTTTCACTGCACAATTTATTCGAGAATAAATTAACAACACTTGTTTTCAGCAGTTAACTCTTCACAATATCACTTAAGAACCCTTTACTACTATATCACTACTAGTTCACTATTTCACTCTATTTCACTTGTTTAAGGTCCCGTTCAATGCAACTCTCGAACCTCCCATATTGCGTAGAGGCATAAAAATTGTAAACGTATGCCTGTATTTATTCGAGAGAATTCTGTGCCGTAATTATCGCAATTTGCACATAATTTGCATTCCCTCTCTCTCTTTCTCTTTCTCTCTCTCTTTCTCTGTCTCTCTCTCTCCCTCTCTGTCTGTCTCTCTCGCTCGTCGCACCTTTGCTCATTTCTCGTCTATGATTTCGGTTTAAACGTTGCTTCTCGAACATTGTGGTGTTTTACTGAAAAGTAATGAATATTCTGCCATTGCGACGCATCGCATCAACATCGGTCGTCGACAGTAGTATAAATATGGTAGTTCTGACACTCTTTAAGTCCATTCCAGCACACTGTGTGTCCCATAGTACACTTTTTGTACCTGTTTCTCAGCTAAGTGGTAAAGTGTCTTGGGCGAGTGCCAAGTGTACTAAAGTGTCTTGGATGAGTACTAACTGTACTAAAGTGTCTTGAGTAAGTGGAAAAATCAAAAATTGTCTCGTCTTAGTATTAAACGAACTAAAGTGAAGGGGAGGAACATCAACGTATGCAAATACTGGAAATAATGGAAATAGAATTTTGTTTATTAACTCAACCAATTATGGTGGATTAGTATCTTGTATCTTAAACAGTTGATTAACTAAAATAAACGATTTCCTTATTTTGAACAATTGAAAATTAATAAAATTATTTATTATTGTTTCAATTATTTATTAAAAAACTATAAAAATATAAATATAAAATAATTACAATTAACCGGTACCACTACCGAAATAACTGTGTTTTTTACTATGTTTATGGACCTTACCCCATCCTTTTGCGAATTCCGCCACATTTGTTATGGCACTTTCAATTTGTGTGGAAAATTGATTTGTTCTTAATTTTTCATTTGTTAATTTCGTTTGTACACCATAATTGGTTGAATTAATAAACAAAATTGTATTTCCAGTATTTGCATACTTTGATTTTCCTCGTCTGCCTCTCCGATAATTATGTACTGTTCCCTGCCCTACCTCAGCAACATTCCTTCTTTAACTAGCTACTGTTGAATGACTTATCACCTCAGATGACTGGTGACTTTCAATTTCATTAATATCAACATTTTCATCAGTATCCTTCTCTTGACATTGACGTTTACACGCTGTCCTTCCGCATTTTTACAGAAATACGGTTCGATGATTGTTTTGCGTTCAGTTAAACTATTATGAACACCATAAAATGGACGAAGAGCACGAAAACATTTTAACATTTAACACTGGTTTATTAAATAAATTTCCACAATTTGTAAACGTTGTTCTCGCATCTGTTCATGGTGAAATGTCAATGAATACTGAACACAAATGTCGTATGAACATCACAGTAGCCACGCATGAATCCCAATTGG
Organism: Tipula unca; assembly: GCA_951394425.1. NCBI lineage: Eukaryota > Metazoa > Arthropoda > Insecta > Diptera > Tipulidae > Tipula > Tipula unca. Next base: position 153,030,623 of record OX596380.1, on the reverse strand, counting down.
AAAAAGTACCTCGTATTGGCTCACTCTTTGTAATACCGATGACACACCCATTTGTCATATGTAAAAATAAAATTTCGTAATAAAACAATGTTGCATCCAAACATTCCCCTACACAAATTAGGAATACATTTTATAGTTTATATTGAAAAAACATTAGCCATAACCTTTTACTATTTTTAGATATTTTTTTTTTACTACTTTTGGATAGCAGTATACATACCTCTTCACTTAAGTACGTTTAATACTTAAACGAGACAATTTTAGATTGTTGCACTTACCCAAGACACTTTAGTACACTTATTAATCATCCAAGACACTTTAGTACACTTAACACTCATCCAAGACACTTTAGCACTTAGCCGAGGCACGAATACAAAAGGTCAGCTTTAGACAAAAAGTGTGCTATGTGTACAAAAAATGTGTCAGAACCGCCATTTTTATACTACTGTCGACTCAAATAAATATCCACCATAAAAACTACAAATGCCCCGGGTGATAATCAAATCATCATTCGTTACCAAACCATTGCTCTATATAGCTACCTGCACTCTAACCACCATTCTAACGACGATACTGATGCTGTTGAGTTTAACGTTAGGCATAATCATCACAATATCCATTCTGTTTCTCTTTCAGTTATAAATTCATTATAATATATATAACACAGCCTTCATAGAGGGCGTCCAATTTTCATATTAAAATTAATACTTTAATTGTCGATACCTGTTAGTAATATTAATTAAATCGTTTTTTTTTCTCATTTCCAGGTAAGCAAAGTACTTGCGAAGCATAAGGATTACAATATTATTAAGTGTGAGTATGTATTTTAGATTTAAATTTTTCCCGAAATGCGGAATTCATAGAGCACTTTGCATTAAAGTTAAGAAGTTAAAGTAAACAAAATCTAATCTTAAAAATGTACAATTTTGTATGGAACCAATATTAAAATAATTATTTGAATATAGAACTGTTTCATCCCCATGTCGATTAGAATTGCATGACAAAAAAAATATAAACACAAGAAGAGCATTGTTTTTTGTGTGTGTGTGTAGATACTTTTATTATTAACCTTAAGGATATTCAAGAACATTAAATTGATATACCAGAAAATGGACATGCTGAATACAAATGTAATATATGTACATATGGTATGTCCATCTGTCCATTCACATATGCATACGTATATTAAAGGATAATTCAAATAAAACTACGAAAATTATGTTGTTTGTATATTTATGTGTTGTTTGGAATGACTAAAATATATAACCAAGGCTCGTAGGCACATTCGTAAAATTGTATTTTCATTTCACACACTGGACATGACACACATAATAAGAAATAAAAATGTGTCCATGTACGACTATTATAAATATACAGTCGACCACATTACGCAACTAAATCAATTCTTATGTGTGTAGGTGAATGTGTATGCGCGTGTGTGAGAGAGAGACAACAACAAAAATAATCATATATGATATTCACTTCCTTATATGCCGTGCGTCGTATTATTAAATTGTTCAAAAACATTAAAAATTCCATTCCATGTGTACGCACATGTCCTGCAAATCCTTTTCATACTTTATAAAGTCAATAAAGCTATGAACATATGAGAATGAATTGACATAATTTAACGGAAAACAGAAAAAAAGGGTTTTGCCATCCGGAATACGACCATAATAACAATAACAACAACAACAAATACGACACGCCGAAAAGGACCAAATTGGGATTTAACATTTTAGATACTTTATTGTGATGGTGTTGTTACACAAAACCAACCAAAGCTGTCGGATACTACATATACATATGTCCATACGTATAAATACACATGCATGGGATATTCGTACAGAGGTTTAGGGAACCAAAAAAAAAAAAAAAAAAAAATCGGAAATTATTTTGTAAAACTGGGAACTTATCATGCATCGTCATGTGAAAAATGAAAATGGAAAATGGACCCATATACTACTCTGTATGTATATAAAACTAACATGGCTATTATAACTGTGAATTAAATGATAAAAATCTTAGAGAAATCCCATATGTGATAAATATAAAGTGATTTTAAAATTATTTTACGTGATTGTGATTTTGATATGGTGCGATGTTATGGGCATTTCCAACAGCATAATATCGTCTTCTGCAATCATTTTTTTATTTTCGGTTCGTCCATAGTAATCAGAATGATAGGACATTTGGGTTTTTGGTCTGGATCTCATCGGATATTTTTTCTGTGTGTGTGTGTGTGTGTGTGCCAATGTCATTTTTTTTACGATGGGATTTAATTTTTCTTTTTGGGACATTTTTTTCATCGTGTGACATTAATGGACTGAGTTAATGATAAAAATTTGTTGTGTGTATGTTATGTATGTATGAATGTTAGATAAACTAAAAATTAAAGGGAAAATATGGTAACAAATACACACACACACACACACACTTGTTGTGATAACAATTTGTGAGGTTTAAGTGGGTTTAGTTTATGATCGTCCAAATGATGACAAATGGCATGTTTTATCGGCACAAGTAATTTGTATACAACTTTTTATGAAGTCTTTATGGGGTCATGAAATATTTAAAACTATTTCTATTTTGACCCCAGATTTAACCATCAACACAAAATACTATACATTTATTTGCAAGAATAATCATATAAAGCTAACCTATATGGATTTAAGCAGTGGCCTTAGAGGATACAAATCACGACTGAATTTTAATATCCTCACAAACACTTTTATCATGAGTAATAAGAGATCCCAAATATTTCAACTTCCCCACTCCGTCAAACGTGTAGTGACAATTACTAAAATCTGGTGTGCCATTGTCAGTATAACCATAGATTATTTATTTTATTTTAGACATTCGTTGAGTTCAACATAAGTTGAAAACTGAACAAGCGGATCAAGTATTTCCTTCACTCCGTTACTATTTAGTCCAATCATGCACATGTCATCTGAAAGCACCTGATTGGACCGGTGATATAAGATGTTGCGCTGAGGTGTTTCAGTTTTACGAAAGATGTACTCCAACATGAGATTAAAAGTATCGGGGACAGAGCATCTTCCTGCCGAACACTCGAATGAACTGCAAAAATTGTCGATTGCCTTTTCTCAACTATAACATAATAATAAGACTGCGTCACTGGCATTCTACACGCACGTAACAATTTAGTTTGGCATTCCTAGGTATTCTAGGGCAGACCACAAACTCTCGATTGATCAAGTCACAGGCCTGGACCAAGTAAGACCCTCCGCTAGAGAGTTGATTCTATCCAATATAATGTAGGGAAAGACTTGTATGCTGTGCAAAGGGAAGCTATACCGTGATAATTATCACAATTTATGTGGTCTTCCCTTTTAGTTGGATCATTTCGTGGCCATTTACCATTCATCAAATCTCCGCAGTCTGTATTAGATGTGATTCAACAACAGTCCATGATGCATGAAGAACATCAAGCAGGTCGGCAAAGTATCCACTCCATTCATTGAGTATTGCGTCGATGATTCCATCCCGGTCCCAAATTGTGGTTGACGCAGGTCTGTCAAAGTATGGTGCAATCCGGTAATTCCTTTAAAGAAATTACGCGAACTGCGCTCATTGCTAAGTTGTTGTATTTTAAAAACTTCGGCCTTCCACCATTCTCGCTTCTTCCGAAAGTCCGACTTAAGAACGGTTGATTTGATCACGAGTATATTACGTTGTTGCTTTTCACTATTGGCTTACTTTATTGCTAAACTGCAAAACGATACTCGTGATCAAACCAACCGTTCTTGAGTCGGACTTTCACTATACCTAAAATCTGTTGAGCAGCAATGACAACCGAACTTTTCATTACTTCCCAGACAGCTGACACAGTTAGATTGATAATTAGCTTACTCAATGTTGTTGCTGACAAGTTCATGATATCGTTTCTTTTGATCTTCATTTACAAAACATTCCATGCGTTTCGCTGCGAACCAAAACTTGCACGAAAACTTCCATAGTAGCTTTACCAAATAATGATCGCTGACTATACGTATATTTGGTTGCTGATCGATAAGTTCTCATGTGAGCAACTTGAAAATACATCATTCTCTCACCATTATCCGTCGCAGTTTCGGCACGGTAGTACGAACGATTAAAGTCACCAATTACCATTCTAACATCGTGTTCGGGTATAGATCCCATCAGATCATCCAAGTCATTGTAAAACGACTCTTTATCTTAGGGGTTGGCTGACTTCTCCTGGGCGCGTGTATACAAATTATCGACAGACTGGCTAATTTCATACACAATCAGTAATTAACTGCTTGAAAATCCAAAACAGATTTCTTTACTTGCGGTCCAAGAAGAAATTCAGTTCCAAGATTCCCGAGGTCATACACACTTTAGAGCAACGTATAGAGCAACGTATAGCCCTGGCCGATCCTAAATCTCGTGTCCGAGTATTTGAGCGGGGTCCAGTGTATTTCTTTGGCGGTATCCATTATTCATTTTGTTGACTTTATAAACAGATTGCTTTTTTACGAATGCGGATCGTCAGCCCAGCGATCTAAACGTTTAGTTGCCTCCTACGTCAAGTAATGGATACTGTGGTGGTATTGTTGGAAAACATGTACGCGCTACAGGGGCTAATTATCAATTTTAACATTCTGACTTTCATAGTTCTTATGTAAAACATAACTGCAAAAGACTGATTTAAAAATAAGTTTAATGTCTGAGCATTTTTATAAAATTATGCTCATGCTTAATGGTATCAAATTGCAATCCCAATCCAAACATCATGATTGAAAGTCACCCAATACTTTTAAATGGCCCTGCGGTCCAATTTCTAACTTGACGGTTATTTTCGGTACAGATGCGGACAGTTGTCAAACTATATAACTCTACCGTACTCTTGGCGTAAGAGCCACATCGATGAAAAAACATGTTTTTCTCTGTAAGAAGTTAGACAATGGTTCTACTATAGGCTTTAAAGTGAATTGTCAGCCAAACCTCACTAATAAAACACTGGATGAAATATTTCAATATTTTCTATTGTTTGAAGTCGATTGAAAGAATATTTTTTTGAATTCATCTTTTATCTTGCTGCTCTTTGATATAACATCGAATCGCTGTTACTTTTCACAATGTATAGTTCTTATGTATATATCTGTCACCTGCGACAACGCTACGTATATGCCATCTGCTTTTTTATTTTCGTAGATTATCTCATTAAATGTACCCACCTTCAGAGCTGCGAAATCATTATATTTTTCGTTATTCGTTTGATTCATTCGGTTGCGATTGGTGCGGTATGCGGACGGACGTTGTTCTGTTGTATGTATACGTTAGATGCAGACGAGGTTTTCTCTATCTTCGTTATGATCAATGCAAACTTAAGAATGAATGGTCGTGTTCAATGCGGACAAAGTCTCTCAGTCTCTTCCTTGGAACAAAAAATATCGTTTCAGTTATACTAATTGGTTCGGTTCTAACATTTCGCCTTCATGCCAATTTTTGTTGGTCAGTGTCATTCCGCCACAATTCGTTTCAAAACTGCTCGCGGGATTTGTTTTAATCTGGAATCGATTTACGAAAATTGCTGAGTTTTTGTACTCGTCATCAAACCAATCATTCTTGAGTCTGATTTTCACTATACCTAAAGTCTGTTGAGCAGCACTGACAACCGAAGTTTTCAGGACCTTCCAGACAGAGCTCGCACAGTCAGATTGGTAATTAGCTTCCAATGTTGTCGCTGACAAGACCCTGCTATCGCTTCTTATGATCTTCATTTTACAGACCCGTACAGTCGAAACGTTCTATCCGTTTCACTGTATTCACAGACAAGTACGAACATTTCCATCGGAGCTTTGTAGAGACCAAATGATCATCTTTTCCTACGTATTTGGTTGCTGACCGATCAGTTCCCACATCCTGCACAATCCGAGCCCGCCCTTCTGAAATTAACTAGTAGTCAATTTTTCTGCGGGAGTTTCAGCGAGGATGGGCCCATGTTCCCAAATGTACCTGTTTGTGAGGGAAGAACGTGCTTGTTACAATAAAATCGTGAGCAATTGCAAAATACAACATTTTCTCACCCTTATCGGTCGCAGTTTTGTGTCGGGAGTACGGACATGTTTTCACACAAATCAGCCCGATTTCTACCAGCTCTAGCATTAAAATTTTCAATTACAATTCTTACATCATAGTTAAATGGGCATTTATCTTGGGGTTGGCTAACTTCTGTGGGCGCGTGCACACAAATTGGCTAACTTATAGAATCGATTATTAACTGCTTGGAAATCCAAAACAGCGTTCTTGACCTGCGGCCAAAGAAGAAATTCAGTTCCATGATTTCTGAAATCATCTCCACTGTAAAGCAACACATAGCCCTGAGTCATATGGTCTCCACTTTTAGGCCGGCGAGTTTCTTGAAGAGCAACGAGTTCCAACCCATACTTCTTCATGCATGTGATTAAGCCCACCAACGCACCTGGTTTCCTAAGTGACTGCCGATGCTATATCTCATGTCCGTCACCGTTTAGTCGCAAATCACCGTTTAGTCGCCTCATACGACAAGCATTGAATACTGTGTTGGTATTATTGGAAAATATGTTCGTTCTATTTAGCTTTATGAGCCATGTAAGTAATCCCTGACCTCAGGGGCCAATTGTCAATATTATCATTCTGAATAATTTTCGACATAACATTGCAATAGCCTGATTTAAATACTAGTTTAATGACTGAGCATTTGCATGGACCTGGAATGCATAACCGGAGAAAATCCTAAAACGATCAGGTTTAAATTTTATGTTCGATCCAATTTCCAGGGTGCACTTAGTAAGTATTGTTGAACAAATTAACACTAGCAAATGGGCCCTGCAGACCATTTTCTAATTTGACGGTTTCTTTCGGTACAAGTGGACAGTTATAAGACAAAATAACTCCGCCGCACTCTTATGGTATAAGAGTCCGCCAAAGTATGGCTTTCTCTCTGATGTAAGAAGATAGACAATAGTTTTCTACGCTTTAAAGTTATTTGACAGCTAAACCTCAGTAATACAACGCTTAATAAAAAATATTATTATATTTTCTTCTGTTTGAAGTCAATTGAAACCGAGCAAATAGCACAGTGGTTAAAGCTGTGACGTTTGGATCGGGAGGCACCGGCTACGAATCCCAATAGGGGCGGGATGCTAAAGGGATTCTTTATCCTTGATTTAGATTGGGATGATGGTGAACACATCTATGACCCTCTGTTGTGAGTGCAAAATCCATTGTCCGAGCCATCGTTCATGTCAGTGCAGGCTGGCATGGAGCTATACAATGTGTAGATGGTCAAAACAACTCGGACCTGTAGCCATGCGTCCTCGATTTAGCTGACAAAATGGCGTAAGGCAAACTGCGAAATAGCCAGGAGATCCTTGAGCCCCAGAACAAGTAGAGATCATAAAATAAACAAAACAAGAAAAAAGTCAATTGAACGAAAACTTTTTGGATTTAGGTTTTATCTTGCTGCTCTCTGATAAACATCCAATCACTGTTACTTTTCACAATGTATAGAGTTCGATTTTGTTATACCATTCGTCAACGTACAATTCCTCCAATTATTTTAAAGTTGATGTAATTTGCGGTTGACTGTATGGCCCATCGGACTATTTATTCGAAATGTAAACTACTTCCATGATTTAGAGAATTTGACGTTGCGCATAATGCTTAATTGATAAAATTTTGAAAGATATAGTTTGAGAATTGATAATCCAAATAATTCTAAATACATAACTGTAGATAGATAACAACAGCTTAGATCGGAGGGTCAGTGACGATCGCTTTCTCGAAGAAAAGATTTTTTTTTTCAGTAAATGTTAATTTCTGGTCTGGGATCTTAGAATTGAAATATTGGTGTTCATGCATCTTTTATATAGCTGGATACTTATTTAGCTGGATACGGTAGCTATAATAGTTGAGACAGTTTGAAAAAGTCAACACTTATTCATACTATGAGTGTATGAATAATTACAATTAGTTGATAGCTTATTTAGGTTAAGGAAATTTTTAAAGCGAAATACAAATATATTGGTTGAATTAACATAAAAAAGGAAGGCGCTTACAAACAACATGGTTGCAGCATAATTAACAACGAGTTTTCTTTTACTTGCAAATTGCTACCATCGTATCCTTGACCACCCTAGGTTTCAATTGATATTGATATATCTGCTAATAGCTGAACGATGGTATCGCCCGTACCGGTTGTATCCATTAGTTTCACAAAATATGGGCTCAAAATTACAACTTGTGATGTGGTTCATTGTTTTTTGATCCTGCAAAGATGATCTGCCATAGTTGAATTAAACGGGGCCAAATATTCTATAAAACTAAGGAGGTTTCCACATCCAGGAACATACAATTGTTCATCACTTCCGTGAAATGTATAACATTTTGCGTATAGCAAGCACTTTAACTAAATCTGTAAGATACAATTCTCGGGATTCGTGAATTTGATATATTATCTTAAAGTGTTAAAACTTGCCAAAGAAATCTATGGTAACCCTGTTCAAGATGATAACATTGGCAACATTTCGGAGCTCGTTGAACCATCCTGAAGTATCACCTGAAGCTGTTTTTAGTTGTCTTAAGATTTGGGTGCAGGATTGAAAATTAGTCCATACCATGCAATTGTGGTTGAGATAAAACCAGACCCTCATAAAAGTTTACAAAAATAAATTCAAATATTTATGACTTCTATATAGCAAACTCAAGAATTTGAAAAAATTATTTGAGTTTTTGAAAACCATTCAGCCAATTTCAGTTGAATTTGAACGAAAATTTTCCAATTCTTCAAATTTTTATACTAAAAAATTATCAAGTGTGAACTATGTGAAAGAATAAACCATAGCTTAGTTAAGCTCACTTAGATCAACCATTCCACAATTCAGCTAACAAAGTTACTTGTACTCTATACAGATTGTATAGTAGTGGCCACACTACATGTTTGAGGGAGTGAGGAGGTTCAAATATTTGGGCTTTCTTATCACTGACATAAAAATGTGGGTGAGGATATTAAAGTGCGGCTGGCAGTCGTACTTTGTATTTTCTAAGGCCACTGCTAAAATCTAAACACCTATAGCAAGTGTCGTGAAGCTGAAGCTTTACAAAGAGCTGATCAGGCTCGTTGTTATGCTGGGATGTGAAAGTTGAACAAATCGCGAAGTAGATCGTACATACCGAGCTCTGTTCTCAAGATCTCAGCGAGTACGCTGGTTGGATCCTGGACGAATTGTGCAGCGATCTCTGAAAGGAGGGCCACCATATGGAAGGCGCGACTTGGCTTCTTCCGATTATCTATAAGACCGTTTGAGGACCAGGGTCAGGATCGAGATCGCGTTGGAGCCCGATAGTTGACTCAATAAGAGGCCAGTGATGGCCTTTTAACATTGTAATAATTATTATTTTTCTGCTTCTTCCCAGTGTAGTATATAAATTTAAAATTTCCGCATATTTTCGTACATACGAGTAACTAATTCTACTAATTTGTTTTCATCCTTTGACGTATTTTATTACTTAATATGTCGTATGGGACGTATGTTGCTGGGACATTTCTTCAAACCAGCCTGCGTATTTCTAACGGTTTAATTTAATTAACAAAAGTCTTGGGCCTTGTATATGTCGGTGCTTTAGGTAGTCACCGACGTCGCGTATGCCTAAAACCATCCCAGCGTCTAATTGCATACTATTCTATCCTGGTCAACTCATCTTTCATTTTATTAACAGTGCTAAATGTACGAGTACTAATTATAAGAATCAGTAATACAATACTATTACAGCATTGAACAAATAGATGCCACACCTCTTATTCTTCTCCCAGCGCACCGTCCCTCCATATAATGACCTATAATATAGACGTAGCTCGCCTTCATCATCATCTCTTTCTGCGCCCATTTACATAGCAAAACAAAATCGTTTAAATACCTGTCTAGCAATGATACTTCAATCTGTCAATAATCCAAGCAAAACTGGCAAAAAAGAAATTAAAAACAAAAAATAATTTATATCGTAAACAGGAAAATTAATTCAAACAAAATGGAAATGAGAGACAGAAAGAAAAACAACAACAACAACAAAAATATTATTTTTCTTAATTAATTTATTTTACATGATAGAAAATAATTTCGTTCCGTTTTGTATTTTTTTGTTTCAATGAAGATGTCGGAAGGAATTTTTTTTTTTTTCAAAAACAAAAAAGAAAATTAGAAATTAATTGAGAAAAATAGAATAAATACAAATTTTCTATTTTGTTTTTATTTTAATCTGTAAAGTGGAAAATTTATTTATTACTTTTGGTTTGTGTTTTGTACGTCGTTTCAAAAATATGTAATTAGAAAATTTAAGTATAGAGTCGACCTGAAATTTACGATAATAAAAAAAGTTCAAGGTACCTACATCAGTAAATTAAAATTTTTGGTCATTTCAGGTTATAGCTGAAGGTGGAATTTTGAAGTATATTTTTATTAACTGAAAGTGATTAGTGTTAAGCGAATTGGTATGGTGTAGCAGATTTAAATTTTGTTGCAGTGGAGTAGAACACTGGATAAAAAGAATTTTTTTATAGCAATGGCCACAACAATTATTTTTAATAATTGACAAACATGTCAATCATCTTAACATAATTTATTTTTTGACTTAAACGGCTACTTTTGGTAACTATAAGAGCTTCCCAGTAGGCGAAATCCATTTGAGTCTTCTTGTTAATTCTCAAGACCAAGCTCCCATCATGCTTCCGTACAGCTTTGCTTGCCTCTTTGGCGACTATTTCCATTCAAAAGTCTCTATGGAGGTCACTATGAAGTATACAGTTACATGCGCAAAAGAATGCTGACTGCATTCCATTCCCACCATTCAAATGCAACATCAGCAAAAGCAATCAAGTTGAAACCTATGAATAAAATATATCGGATGGAAGATATCGTATGATAATATTTTTTGATAACTTAGCATTAATTGTAGTATAGAATAAAAAATTAAATGTTAAATTAGTTAGTTCTAGTTTACTCGTGTTTAGTTTAACATCTTTAGTAAATTGTAAGATAATTATTGAATAAATATTTTTTTTTATTAACTCACGATATTCTAACTTGTATTTCGTCCGGGCGAAAATTTTGTTCTAAAATTGTAGTGAAAGTGCAAGTGAACAAACATTCTATGTAGTGTAAACAGTAACAATTTTTTAATATTTTTTGGTGTAAATTTGTATTCTGTGTTACACGTACTACTAGATAGGCGTGCACAGAATCCCATTGTCAATTTACATTTTTTATTGTGTTTTGTTTAAAAAAGAAGAAAAATAAATTTCTTACCGCCACGCTATTGCGCACTACTAGATAGACGCAACAGCCGGTGCTACTACCATCGCATACTATATAAGATAGGTGCGAAAACAGTCAAAAACTAAATCACATATCCCTTTACCCTAAGTGTACTAAATTAATAAATTTTTCACACAAAGTCGTAGTAATTCGACAAAACGAATTCTACCCGGGAAAAGAAAAAGGCTATCAAGTTAATATTTGACGAAAATAGAAACTTACGGCAAATAGCGGAAGATACACGCCAAGAAATGTAGTTGGATCAAATTAACGCACAATTATCCGCGATAGCTACTCAATTGACAAACTAAAATCTAAAACAATCCGAGCAGGACCAAGTATTAACATACCTTGGCCAAAAACACGAAATACCAGTTAATCCGGTTGTTCCACAGCAACCAACGCACGACAACCAAAAGGTTGCCGACATACTTAGGATCCCCGATCTGATCAAGTCCATTCCCTCCTTTGATGGGAATTAAAAATAAGTAACTGCATGGCTAAAAATAGCCGAAGAAACGTTATCCTTGTTTGCAGAACTAGTTCCGCAAGCACAATTCAAGATGTACACACAAGCAGTTAAAAACAATATTGAAGGTAAGGCACAGGATATACTATGCCTCGCCGGAGACTCGGAATCTTTTCCGGAAATCAAAGCGAACATGCTTGAAGCTTTGGGCGACCAGCAGGAGCTCTCATACTACAAGTCCCAACTGTGGGCAAACGCTAACAACAAGACACGATGAACATTCATAGCCTCTACAAAAAAACCAAGGAAATCGTACAAAACGTTAAATCCCTTGCGAAACAAAACGCAACTTATTATGCTTCCTGGAATGCGATTTCCACATTCATTGAGGAAGATGCGCTGGCGGCGTTTATCTCAGGCCTGAAAAAGCCTTACTTTGGATACGCGCAAGCCAGTAAGCCAAAAAGCATAGAGGTAAGCATATGCCTTCCTAATGCAAATTTACTAGCAATGAAACAATTTCTGGCACTTATGAAAAGAATCAAAGTCAGACTGTTCATTCGAAAGTAACCCAGTTGAGTACCAACCATTCAAAATATAACGTGGTACAAAATAAACCCAAAGACATTCCGAATTTCCAAACTAAAAGATTAGATAGGCCTCCCACGGAGTATATGGACGTAGATCCCTCATCGAGGACCAGAAACTCCGGTAACAAAAAGTTTAATTATAATACCCACGAAGTCCTCCCAGACGACGATAATGGTGTGGAAATTTCTAACACAGAAACCTTACACGATGCTGAAAATTCCGATTTGGGGAATTTTCAGGAGGATCTAGACTCAGATACGGAAAGTTAAATTTCCTGCCGTATCTCAAATGTCACGCAGCCAATAAACAATATATTACCCTATTATTGGACACAGGTGCCAATAAAAACATTATCAAACCGAATATCATACCTAACCATCTCTTAAAATCCCAAAATACATATTTTAGGTATCCACAACCTAACAAAAAAAGGTACAGCAAATCTTTTAAGTAAAAATTTACCTCCCCAAACCTACTATGAGTTAAACTTCTACAATTTTTTCGATGGTATTCTCGGATCTGAATCAATGGCGAAAATGAACTCTAACATCGATTACAGATCCAATACTATATCTCTTAACAACCACAAGTGTCAGTTTTACCGTTACTATCCAGCGGAAAATGTCTACCACCATACGGTCACCTTTCATACTTTAGGAAACGGCGACTCGGCACTACCCCAGTATGCAGAACTCAACAGTTAAAATTCTATCCAACCCTGTCTTTATAAGGCCACTAATCTGAAAACAACCGTTAAAGTTTTGACTAGTGAACCAATTCCACGGAAACACCTACCAACACTCACATTCAAGATTAATAATTTCGAAACCATGAAACCGATACCGATTTCGGGTGATGTTGATATTACTAAAGAAGATATAATGAAAGTACTTCGCACATACCACCTCAGTACACAAGAATTAACACCTCTCATTGACACAATTTATAACAACCGCACAGTCCTCTTAAAACCCAACGGAAAATTGTCTGCTATTCAGTTGGAATCAAACACAACATTATCACACGCGATGAAGCCCCAGTCTATACTAAAACTTATAGATATCCCCACTACTTTAAAGCAGATATAGAAGAACAGATCCAAGAAATGCTCAATAATGGGATAATTCGACATTCTCATAGCCCCTACTCAGCACCTATTTGGGTAGTCCCCAAAAAGTAGACGCTTCAGGAAAACGCAAAATACGGGTTGTGATTGACTATAGGAAACTAAACGAAAAGACAATAGACGACAAGTACCCTATGCCTCAAATAGAGGAGATATTGGATAATCTGGGAAAGTCTATACCTACTTTCCCTCTTTTGATTTAAAATCGGGCTTTCACCAAATCCTAATGGATGAAAATTCGCAAGCAAAAACTGAATCGAGTCATGAACAAGGTACTCCAGGGACTTGTTGGTAAAATTTGTCACGTTTAGCTCGACGACATCGTCATTGTCGGAGAAAACCTGAAATCACACCTGAATAACTTGAATACCATTTTACTTAGGCTCTCAGAATTTAACCTTAAAATCCAACATGATAAATACGAAAACGTAACAGGGAAAAAGTACAAAAGATCTTGGACTGGCCGCTACCAAAAAACCAAAAAGAAATCTAACAATTCCTCGGACTCTCCGGATACTATAGGAGATTCATAAAGGATTATTCGAAAATCGCGATGAACATGACGAAGTACTTAAAGAAGGAAACGCCTCTAAATCTGTGAGACGCAGATTATGTCAGGTCCTTCGAAACACTCAAAAACACTATTGCAACCGATCAAATACTCACTTACCCCGACTTCTCTAAACCATTCATTTTAATGACAGACGCTTCAGATTTCGCTCTTGGCGCCGTGTTTTCCCAAATTCAAAATAGTGTCGAGAAACCCATCGCGTTCACATCTCGTACCTTAAATTCAACAGAAGCGAGATATGCAACCAATGAAAAAGAGGCTCTACCCATAATTTGGGCGGTAAAAAAGTACCAGCCCTACCTTTACGGGAACAAATTCACTTTGGTAAATGACCACAAGCCTCTCACAGTTCTCAAGTCCTCTGAAAAGAATTCCAAGATCTTACGATGGAGATTGGAACTAGAAAACTACGACTATAATGTCGTATACAAAGAAGGCAAAGCCAACGTCGTTGCAGATGCGCTTAGCCGCATACCAAACATTAACACCAAAGAAACACACACTAATGAATTATTAGATCGCAACTCTGTATGCGAATCCAGCGAACCCCCAATATATAACACGCACAACCTACTGACGACATCGAAACGATTCATTCGGCAGATACTTCGGATGATTATTTTGTCACTTATACCGTGAAAATACAGCAAAATACAGTGCGATAGTAAAGAAAATAAATGTAACTAATCAACCTGATTCGTTACATTATCAACATCGATACAGTAAATACGATACTTGAAGATATCCAAGAGGCAATAGTCAGGACGTAGATCGAACTGAAAAGCAACCGGATACTCACACTGACAGAAATTTTAAAGATTAAGGATCTCCTAGTCAACCAGGGCATCAATGTTACGCTACCAGACGAAGCGCTTTAATATGTAACGCCTAAAATCGCCATTAACAAAGACACGCTTCTATATATCCTACAAGTATCTAAAATGGAAGAAGACAAACTACCGTTCAATATATCGCAGAAGGTAAACTTCTCCTCATTAATGCCAAGAATGAAACTCTGTACTCGAACTGCGGGCCCAACAATAGAGAATTAACAGGGAATTTTTTGGTAGATTTTTTCAATTGTACGCTGACTTTCCGTTACAAAAAGTTCTACTCGTATGAAGTCGAAACTGAGGTGCAGGTAGTTCAAGGAGCAATGCATAATGTACAAGTCACACGTCAATTAATGGGGCCCAGGACACTTCCATGCGATTTCTCTTGATTTCTTTAATACCAGAGTGTGCTCTTTCCTGTTTAACATGAAAATTCATTTCCATAATATATGGTTCTAAGAGCTGGTGAAATTGTGGCGGTAATATTTTTTGGAATTGGATTAAAAGTCCATCGTGCCAAACTTTATCAACGGCATGTGAAAACGCTGATCTTTCTACAAATCTGTGATTCTAAAACTTGATTATTTGTTGAGTGGCTTTCTCGGAATGTAAATCGGTGTATGGAAATAAGTTTTTTATACTCTCAATTATTGGGTTTAATCGATTCAGTAGGAGTCTTTCGAATTGTTTTGACATGATCGGTAATAGCGACATTGGTCTATTATTTGGTTAGTTGATTTTCCTGGTTTTGGAATCATAGAAATCTCTGTGAACTTCCAGTCAATTGATGCATATTTTATTCAGAAGCGTCTATTAGTAAGAAGTCGAGTAGATCGGTTGTTTTATTGATATCTGTTGGTCGATATATTGACTTTCCACTAGACTACCCATTCCATCAAAAATCTGTATCTGCTGCAGGTGTTTTGGCTATAGATGGAACTATTCTTTATCCGCGATTAAAGTCTCCTCTGATCATGAATTTTTATTCTAAACTTTTAAAAATATTTAACAAATCATTTTTCTTTAGCTTGTTTCGCGGCGGAAAGTTGTGCCGATTTTGAAAGTTGTGTTGATTTATAAATAATCCCCCACTACTTTGCAGTAATCAATTTAAGTAAATGAATGGATGAATGATGACAATTGATTCCTTGGTGATTGAACAGGCCTGATTGGAAGGGATAGTTCATTATGAAATCTTGTTTTGGGATGTTACGAATGATTACGTAGGCAGAATGTAGAATTATACATACATAAACTATGCTTAAGTTTGTGTCCAGTTAAAATATGTCAATGCTCACAGATTCGTGTGCTAAAAAATCAAGTCAAAATTTTTCTGATTACATGTAGGAATCGCTCCATAAAGTGAGTTCTTCAATTTCATTCAATATTTTTCCAGTTCCGGTAACGATTGGTGGTATTTGTACCAAATAATCATGCTCGTGTGATATACAACACAAAACCTTGTCTAGTAGAAGTGAACTGTTTGCCGTTACCAGTTCAAATAACTTCTAGTCGCGTAGAACAACATAAAAAATTATACATAACGACGATGTAGATGCTTGACCAGCCCAAATTTTAAAAGTGATCTAAGCTATGCTGCTCCAAAAGTTCGCTGCTTGTGCCATTTGACGCCAGAACTTCCAGTTCAATTTTCAAGTTGTTCGATAATTGGGAGACCATGACAATATTAATCTAATCCATGTGATTAGGCTTTTTAAAAAATTGAGTTTAATATACTGGTACGGTATTTGACTGTGGCAGACTGACAATACGCAAAAAATATGGTATCGTATGGTAGGCATCTAGTTTACTTTTGAAATCATCTCCATATGAAGATGTTTCTTCATAAAAGACGCGAGACAAAGTATCTGGGATTATCTTTACCGCAGCCGTTCTTCATGAATCAACACAAACTATGTACTGCGGCGTAACTATAGGAGTCCAGATCGGTCACCAAATGGTTTCGTTGAACCTTATTGAGTGTGGCATTTTTCTGTATACATGAATGGCACTGGCATCGAACTGTTTAGAAGGCCTTATTGTAATCACATTTAGATAGTATTGTAACAGGGGAAAAGACCTTTTAGATAAAGAATCCTTTCGAATTTGCAATAGGAACTGAAGTAAGCGTAGCGGCTAGAAAAGCCTTCATATAAAATGTCGAGTCTGTTAGGTAATTAGGACCGCAGTTAGACAAAAACAAAATGGTTTTAGATTTATCTGGATTGGTGCTAAGTTTTCCATTACAGACGATAAAGTTAAATAATTCACTTCGCTCTACACAAACTGACTCTTAAACAAATAAATTATGAACCCGACGATTCTAAGAAAGCAATGGATTTCCTTCTATACCATTCAAAATGCTTGCATATAGATTAGCAGAAATGATTAGAAGGTCGAAATGCACAAAGAGCTAACCGTGCAAGATTACTCGGTGCATAAGGCGATAGAGCATCTGAAAAAAAGACGGTCTAACATCCAATAATCCATTGATAAACCACTTCAGTTCTTTAGCATGGAAACACAAATGAACTTTGCCATGAGCCTTATATGAACCAAGAAGTAATCGGAGAGCAACAGGATCACCCCCAAACGCAACATCCAAAAGCATTTATATATCTGAACACCTGTTGACGTTGATCGCTTACACTATCGATAACTGATGGAAAGTTATGAAATTTGAAAGTTGAATTTGACAAACAAATTTCAGACGCAAAAAGTTTAAAATTGTGGGAGTAATGGATTGACTGGTCTGTGGCAGAACAAAATTTTCATAAACAGAAAACTAATGATTGCCTTTGGTGGTTGCCTCCTTCACTTGTGCCTTGGCTTCTTCGTTAATTTAAGTCGATTTATTAATTGTTTAAATGTTACAGGCCGCTTTGTGACGATTTATAGCTCGGATTTAAGCTGGTTGTTTTGCTTCTGATGATATTCGATGATAAAAATAATAAAAACACGTCGGTTGTATGGAATAAACAAAACAGGAAGCAAGTAATTTTATTTTTCTAAATATTGTTTTGCATACGTACTCCAGTATCACACTGAACTTAAATTCATAGATAAAGGTCTATTCACACTAACACTTTCCCTGAATAAATAATACCTATGTCAATTGAATAACTATTTCAATTTAATTGTAGTTAAAAATAAAACAAGTAGCTAATTCCCAGAACCATCTACGACCAAACTGTTTGGAAAATATCGTTTGTTTGTTACTACCGAAGGCAGTAGCTCAAGTTGAAATCGCTTGAGCAAAATGAATTCTTGTATTCCACATATCATTGCTATGAACTCTGCTTTCGTCGTCGAAAGTGCAACAGGTTAGATGACGTTTCGATCCCCAAAAAGCAGCTGCACCTTGCATAACGAAAACATAGCCAATGGTTGATTATTTTTCATCGAGATCATTAGCATACGATTGACTGCTGCCAAATGTCCCTTTATCGAGTTTTTACTATATCGACTCAACAAATTTACTGTACAGCAAATATCTGGTTGAGTTATCGCTGGGAAGAACAAACTACTAATTGTTTGCATAAACAACCCGTTTGGCATCTCATTCTGTTCATCATTTCCCTTTGGACACATATGCTAGAAGAAATTTTCTGATTTAAGTTCAACGGCGTAGAGATTGAAATTGAAACACTCATACCAAAACGATTAAGAACTTTGGATATGTACTGTCAATTGAAATTGTGCCAGCCCCCTAGTCACGTGTGATTTGAACTCCCAATTCGGATGCGTAACCTATATCTTTCATCTCGAAGTGTTTGCACAACTTGTCCTTTCAGAATTGTTCGCGTGTCCCATCGTTAGAAAATCAATATGTTACTCACGTAAATAGCAAGAAATAATATTCTGTTACAATTCACCATATTGTAAACACATTGGTCGGCAATCAAATGCTTCAGACCAAATTTTACCAGCACGCTATTCAGTTTCTCGTTCCATGAATGTATATGTATACAACCTAGCCTTGTATCGCAAAATTACACCCTCTTCATTACACTTAATTTAAATGCAAGTCTTTTAATAGATAACGACCAAAGTTCAAGTTTGATTGATACTCAACGATTTAGCTTTTCTCCACATATGAGTATTTGGACTCAATACAATGCTTTGGCAACGGTTTCAGAATTATTTCCAATAAATTCCTTTGCCAAAAAATTATAACGTTTTATTATGTGTCAACCGTGACCGGTAGATTAAATGCGTTGTTTTTCAAATTTAAATCCATTCTCAACTGCATTGGTTTCGCCAGATGTTTTAGTTTGGTAATAATACGTCTTATAGAATCTTTTTTTTTCGACAATAGAAAATTCAGTATTACCCACACCACGTGAATTGTCCCAAGCATAATACATTCAGTTGACTTCGTTTCGACCTTCCGCCGTTTTTCCTTTGGCACATGTACCATTGCGTTGCATCCAAACATTGATTGATCACGATCAAAACTGGTTTCATTTTTGACCAAAAATTGTCTGGAGTAATTGATCACGTATTTCTGCAAGCTATTCGGTTTAGCAAAACTTTTTACTTAACCAAACTCATTCCGTGAGTGTTTTCTGATACGCTCTTCAACAGCATTTTGTTCGGGAGTGTATATGGTGCTGTTTTTTGATATTAAATTCCGCTTTTACAATTACAATTCTCCGTTCTTTTATCAGTGGGCAGAACTTTGATTCTTTTTAAAGGCAGTGATTTTCGATACGAGAGCCATGAACTCCAAAATTGTGTTAAAAAATTTGGCTGTTTTCTTTCAACTGAAAAACAAATACGTTCCTGCTATAATCGTCGACATATTGAACTAAATATTTCGCACCACCAATTGATCGCTCTTGCTGTGGACTACGGACGTTGGAGCGAACCAAACCGAGCAAACGCTCAGCACGATTATCAACATCTTTAAATGAAGCGCTGGGTTACGTCCGTTAATGCAAATAACACATTTGTTATTAGTTCCTTAGGTAGTAGAGTTAGTACTTTTTGTTTTTTATATATTTATTTTTTTATTAATTGTTGCGCACTTATATACATACATGCTCGTCATAGTTTGATTATTAAGCTTTGGTTTATTTTTCTTTCTTGCTATAATGGCTAATTATAAATTTATCTTGCAGAACATTCGGAGTTTGCGTAAAAATCTTGACACATTTTTAACAAATATTAATGCGATTAATTTGGATTTTGATTTAATATTTTTTACTGAGACTTGGATCTCGAGTGGTGAAATGTCTAATTATAGTTTAGATGGTTATTCATTCCATGCTAATTGTAATGACCGTTATAGATCTGGTGGTGTAGCTGTATTTGTTAGATCATCATTAATTTACGATGTTTCCTCAGTAAGTCTCTCTTCAGCTGATATTATGAAAATTTATATTCAACTTGGAAATGTTAAAGTTTGTTTCATATTAATATATAGATTTAATTTTTGTCCTTTTGACACTTTTTTGGAACAATTAACGACTTTCTTACATAATGATAAATCGAAACATAAAATCCTGCTTGGTGATATAAATTTGGACTTGTTGAAGGATTCGCGTACAAAAGATGATTATTTATTATTATGTTCTTCGTTTGGGCTGGAGTCCCTTCTTAACAGCGTAACTAGACCATGTGCAAATACCTGCGTTGATCATGTTTTTTCGGAAACTATTTGTAAACAATTTTCTATAGAACTTAAAAATTTGAATTTATTTGTGACTGATCATACTACTATTCATTTAACTTTAAAGTTAGCAAATAAAGCTAAAAGAGGTCGTATGTACGAACCGGTGCATCAAACGAAGATAAATTACAATGGCCTTTCTGAGGCTTTGTACTCTAGCGATTGGAGTGAAGTGTTTTCTTCGGTTGATCCCAATATAGCGTATTCATTTTTTATTGATAAATTTATTTTTAATCTTAATAAATTTAAAACAATTGTAAAAATTAAAAGGAGTCACTTTAAGCTCAAGCCTTGGATGAGAGTCCTCAAGAAAAAAGTTGAAAAGCTGAATTCTAAGATTAAAATCTTGGTTCCACTCAGGAAAGAACGTTATTTTAAAAATAAGATAGAGGCAGCAACAGATATTAAATCAAAATGGAAAATTGTAAATAATGTATTAAATAACAAAACCAGTATAAATAGTATAACAGCAATAGATATTGGTGAAAATAATATTAAAACTGACCCAAAAGAAATTGCGAACGTATTTAATGACCATTTTATTAATATACCTAATGTGATTATAAATATAAATCATGAAAATATTATTATTGAAGATGTTGTTAGAAATAACATGGTTTTGTCACGATACAGTAATCTAAATTTTTTCTTTTTTCCAATTAGTGAATCAGAGATACTGTCAGCAGTAAATGAATTGAAATATTCTAATTCTTGTGGAGTTGATGGGGTCTCAAATTCACTGGTAAAAAATGTTATTTTCAGTATTACCCATATTTTAGAATTTATTTTTAATCTATGTTTTGAAAAGGGTATGTTTCCTGAGAAATTAAAAATTGGTATTGTTAAACCATTATATAAAAAGGATTCACGTATTGATCTTAACAATTATCGCCCAATTACTTTACTGAATACATTTTCGAAGATTTTGGAAAAAATTATTAAATTTAGATTGCTCAATTATTTTGAAAGAATACAATTTTTGGATAAGAGGCAGTTCGGTTTTATAAAACAATCATCGACTGAAAAAGCACTTATTTCATTTCTTACTCCTGTATATCATCATTTAAATGAAAATCTAAAAGTGTCCTCACTTTTTATTGATATTACAAAAGCTTTTGATACAGTCAACCATGCAATATTGTTAGATAAGTTATCACATATAGGTATCAGAGGCTCGGCACTTTCTCTTTTTCAGTCCTATCTTCAAAATCGTGTGCAAACTGTTTGCATTAACAAAATATATAGCGATGAAAAGGTGATTAATGTTGGGGTTCCCCAAGGCTCTGTCCTAGGGCCATTACTTTTTTTGATCTATTGTAATTCGATCTTTGATCTTAAAGTGCATGGTAGTCTTGTTGCGTTTGCGGATGATATGGCGTTTCTATACTCCAGCTCAGATATGAATTCATTAAAATGTGCCGTGAAAGATGACATGAGTTTGCTAAAGAAATGGTTCTACGTACATGATATGGTTCTAAGCTGCAAATCCAAAATTATGTATTTCAATGTGAGTTGTGCCATCCATGATCCTAATCCAATATTTTTTCATTCACTGGCTTGCAATGAGTCTGATTGTAATACTCTTTGTGTACCTATTGAAAACGTAACATCATTCAAATATTTAGGTGTGAGCTTGGATTCCCAACTAAATTTTAAGGATCATATTGCCAACTTAAAAATAAAACTTAGGCAAACATTAAGAACGTTTTTTTACTTGAGAAATATATGTAGTTCGACATTTTTAAGATGCCTTTATTATGCATTGTTTGATTCGCATCTTCAATATGGTATAACATGCTGGGGTGGTATTTACTTGTCAAATATCAAACCGTTGATGACTATCCAAAAAGGAGTTTTAAAAATTATGAATTACTTACCAAGGACCACGCCATCTTTGCCTTTGTTCGTGCATTTAAAAATCTTACCTCTACGCTACCTGTACGTTTTCAAAGTTCTAAAAATGTACTATGTGATGAGCGGGCATCGTCTAATTAATTTTCATATTTCTGAGCCGTATATGTTCCGGAACAAAAACAGAATTAAAACTCCGCAACCGAATAAAGAACATTTTAAGAAATTTTTCTCATACACTGCTCCGAAATTATATAGCCAAGTACCGACCGACATTGTGAACGCAAATACAATTATTAAATTTAGTAGATTATTAAAAGATTGGTTATTTACAATTAGCAACATTGAAATTTTATTTGAAACATTAATTTAATTTATCGTGTATGTATAAAACTGTATTGTATGATGTGTCGCTATTTATTACGCAAATGAATCGTTTTGCAAAATAAAAATTTGTTATTTTTTTTTTTTTTTTTTTTTTATTTGTTATATTTTAAACTATGCTCGTATGTACATATATTAGTTTTAATTTTTTAATTATGTAACCTCTACTACCTTTAAGATTATTTTGTGATAAGTAGGTATAATGAATCGTGGCTCCATGACATTTGTATTAATAAGGAGTACACTAAAATAGTTATTTTCTGTATTTTTATTTATTGTATACAAAATTTTATTATTTAAATAGAAAATATACTGTTATTTACAAAAAAAAAAAAAAAAAAAAGTTCCTACGCTTCAGTATACTCTAATAACAGCGCTACACATCTTTAAATTTTCGTTACAAATGTGTCCTTAACGCCGCTGCCACAAATTATTGTCAACTTTGCCTTCCTTTAACGGCACTCTAAACTTATTAACAAATGGTCTTAGAGTTTATCATGTGTGCCGATGCATCAATAAACCAATCTCATGAATTTGAACTATTCACCAGAAATGTCGTATACAAGAGATCTTTTATTTTTCTGAGTCTTCTTTGAGTAATTTCCAAGGGCATGTTCCATCTGACCGCACGATTGACATTTGAACTTAAAATTTGTCTTGTTTTCATTTGTTATTTCCAAACCTGGTTGTTTTACTTTTATGGAAGTCATTAGCATACGGCTCACAATTAATTCCATCGAATCGCAATCAGGCAGCTTTAATAAAACTAACTCTTTCAGCAAGGTGTCTCGTTTACACAAGCCGCGGTTGGAATGGTTTCAAATGCACTTGATAAATCGACCCACGCATGTTTCGATGTTTTTGCGTGGGGTAACATCACATAAATTCTGCACATGTGAGTACTAGTCGGGGCACCTGGGGCAAGCTATTTTCGTGACTAAGATCGGAACTTGTGACGTATATTGGCACTTGGGTGGCCTACTTAGTTTGGACTTTGATTTTTACAGGAAGTAGGTTAAATAATAAAAAGTGAAAGTAATTCGAATAATGTGACCTTGATTGGTATTTGAGCGAGTCTGTTGACCTTGTCTATTTTTTTTATTTTGTATGGAAAACCAAGAATAACTAAAACTAATTTCTGAATCAAAACAAATATACATATTGCGTGATATACTTGAAAAACACTTTCAGTTTTTGTTATTTAAACGGATAGTTTCACTTTTCCATAGACCAATTTTTTACACTTTCTTTTTCATTATTCGATCTACTTTCACTCCTTATTATTTAACCTAAATGCCAATCAAGGTCACATTATTCGATCTACCTTCACTTTTTATTATTTAACCTACTTCCTTTAAAAATCAAGGTCAAAAAAGGCCGCCCAAGTGCCAATCTAGGTCACAAGTGTCATTCTAAGTCACGAAAAATAGGTTGCCCCAGGTGCCCCGACTACTACTACTTTTATTTTGAGCTTTGTATGCTCGGTTGTTATTTGATCAACACTATATTTATGACTGAATTTATAAAAAGTAAAATAAAACAAAACATCGGTCATCGATACGATAAATTTAAATCGGGGGAGTACTAGATGGAAAAATTTAAATTGAAAATTGAAAATGTAGAAATTCTTCGAGAGTTTTTAATTTAATTTCGTTCAGTTATTCAAGCACACCACCTGTACGGCATGACATAGCATTAAGAAAATTTTAGAATAGCTGAGATGTATATGTCCACATAGAGGATTTAACTTTATTAAACTATACCATCCGTATATGTGTACACAAATAGCAATTTATGGAAATAACAAATCCAATAAATTCAACTCAAACAATTCAATTTAAATATGTAGGACTATAAAGTATCTTATCAACAATATATCGGACAAATAACAAACACAATATTGCAAAAAAAAAAACGATTTAGAAAACTTGTTATGATTTTCCATATTCTATAAATCATATTCAGTCACATCCAATACCAAAAAAAAAATAGAAAATAAATAAAAAACAGCTTACCATAACATTTGTTGTGTGATGTCTATCAAGATTATATGCTTGGATTTTTATTTTTTTTTTTTAAATAAAATTTGTAAAGAAATTTTCATATATTTCCATTGGCAAAATCAAACAAAGCGCACAAAATAAAAAATCTGTTTTATTTACCAAACATATCCTATGGCAGGACCGGTGATGAGGGATGATTTTTTTTCCGTAAATCTATAATATTGTTTTGCACAAAATCTGTTTTCTAGGAAAATTGTATGTGTTGACTAAACCTAAACTATGTACATATGTGTATGGCGCATATTTCACATAGTGTTTTGGTGTTCTAAATTTGTATTTTGATCCGACTCTTGGAAATCTGTATCAAACTTGTGTGGATGTAATTTACAAAATAATAAAAGTTAATTGGACACACCTATATAAATGTAGATATGCGTATACAGACGGTCTTTTATGATTAGAATAAATTAGTCACGTATTTGGGCCCGGATATACTAGGCCAAACATTCTTACATGTCAGATTGGTTATTGATAAATCTTCGCATTTAACAAAATTGTTAACAAAATGTTATATCACTCATCTGTATGAATTATAACACTTAACGACCGATAAAAAAAAAATTGTTTTCATGTTTGGAAAATTAAAAAAGCACATGTTACGAAGATCTTCTGTTGGTGGCATATATATACGAGATAAAATGCATATATGAAAATTTATAACGATAATAAAATTCTGTTGATAAGCACAATCTTCATTTTATATATACGATTGTATGTATATTTCTCACATGAGGATGTCTTTTAAGTGTTTCTAACGTATATAATAAGGATCTAAACTTATTATGTAGGTTCTGAATGGCCATATGAAATAACGACCGACCGTAACAAAACGGGTAATTTCCTCGTACATATAGTGGCATAGGTATGGTTTTATGTTTTAATCATGTAGCAAACAAAGTAGGAAATTAGCAACCAGAATGTTACTCATCCGCACATTTTTTTTTGGTTATAATTATTACAATGTAGTCACCTGGACTAATGAGCAATTTTATTCTTACTTAATTTACTATGTTGTATTAATCTACGGCTTCTACCCATTGGTGTTCCATAGTGTCTGATTAATTGAAGTAAACCCTATCGTTATTGTGGATTTTAGATCAGCATTACGCCGTTTACACTAGCAGGTAAACCTTAGTTGCCTCAGTGTTAACTAGTCCAGGCAACGAAATAAAAATAGCGGAAATAAATAATTCATGTGAAAGCCAAAGTTGGTACAGTTGTAGGGGAAGGTGTCCTTAACAACATAATAAAAGTGTCTCGAAAGGTCCTTTTTTTCAATTTTACGTTAATAACTCAAAGCCACTGCTTCTATCAAAAAAAATGTCCATATACTAAATTAATCTACATAAAATCCTCTACAATAAAAATTCACTACACTTTTAAAGATGGGGGGTAAATAGAAAATTTAAAAATACCGTTTTAATTATATATATTGAACATTAAATTTCGTCGAATTCTAAATTTTCATCATCATCGAAGCTATTTTCGATGGGGGCTCCGTTAGAACATGAGTCGATGCAGCCGCAGGCACTAGAGCACCTAATCCCTGCTTTGCGGCAACCGCAGTGCACCCCACCCCCAGTCGTGCATCGGCAAAATATAATGTTCAAAACGGAGTCGGGTGCCACTGGGTCGTTTGTTTTAACTGCATTAAGAATCCCATCGTCTCCCTTCACCCAACCCCATTGGATTGGTGGTAGGGGGTTGCCGGGCCACTGTTGTACCTGTAAGAAAGTAATGATACCAACATAAGTATTCATCACAAACTAATATTTTACCTGTAGATATACTCTGAGCGAATGATGCTTTGAAGGTCCTCTGGTGGGAGGAAGAGTGGCCATGTCTGATTTGGGTTTCGTTGGCCCCTTCAAAAACGCCAAGTACCTATGTTAAGGTTGTCTTGATGTGCAGGCGCTTTGTATACAGCCAAAAAAAGCTTCTCGCCACCCTGTTCAATATCCTCAGGTCGTGCTGAGGGATCTGAGAATATTGCTCAAATGCCTTGAGTGAGGGCAGTTTTCTGTGAAAATCTAAGCGATTCCTCCTTTACTCTTTCCATGTATTGCCGAGGTGTTGTCGCATTCGGAGAAGCTATTTGAAAAAGGAGAATAGTTTTGAAAATTCGAAGCTGTTTAAGTTGTCGCACAGAGAAAAAATTGGTCTACATTCCCACGGCCCGGCTTCATGAAATACATATTGATAGATGGTGGTGCCAATCCCATGAGGAGAACTATCAAGTCTACATCCTCGGCAACCATTGCTACAGTTGGTTGTTTTGTACGTAGGCAATGTACTGATGGCAAATTGATAAAATGTTGGAAGAGTGTTTCCTTTTCATGGAGTAGGAAACCACCGTCTACTTTGTACGCCTCCGGATGTCTAGGTTTCAGTTGTATTATATCTTATTGACATAGAGATGGGTACATTTTGCGTACTAGAAGTGCCCAGATGCGTGGAAGAATGGGATCATCTGCTGTACACACTTTAATTGCCCGTCCAAGTTACCACGACGCTCAGAATCGATGAACTTCTTCATCAGGGTAACCATGTTGAAATATTGAAACCTCAAAACAGCGGTAGAGCCATTACCCTTGAGGGATTTCAGATGATTCTGAAATTTCATCAAAGGTGACACCAAGCAAGTATTCTCTTCAACTTTGTCCGGAGTAAGTTCCTCCATGTTGGTCAGCATATAGTCAAGATCTTCCTCTTCTCTTTCTCTGAAACATTGGCTCCTTCCAGAACAATTTGACATAAAACAAGGTGAACACGCAAATGTACTCGAACAGCTCGGCTGGTTAACATCTTGTCAACAGAATCAGCAGCGAATACTTGGCATAGCACATCTTTCAGTCCAGATTCATCCATTGTGTGACCAATGCACCCCATGAAGGATATTAGGGTGTGAAACGCACCAAGTCTCACAACAATGTTCCCAAACGCGATTTCTCTAGCCTTATGGTATAAAGGCTGGTCGAATGTTACAAAGTAAACTGTGGTCCTTATCTCTTGACAATTTTTTAAAGCATACCGTAACGCTATATGTACTGTGCTGTACTCTAAGGTGGTGCATTGATGAATGGAAGAATGGTTACCGAAGTTTTCTCTTTGTTAATGACTTTACTCACCAATTGCATGAAACCCTTCCATTCTGGAACGGTTGGCATCTCTGCAGTGGGGTCCCCCTCCTCACATGAAATCTTGTACAGTGGGTGTCAAGTCTTCGATAATAATTTGCTGCAATGCGTTGGTTCCCCTTCCCTCAAATGCTTGCAGCTCCAGAACTCCCAGCTGGCCCACTTCTTCTTGGGAGGAAACAGGTTTCAGTCTTTCCACTTTTGTAGATGTAAGGAAAGCGTGGGTTGGTGTAACACATTTGAGTCCTCCAATGCTGTGAAAGGTATTCCAGCGATCGAGAGTGGATACATTGAAGTCTGTATTATCAAAGATGTACTGACAAAATAGGTCACTTGGGATAGGCTCTTCCGGGAGGTGGATGGTCGAGAGGTCCAGCTGTTGAGCGTCGTAGTAAGAGGCACTCAATCCCAACTTCGATAGTAGGGACACCAAGTTTTCTTTGATTCGAATTTTTTGTATATGAACAGAGCGATGCTGCTCAGAATTGGGAATATGAAACATAGAGGGCGAACAACAGCAATAACAGCATGAGCAATAGTTGTCTTTTTTTTCCCCACTGCCTCTTTCGACTTTTTTTTCCTTCAAATGCAGTCCATGAAGACTCTAAGAGATTTACGTAGTAATGGTTCAGCCTCACTGCAGAAGCTAGATGAAGGGGTATAGGCACTGTAGTCGTAAGCCATAGATTCAATGTCTTCCAAGATAATCTCAGCAGCTTTTTGTACAATCCTCTCACGTTCTCTTTGTTCATGTTTACACCTTGAAGTGTACCATGAGTCGCTCAAGGTGATATCACTAAAACTACGAAAGGAGACTACAATTTGTCTGGTGCGAATAGTACTGAAAAAATGTAGTCCCCATATTTTTCCCTTTTCCATTTAACGTGTGCTTTCCATCGTAGTTTTGCATCTTGTGTCATGCCAAGATACTTAGCCGTGTTGGCATACGATATTATTTCTTGATTAATTGTAGCCAAAATATGTTCGAGTGTCTTGTTGGTAATATTAATTTGAACTGATTTAGTTTCGTTAAGTTTAATTCGCCATCTTTGGTCCAGTTATGTATTTGAGTAATATTTTTATTTTCTTAAACTGGCGCTACATCCCATGGAAGGATTTGGCCGCCTCAACGATGCTCCTCCATATAGTTCGATCCACTGCAAGAAAACGCCAGGCACCGAGTGTTAGCAGGTCCCCCTCGACGTCATCCATCCATCGGGTAGGTGATCTCCCGCGGGGCCCTACTTTGGTGCCGACTCTATGACCTGTTTGATGGTCCGATTTTGCGAATTAAGAACGTCTCCGACCCATCTAAGCTTTGCTGATTTTATGAATCCGATCACGTGATCTCGTGATTTATACGCATCCTATAGGTGACTCCCTCTTGAATGGGACCGATAATTATACGAATTATTTTACGCTCGTAAAATGCTCGGTAGCCTGCTGCAATCCTCGCTACGATGTCGAGAGAAAAGGAGTTTTGCTCACTGATCGGGGATCCTAGAAATTTGAACTCTTCAACGTTTTCATACTGTATGTCTCCAGAAATAAAATCCCCACGTCCTGCCTTCTGGCAATCACCATGTATTTGATCTTCGCTTCATTGATCTGAAGGCCACTTTGTTGGGCTGCCGTTTCCAACGGAAGGAGGACTTCTTTCAGGGAGATGATGTTGCGACCCAGAATGCATATATCATCAGCGTACGCTAATAACTGGGATGATTTGTACTGCGCTATATTAAGCTGACAAATGACATATTCTAATGATAAATTGAAGAGAATCTAACCTATCGAGTCTTCTTGCCGCACTCTAGATGTTATCTCGAAGGCTTCCAAAATTTTACTTTCTTTTTGCACCTAACATAATATTGAGCCATCCATTAAAACCTCAGAAATGACAAGACGTATTCCTCTTAATGCTGTCGCACGCCTGTTGGAATTCTACGAATAGACTGTTGACAGAGATGTCTTTGATTTTTCTAGCACCATCCTCAGAGTGAAAGTTTGATCGATTGTTTATCTATTCGGGCGAAAACCGCATTGATAATCACCCCAGACCCTCTCGGTGTATGCTGATAACTTTGCCGCGACTACTTTGACCAAAATCTTGTAGCCTGTATTCAGCAAAGCTATGCCGCATAGTTGTTGCAGTTTAACCGGTCTCCCATTTTATAAAGCGGACAGATAAGAGCTGCCTTCCACTTTTCTGAGATATCTTCTGTAGACCAACTTATTGATATGAGCTCAAACATGCGGTAAAACAAATAATCGCCGCCATATTTGAGCATTTCGTTGCAGATACCATCCTCACCAGGTCTCTTGTAATTTTTCATCTGCGATATCACGTTCCGCACTTCGTCATATGTTGGAGAGGGCGGTGGAGTCAACTCGACGTTAGTATCGCTCGGAAGGTGGTGCCTGTTTGTTAAGAAGTGAGAAAAAATACCTCCGCCACACGGCGAGGACGGTTTTAGTGTCCATCAATAATTCACCGGATTCGTTGCGAATAGCGCTGCTACACGGATGAAAGTCGGTAGCTAGTTTTCTTATTCGGCGATATTTATCTTTCAGGCTAGAATTCTGTATGTTGAGCGCCTGTTGTTCATGCCATTCTCGTTTCATACGTCTGCATAGCTGTCTTGCAGTCATGTAAGCCTTGTGAGTTTGTCTGGTTCTTTGACACAGATTTCGTTGACGTGCGCGATCTTTCTCCCGAATAGCTCCTAGACAATTATCGTCCAACTATAGGTATTTAGGTCTGGATGGAGGTCGGCCTATGGTGGAAGTTGAAGAGTCGGTTACGGCCATTTTGATGATGTCCCACTGTTCTTGAACGGACTCCGGAAGTGGTTCATCCTCCAAGATTCCCTATAAAATAGTCTCGAAAGCGGTCCTGGTAACTTTTAGCTCCACGTTTGGTTCTGATGTGATTGAGGCTACAAACATGCCTTTTGGACAAGAGCTTGTGGTCGATTTGGTTGACCGTTGTCCCGTCATTAGATTTCCATGTGGCTTTATGGATGCGTTTATCTGGGAACTATGTGCTGGCGACTATCAAGTTGTAGAGCAAAGCTAGCTCCGTGGTGCGCGTCCCGTTGTTGTTTGAGGTAGGATACAAGGAGTTTGGACCAATGGTGCTACGATAAGTACAAATCCGATTGTTGACAGGGATGAAATCAATCACGAATTGGCAATATCGGTTGCTATACAAGAAACTAACGCCGAATTCATGTTTCTTCATGTTATTGCTGTGGCCGAAAGTTAGTCAGTAGCAACTGTAATCGGCGATGCCGTTGCCAATTAGTCGTGTTTCCTGCAGCGCTATGAGGTCGAGCTTACATATACTAAGCTGCTTCTTCGAATAGTTGATCGAGGCTCTCCGGTCGATTAAGGCTTAGTACGTTCCATGTTCCAAATTTAAAATCGTTGTCCTTATATCGTGTCCGAGGTTGTTGTTGTGGATTTAAAAATATCCGAGGCTCATGTTGAGGTTTCATAATAATAAAATTTGACTGGTTGTGCCGTTAACGCAACGCTAACCCCCTATAGGAGGACCACAGCCATAGCAATTTAGACTACTCCTGTAACAGAGTAGTTTCTAGCAGCTATTTAATGTTGAGTGTTGGTTGCGGAAATCGAACTAATGATTTGGAATCAAATTTTTGCTCTCAATTATCGGATTTAGCCTTTTACCTAATTCTCAAAGAGTTAGACATAACTGGTAATAACCATATTGGCATGTAAGACCCAGTTTTGTGTGGTGGTTTCCCAGGTTTACGAATCATAATTACTTCTGCCATTTTCCACAGGCTGAGTATATATTTCCTTGGTTGTTCTTTTACAATTTATGCTGTGATAAGGTCATAACCAGGCGCTTTTTTCGGATTAATATTTGTTTTTATCTCATATATGACTTCTGTTGGTGTTGTTCGTAGGATTTCTCCACTTTCCTGTACAACCTCTTCAGTTATTATTTCGGTTTCCAGATATTCAGCACAACTTCGTACTTTATCTTCATAATTTCTGGTCCATTTTTTATCTTCTGTTCTGATTGGAGGAATCTCCATTACTGGCCTTTTAATTCTTTTGGTTGCTCTCCAGAGAGAATAATCAGTACTAGTATCATTAGATAACTTTCTGAGGTAGTTACTGATAGATTGGTCCTTCAGACCTTTTATCTAGTTTGTTGCAACATTCTCCTTGTGATTTTTTCCTGCTAAGAGCTCTCTAATTTCTCTAGGGAAACAACTCCCTTAATCGGCATGTTTTCTTTTTCTGGGCTCTTTGTTACAGTATTTTTGAGTATATCCATAAGCATGACATTTTTTACATTGTGGTATAAGCCTAGATCTTCTTAGGGGCGGAATATTGACTTTGCACCCCAAGTTATACTTCATTTGATGTATTTTTTCAATATAATCATCTGCGCTCAATGTCAGAATATACTTTTCCTTTCAGGTCCTTAATTATTTTTTCTGGCTTACATGTAGAATGCAGATTTTTAGTCGATTTGTCAACATTACCTTAATTGGTCTGATTTGTTTGTTTTCAAACGTATACCAAGAATGTCCCCCTTTGCGTAACATTTTTGTTTCATCATCTTCTAAGTTTATTTTGATGTTGTTTCCACTCATCAATTTTGTATTAAACTTATCTGTTTTAGTTATTGTTTTAATTTTCTCATACAGTAGATAATAGTTTTTAATTCCATTTATAACTATTGGGGGTGGTGGAGGTAATTTTTTTGGATCGTTTTGGATTATTTTAGGAATTACCTCTTTTAGTTGAGAGGGAGTAGGTGTATCATTCCTTCTCCTGTTTTTCTCTGACTTTTGACTCTAATCCACTCAGTTTCGTGAGCTAATTCTTCTTGTTCCATTACTTTTCGGATAGGAGGAGAATCAACGTTTATGATTCCTGCATCCAAGCAATTCTATCATTTATTGTTTTTTTAAATTGTTAAAATCAACCAATACTTCATTGGCTTTACGCAATTCTTGATACAGCATTTCTTCGTTTTTAGAACAAGTATTGTTTCTGGAGAAAAAGCATTTTTCGGTAATTCCACATTTTCTGTAGGTATTATTTTGTTAATCTTCGTGGTGAACGTGCTACAGGCTCGTGATGATCTCGGTAGAACCTTTTTGGAAATGATTGATATTATTCATTTCTGCTTCACTCATTCGGGTATTACAATTCCTCAACGTATCTTGGGATTTTTTCTGGTTATAGTATTGCAATAGCTGGTCCCCCCAAGATGCCTTGGGGCCGGCTTCTGACATGGATGGATTTTCCTGAAAATCAGGTCTGCTACCTGGGCTATTTGTTTCCACATTCATTATGTCCATTGCTATTTAATTTATAGTGCATTGCACTCGCATTTAGTATTGAGGCGATGTTTAAAATCGTTGCCCGGGTGTTACCACGTGGGGGTATACTAAACACAGTTGGTAATTTCCACATAGTTACAACGTAAGGCATGGTTATATACAGTGAACGACTACCCTATTGAAGCACACCCGACACCCGCACATACAAGTGAAAACTTTGTCATTAAATTTCAGTTTCGTTTCGAAAAAAAATTTAACTTTTTACCATACCGAAGACAAACAAAAATTAGCAAACTATTATTTCGAACTTTGTGATAGTTCGTAAAATAAAATTAATTTTCTTTTTATAATTTAATTAGGTCATGCACAGGTTGCGCCTTCCACATATATGTACATACATACATACACATATATGATAATATTTGAATGTATATGTTGAATAATTTGTCTAATTTCTATTTATGTTATGTATACATATATACATATATAGGTGAATACAATAATTTGTTGTTGTTGTTAAGTACTTTGAACTTAAGTTGTCAGGAAAAGTTAAGAAGATACATGAGAATGGCAAAACGGTATACAACAACACGAACAAACT
This sequence comes from Tipula unca, assembly GCA_951394425.1. Classification (NCBI taxonomy): domain Eukaryota; kingdom Metazoa; phylum Arthropoda; class Insecta; order Diptera; family Tipulidae; genus Tipula; species Tipula unca. Next base: position 152,996,672 of record OX596380.1, on the reverse strand, counting down.
GTACAATAAATTTATAACTGTGTACTTAAAAAATTATGTGAAAATAAAAGTGACTTATGTTCTTGACAACGTCTTGAAGTTTTGGAATTAATTTTTTTGTTTTTGTTTATAGCATTCGGTGAAGATAGAATATTATAGTATTATAAATAAGTAAACGCGCCGCGGCATTTGGGAGAAGAAGCGATTTTACATTTTTATTTTTTGGCATAATTAGAATAATCATTAGTGAATTTTGTAATATATAATATAAAAGAGATGGTTTATATGTACATATAACCAAATTATCTGGATTTTGATATTTCAGGTAACAAAACAGTTTTGGATTATACCAGCAAAGTTTTAAGCATTTAAAAAAATGTATAGATAACTTTAAACAAAGCGGTTGATGAAAACTAGTACCATGATAAAATTGAAAGCAGGGCAAAATTATTGCCAATTTAGAATTACATGTAACGATATGACCTTGCAGTCACATGTTAACAGATGCTCAGGAGTTATTGCTCAATCACGTAATCTAAGTTCTGGCTGCTTTGTCTCTGTGGTATAGGTGCTATCCATTTAAAAAAAAAATGCATCTCTATTGGTTGAACGACCGTATAATTTTGGAGGCCGACAAACTTTTCTACAAGGAATGCACCAAATACAAAATGTACGTCTGCCAAAAATAAATATAGAACCATTCGCGGATTATAAATTATGGCCGTTCTTCCATGATTTGTATTTAATGTCGGTACATGAAAATATGGGGTTGAGTACCGTGCATAAATTACAGATTCGGACATCAAAGTAACGAACCAAAATTACCAGGAGGCAGGGTCTAAATTACAGGTAATACAGCGAGGTACAATAAACCAAAATCAATTATTGAATCTCTAATCCAGCTATTTTTAGATCAAAGAAGTTGTAGTCAAGTGAGTTATAAGGGTTTAGGAAAATTGTGCAAGATGTCGGATGAAGTTATTCGCGGTTTGAGAGCGTTACGAGAACAGGCATAAACACGCGTTCCGTGGTTAATTCATTTACTACTTAGCAAAATAGGTGTGGAAACGAGGTAGTTATGGGTGACAGAATCGATCAACAGCACATTTCCCACATTTGATACATTTTTGTGATAAATGGAGCTGTATTATCTGTGATAAGGATCATTATTTGTTCAAATGTCCACTAATCAAGAGTATGAACCTGGAAAATCGGGTTAAATTACTAGAAGGATCTAATAGTTGTACCACTGGTAACGGATCGGACGCGTACAACAACAGTGATTTTCGCGTGCCAAAATGTCACAAACGCCATCATTCACCACTGCATAAAGATCAGCAATCAACAAACCTCCATGCAACAATAATGAAAATTGAACTTCCATCTACACTGTCCAACTACCAATTGCTTCAACTTCAACATCAAACAGTAATTCTCCACAATCAACAATTGCAGAAAATCCTCCGTCACCAACACATCTATCAACGAACAATATTCATTCATACAACAAATACAACATCCTTGCATGAAGTTACGCCTCTTAAGACGATATTACCCACAGCCTTGGTCAGTTAATGCTAGTTCTACTCGTTTCCGGATCAATTATCATTATTTCGGAAGCATGCGTATATGTGATAGGTCTACGTCGGTAATATTCCCTCATTTCAATCTACGGCCTGGCCTCTAGTTTACTAGGAAAAACTGTGATTACAGTTAAATCACATGTCATTCCAGATTACACTATTCAATTGACGGCACATTTTAATGAGAATATCTCATCACCACCATCAGCGACGATTATTCCTATATGTACCAAAGCAAAGTGAAATATGGGAGCTGGATTTTAATAAGAGCTGAATTGTTCCTTGATTTGCTAGCAGAACCAAATGACAATTAACAATTTGCCGATTCTAAATTTGGTTGGCTTATAGCAAGAAATATATACCAAGATCAACTAGACGAGCACAGATTAAGAAATAAGAACGTATAGGTAAACTTTAGTATTTCAAATGAAAATATGATGGGCTTGTTAAAAAAATTATATGGAGTAGAAGAACCATTAATCAACGTGCAATTAAGAAAAGGATCCTTGTGGATTACTCTTCCAAAACAACACAACCAGAACGAAAGGTGCAAGATTCATGGGATATAAAACTCCCATTTATTCCGCCACGACCAGAACTGCAGAATAGAAACAAGATTACCACAACTTCATAGAAAAATACATAAAGCTTGGCCAAATGATACCAATACCCTGGACTAAATTACCGAAGGAAAATAATTGCAAATATTTCATGCCACATCAATGCCGTCTATAAGGAAAGTACTATGCGACCAAACTTCGTGTATAGTATTTGATGCCTCATGTTAAACCACCATAGATGTTTCCTTAAATGATTGTTTTATGACTGGAATAAAACATCAATCAGATCTGATCATGACATTACTTCGATTTAGTCTAAATCTTATAGCAATAAGTGCAAACATCGAAAAGATGTATATAGGCAAATACTTGTAGATCCGTCCGATGCGAATTTTCAGTTTATTGTATGGCGAAAGATATAACATAAGGAACAGAAAGTATGAAACAAATTATCCAGACGCAGCTAGAGCCTTTAGAAGTAATTTTTATATGGATGATCTGATGACCGGAAGTGACACTTTAGAATATGCAACTAAATTGAAAAACCAATGTGAAAAATTTCGCAAGTGGAAATCAAACTCCCACGCTTTTTTGCAGTCGCTTGCAGTGGATACTGAAGAAGATTCTCCTAAACTAATCGAAGATGACCAAAGCACTAAGACGCTGGGTATTATTTGGCAAGTGCAACGCGACATATTTACCTTCAAAATAAATAGTCAATCCAAGGACGTGTAAGCGCCAAATATAATTTTATGTTTATGGAATATGGTGTATTGTAAATTAAACCATCTTCAACAGATTCAAATTATGCACGGTGTGGGCTACAATGGGTGGAACCAGTATCATTACAGCTACATGGATTTTGCGATGCGTCGGAGGCAACCTATAGCTGTGTAATAAAATACAGTAACAATTTGGGAGAAACAACATGTCGTATAGTATGTTCCAAAAGTAAAGTGGCAAAGTCTTAAATAAGTTCAATAAAGCAAATCTTATCGAGACTAGAACTTTGTGGAGCAGTCCTTCTAGCCGAGCTAATTAAATATTGCCAATCCACATTTAATATAGAAAAATACATGTACGCCTGGACCGGTTCGATGGTAGCGTTACATTGGTTATCAGAACACGATGTTAGAACGATAATTGGAGACTTTAATGCTAGAGCTGGCAGAAATCAGGCCGACTTGTGTGAAAACATAGGTCCGTACTCCCGACACGAAATTGCCACCGATTATGATGAGAGAATGATGTAATTTGCAATTGCTCACGACTTTAGAGAAACAAGTACATTTTTCCCACACAAACAAATACATTCAGAAACATGGATCCTTCCTTGCAAAAATTCCCGCAGCCAAATTGACCACGTGTTAATTTCTAAAGCGGGAGCTCGGGTTGTGCAAGATGTAAGAACTTGCCAGTCATTAACCACATACGTATACGAAGTTAGCAATCCTCATTTTTGTCCCTGCAAAACTACTATTGAAGTTTTCGTACAAGTTCGCGAACACATGTCTGATAAATGAAGATCAAAAAAGTAACTCCGAATCTTGTCAGCGACAAGATTTAGGAAGCAATAATTACCAGTCTGAAAATATAGCCCATAATGTGAAGTGCAACAATGTCTAAAATTAACGAGGAAAAACAAAGCTGCTCTTGCTACAAGGACAGCTAAGCGGATTTATAGACGGCAGACGCGAGAATGGTAGAAGGGTGAGGTTCTGAAAATACACAACTAAGCAATGAGCGCAGTTTGCGTAATTTCTTTAAAGGAATTACTGGATTTCACCATACTTTCAGGCCTGCGTCAACCGTCATTCGGGATCGGGATGGAAACCTCTTTGTCAACATCGAAGCAGTGCTTGACGCATGAATTGGACACTTTGCCCCTGATTTATGGTCATCAAACCAAGCGTGACAAACTGTTCTTGGGTCACCTCAAATACAGACTGCGGAGATTTTCATTTACGATCCATCCCAGATTCACTGGGGCCATGCATAAATTAAAACGAAACCACTCACCTGGGGTGGATTGCATTAATTCGGAGCTCTTGATATTCGGAGGGGATACTTTGTGGAACTATTTTTCGACATTTTTTTATTAGTATGGCAAACGGAAGTAATGCTAGATAAATAGAAATTGGCCGCGATATGCCCGACCTTCAAGAAGGGGGGCTGCTTGAAGTGTGAGAATCATCTCGGTATAGCTCTCATTTGTACAGCATACAAGTCACCCCTCTAGCGAAGGGCTTACTTGGAGTGTCTATATAATGGAGGTTTTCACCCTAATGCCTGGTGTACCTGGAATGCCAACAAAATTGGTACGATTGTGTAAAATGACAGTGATGCAGTCTTAATGCTGTGTTAAAGTTGGGAACAGACATATGCAGATGACATGTGCTCGATTGGACTGAATAGGAATGGAGTGAAAGAAATACTTCATCCGCTTGTAGAGTGTGTGTGTTTGCTTGTTTGAAAGCCGTGTTGGCGTTTGTATTCTTAGGACGCAGGTGCTCACAAATACAGATGAGTGATCAGAAGACAGATCATAGCAATCCGGGGCCTTAGCACATGTACGTGGAGTGCCTTTAGTTACACAAAAGTCAATTAAAACAAGAATTTTCTTTTTATCTGTGGGCCAGTACGTTGGCTGACCGGCAGCTAAGTAATCCAGTGACTGTTCACTAGGGAGATGACTATATTTCTAATCTACTTAGCCCAAAAACTACCCCCTACCATCAGGAATAAATTAATCGGGACGCTTAAAACCGAATTCATATATAAAAAAAAAATATTTTTTTTCCAAGCGAAAGATATTCTAACCATGTTGTTGGATAATATATTCAAACAATTCAGTTATCTGATTACACCGTAATTTGCTAGCCGTATTATTCGTGCAGAATAAACACAAAGTACTTTTTCGAGTATACACACTTATATTAGTGCTGCGTGCATAATTCACAAAATCCGAAATTTGCTCATTATCGCGGTAAATTATTCAGCCCGCATAACCGAAACGCTCATTTGTTTAAACTCTAAATAGAGAGTTTTGGCAATTTCCACTTAATAACTATGTATGTAAATTTTAAGACAACCCAATTTGTGTTACAACATGATAATCACGAGTCTATTACAAATCGATATAATCTCTCTAGAGAGGCACTTTTCACTGGTATATATGGTGGAAATAGAAAATAAATTTATTTTCCTTCCACTGTGGCAAGTAGTAGTTTTTGTTTTTCTTTTGTTTGGGGTGATAATTTTAATTCTATTTTCTTTTTCAAATTTATTATTTTACAATTTTCTTTTCTTCACAACACTATATAGTATTTGCCACATTATTATTATTACCACGAGTACTACCATCGTTTGTTATCGTTTTCCCGCATGTTCAAGAGCGCACACAATCATTTAAAAGTCACCACATGTACCCAAGGTATCTTGAACAAAACAACAACAACAAAAATCTCTTGGGAAATTTATTAGGGGTGGGTTTGTGAATAACCGATAAGATTTTCTTTCGTGTATGTCTGTGTGTGTATGTATATGAACGAGAGTAAGTGGGGAGGTATCATATTTACATATACATTTATATGAGGAAATGAGAAAATTATTTTTCTCACTTCAAATGCCGTTCGCACCGGTATATACAAATTAAGTGAAATTATTATGATTTTAAGGCAACCGCGAGCTATTTTTTTGTTCTAACATCAGTTTAATAGTGTTATTAGATTATATACTTTGGAAAATTTATTACACCGTGAGTCATAATTTTGTTACGATGTTAAAGTTTTGCTATTTTTTATTTTTTTATGTAGTTTTCTTATGGTTTCGCGCAAAACGAAAATACGATTACATTAAATAATGGTTAAAATATGTTTTCCAGATTGAATTTATTTTTTTTTGGTATTTACCGTAAACGGAAAGTAGTGTAATTTATTTTAAGTGAAAATTAGTTTTTTGGAACATAAGTTTTTGATGTAATATAGCAAATAGTTAAAATTTTTATAATAAATTTATTATATGCAGATGCAAATACGCTTACCATGAATGTATTCTCATAACGAACGACTTTTGTATTGTGTAAACCTTACAACATTATGAAAATATCGTCTAAAGGGCTCACTTTAAAATGACATCTCACACATTCCATATACATAAAATGTAAATGGTGTTGGTGTCTTCATTTGATTTAATTTGAATTAACTTCATTTGAATTAATTTAATGAATTTGTTTTTTAAAACAATAGTTGAGTTATCAATGACTTAACGTGTAAGCAAAGTTCATGGTCGTTACGAATTATAGTTCAAAAGTTATGAGCCTGTGTCATACTGGACAGACAGACAACGGAGTGAGACCGCATATGGGTTGGTTTACATTTTAAGTACGGAAGCCAAAAAGAATAAATTCACATAAAATGCAAAACAAACGAAACAAAACCCTAAGCTTTCTGTGATCACGGCCATAAATAGCCGTCCAAACAGCTCTATTCAACTGAAGAAGAGCATCGAAGATCGCAAATGCGATTATCTAGAAGCATACCAAGCTAGAACCAGCCAGAGCTACTTAAGTAGCATGATATATCTCGCAACTTTACAGTTTTCGAGAACCGAAAGGGTATCCATTATGTACCTACCCATATATATCTATACCTTCTGTGTGCTAAAGGACATGAGGATAAAGCTTCTACATAAGTCATTTGCTTCCAGACCCAGCCTCCTCAGACGGCTGCAGTTGGAGAGTTCTACCATGCCTCATGTATTGCTGGGGACCCATGCTATCTGAATGTTGAACTGAAGACCTAGACTATCTGGATCTCATTTAGAGAAAAGTGGCAACCCAAACCCACCCTTGACGTCAGAGAAACTGACGCTAGCGACTTGTTTGCCGCCTGACTGTCCACATAGATTACTCTGCTTGATACATGCTGCAGTAATCGGGCAGATGAACAAAAATATCCAAATTCAATTTGAGACAGAAGACTTGAGCTCCTACTTTACCATCTAACATGGAGTAACTTGGAAGCACATGGTTCAAAACCCTCTCTCAAAGTATAATGTTGGTGTAACGTAATCTAGTCTCTTCATTAGCGATCTAATTATCGCCGAGTGTCGGGTTTTGTCGCCATCTACTTACCATAAATATTGACCGAAAGAAGTGAACACCTGACATCTAGCGTCATCAGCACCCCGCTTATAAGCATACAAGCCGTTTTTTGCACCTCCTCGATCCCATTCCTTTAAGTTATTTTCTCAAGAGCTGGGACTCACACACTCACTTCAAATACAAGGATAGGTCTTACTACAGCAGTGAAAAGTCAGTGTACCAGCTCCGGCTTCAGGCCTTCTTTTCCCGATGGCGTATTCCTTCCAAGATGTTAGATTTCCAACTTAGATTACATTCAAAGGTTACACCCAGAAATCGTTTCTTATCAGAAAGTAAAATACCACCTCAGTTCTGACTGACCAGTCCAAATCAGATGGCTCATCTCGTAATGCTTATGAGAGATTTTGGATTACTTCCTTAACCGTGCTTATGTATTTTCCAGTAACAGCTATTAAGCAATTACTCCTAACCATTCTCTCTTACTCCAACCCCATCAGCAATCCATTGACGGTTATTACCTGCGTGGTTCCCTTAACCACCCATCCCTTAATGGTGAACTCTCCCAACTACGTGTTAACCATCCTACGCACAAGCATATAATTGTAATTTATTCCGTTTAGTCCACCACAAGGATTGACAATCCATCCAGAACAGTTAAAGGCGCCCCCGATATCGAGGAAGACCATCATACAAAATTCTTGCGATTATATTAATTTTTACGTATGATTGTCCAATACCAGAGCATGCAGATCTGTGTCTACTGATTTCCATTTACAATACGCATGTTGAGACCGTGATTCTTTGATTTTAATCGTATATGGACATTTATCAGCCTTTCCAAGGTTTTAAACAGAAAAGATAATAGAGTGTTTAATCCTTTGGGTAGCCATGTGAGCTTTTCTCCCCCTCTCTCGGAATAAAGATCACCCTGACCCTGAAGGTCCACCTCTTCGGAATATAGACCAATTTTAAAAAACCTTTGAAGATTACTTCCAGTCAGAATAATCGACTGACGGGTTGTTTTGTATTTCCGCTGGTATGATTCAGTCCAGACCAACGAATTTATAAGGTTTGAAAACTTTAAGTGCCCATAGAATCCACTTTTTAGTTACGATATTTTCTGTGCGCTATGAATGTGTTTTGCGATGGGTACTAGTCTCAGTCGAGTCATCAATACTTCCTGGGAAGTGGGTTTCAATTAGAAGCTTCAAAGATTCCTCACTATACAAGCCGGTTTATATCATAAATTAGTCTCCACACCTTAGTGCCTTTCTTACTTCTTTTTTAGCATATATCAGGACTTCCTTGTAGAAGTTCCAATCCCGGCCCTCTCGTACTTTTGGCTCTTTTTAAGGCGTTCCTGTAAGCCTTTTGGTAGATCCTCAATTCCGTGGGCCACTACATTGTTTTTTTTTACTATATCAACATTGAAGGAATGGTTATAGGCGTTTGTAATAGCGACCAAGATGCAATTCAGTTCCTCCACTGTCACTGGCGGCTCAGGGATTTCCGGAGGGTAAACAACTTTTAATATTAACTTATATTTGCCACACTTTATTCATCAGGGGTTCCTAAAGGCTTTCCAGGTAGCAGGGTAAAAGTTTACGCTATAAGTTACATATCGAAAGACAAAGAAGGAACGTTCTCTCACCACCCTCCATTCTCTGGCCATATGTTAATATTATCTCAGGTGAAGGTCACATATAGAACATGGGGTTCAAGGATTTTATTGCTACCCCTAATTGTGTGATGCGCATTAGCATAACATCCAAGTATTACATCGACCTTCCTCAGGCTACCCGGCGATACCTGTTTAAAATCATTCATACAGGCTTAGACTAGTTAAATTTGGCTGTGCCAACCTCCTGGCTTATTGCAGTTATATGACCATTGCTGTAAGAAAATTATTCGGTTATTTTTTCCAAGAATGCAGGATCTGATTTTCTCAGACGGGTATGAGTATATTAGTTTTTATCTCTTCATTCTGAAGCCACAGATCCCATTGTTGTTAATCGATGGCTCTTGAATAATAACCACGTCCCCTCCTGATCCAGTTAGTCTGAGGAGTAGTATAGCCGGGTCCGGCTTTGCATGGTGCAGGTTAATCTGAAGAAAAATTTAGTATATTATTATGTCATTGTGTAACTTGATGCGTGTCACCCAAGAGGAGGCCATATTTGCTTTCCAAACGGTCACTTTGTTCTGGATTGGTCTACGTTATCGGAATATGCTTGGCCAGGTAAGTTAGTATACCTGTCACTATAGGAAGAGCTCGTCTGCTATCATAATGTGTTTGATTAAAATATTTTCTTGGATTCACATCCAGCGTCAATTAATAAAACTGTTCTTTACATAATAGAGTATCACTATAGTCTGTAGGTTAAAAACCAGGCTTTCAATTTGCATCATGCTAAAAATGTTTTAAAGTAATTCAAAGACTGCTGTAAGCATGATCTTAATTAATGTTTGGTAAGAAACAAAAAGTAGTTCAAGTTTCTCCAGCTTTCTTGTCATTGTGCTGTATTGTCGGTTTTCCTGATAATCATAAGAGGTTTGGCCGTATCTGATTGGAATTTGGACCTTGTCCTAATCACTATTTAGCTTTCTTTACTATTTTCAGCTATTATCTGGTCCTTGACGAGAACATCAATGGAGGTCTCCAAATCATTATCAAATATGCCAATGCTATACCTTTCACGTTCTTATAGTTTTTCCAGTGTTAATACGTGTTGATACTACCAAACCGGGTATCCATCTTCACCTGATTCTTGTACGAAGTTCAAGATGTCTCCGATCTTCTCTACCTGTATCCATATCATACTTTTAGTATCAACTGCCCACCTTCTGTTAAGGCCATACTATACTAAAAAAGAACTTCAGAACTTCGTGCTTTCCGCAGTTTCGATCAGAATATCATATCATACGGCTGATTGTATGGAACTGAATTTTTTTAAATTATGAGATCGATTTGATTTCTTGTTCTTTCTGTTCGCTGTCCGTACCGTAGTATTTAATACAAAATTTTGCTTTATAAGTTGCCAGATGCAAATGCAACCTATAAACACTTACAGCAGAATTAAAAAAAGAGCAGGAAGAAACTAAATATGGGAGGGAGGCAATGTTCCCATTGGAATGTTGGCAATGGGATCTTGTCACGTGGATGTGGACACGTATACAACCAATTACGGTTCAAATGCACATGATGTACAAAAGTTTAAACAGAACAGATGATTTGTTCGGCGTTATCCTAAACAAATAAAATTTTAGGCGTATATAGGCTGAATCAACTTTTTGCTGAAATTCTATGGATTGCTAATAGACAGATCCGATAGATATACAGTTTGTCATTGTGTTACAAAGGTAATTCAAGAAAGACTTATGAGTATAGCTTTGTTTTTTTAAATAATATGGATAGCCTCAGAATTGGAAAAGATTGAACATTCGAGCGACCATGAACCACTCGAATTACCGAGTAGCAATACCAAAAAACAAGGTAAAGATATTTCCTTAATCGCAAAGCACCAACTTGTTACTCCTGGTATTACACCCCAAACGATTGTTACAAAACAATTAGAATAAATCAATTGATAAAGCGCTACAAAGAGTTGTTCAACTCGGTGAAAAATCAATGAGCAGAAATTTTCACTGGGGGCATTCTTAAAAATTGAAGAGGTGTTTAGCAATGTCGTTTGGTACTTTGAATTTATACACTCTTGTAAATTGGTTCAACATCCGATGTTTAGGTTAAAAAGCACATATAGGCAGATAATGACAACGGTTAACTTCAGTACAACGATTGAGCTATGGAAAAACATTTATTTGTCCATAATTGTGCCTTAATTCACAGGGGTTAATGGATATAGCGGAATATGGAACATGATCGATCCACCACCATTGAATAGTTACGACTCATATCGTATGCCCATGCGATGGCAAAATGAATATTTCTCTAATACAATTTGTATTTTAATTTAGTTAGGAAACAAACTAATTTTTGGAAAGCTTGTTTCAGGATGCGTTTTCGGGTTAACTTTACATCCGCACAATTTGGTTAGTTTCAAAGACAAGGTCATGTGTAGTATTAAGGAAGATCGTGTTTACGCTCAAGGTCATTACGACGCATTAATTTGACCTTGGACTCAGGTGGGGCCATTACTACTTGGGACAATTCATTTGAAATTTATCCTAAACCTAAGCAACAACAACAAATAAATATTTATATGTGTGAGTGTATATATTTTAGGTATTTTCTCCTAGTTAATGTTTGTTGTCCGATTCGGACTTCTCAAAATGAAATACATACACACACAGTAATATTGCATTAATATATATTTTTTTTATTTAATTATGATTTGATTTAGTTTATTAAATAAATTTTATTTATAATTAGTTTTTGTGTACATATAATTTATTGATTTCTAATTTATTTATTTATTTGTTTTCACCACCACTAACACATGTAACGTTTTGTAAATCTAAAATCGCAATGGACGAAAATGTCTTGTGTTTTCGCCTGCATTGTTTGTTTGTGAAAAGTTGTATGACGTAGCCAAAAATACGTGTCGTATTTTTGGTGAAGGAACAGATGAGCCGGCGGCGGTCGACATTGCATTAGTATTTTGAGTGCAATGGATTGGCATCACCGAACTTTGTTAGTTCGTGGTGATGTTGGTTGGATGGCGACATGCTTTACTATAAATGTTTTATAGTAGTGGTTCGGCTATTAGATAGTGGTAGTTGGATAGATGGGGTTAGTGAACGCTCAATTCAAATAAGTTGATTCATATTTGAATTTCACTAATTGTTTTGTTGTGGCAGTATCGATTATCGGTGAGTCGAATATTCGAGCTGCTACAATATACATATAATAAAAGTCTCGATATAACGAATTTTTCCATTTTTATTGTGAATGGTTTGATAAAGGGATTTTTTCTTAAATATCTATACTGTTTCACATTTAATTAGAGATCTGCTACTAATGTCTCAGCATAATCAGCAGTCTTCCTCAAAAATTAAACAAGTAACGAATTCTATATATACGAGTACCTATACGTGTGTTTTTGTATTTGAAATAAGAATTATTAAAAAAGTAGTAGTTTTTATTAAGACTTGAGCGCTTCTTGTCCCCAATCCAATTAGCCACTTATTAGAAAAACATGAAAATATTCAATATTAAGAGAAATCGATATATTTCAGTTCGACTACTTAGAACCAAACTGTCCAGTCGTATAAAGTAACTGAAAACTTATATTTTGGAAATTACATTAATTTTCTGTGAAACTAGAACCAGGCCTATTCAAACATTTTTCGGCTATGATGGCCCCTTATTAGAAACACTCGAAAAATTTCGGGCACTTCGATATATAAGCTAATTTTATTTAATGAGTTTAATATAAAAAATTATTTTCTTTGGACTAAAGTCCACTTTATTAGATCAAACTTAAACTAAAAAATTTTGTTACAATATTTTCTATTTATAATAATGTGGGAAAAGAATAAGTGTAAAATGAGTACACACGCGCTGTATGTACACGCGAAGTATATTTTGCTGAATTGCGAATTTATCCCAAGCTGCAAAACATGTTGATATTCACTTAATGTTACGTTTAGTTGATTGTGCGCTTTTGCCGTTTTAACTCTTCCTCTCTTAAAAATCCTCGTCTCGTGAATATTCCTCAAATATACAGATATATGGGTTGAAGTCCGCTTGGTGCTGATCCGACTGCTTTTTCTGATGGAAACATAAGCATCTGGTTGCTTCTACTCCGTAGTTTTAGAATGACTGTCAAAATTAGGAAAATGCTGATAGTTGCTATAACTCCAGCGTCAATGATGTTACTAGTGATATAACTAGTTTGATGACTTCTAGCTCTTTTTTGCAGGTGTCTAATGTTTTGAGTGTGTAGATTATGCAGGTATTCCAGGTTTAATTTAATTCCTTGTTCGGTGAAGTTTGTTTGAAGTATTGGTGGTAATATTTGGTATGTTTTTATTACCTTGTTAGAGAATTTCCAGTTTTTGACTTCCACTGTTTCGAAAAAATCGATCATGATGTTTTTACCGAATTTCTTAAAAATTGAATGTTTTTTTTACAGTTTGTACGTCTTTAGCCAGTCCTTTTCTAATGAAATTTTAGCAAAATTTTATTTTGGCAAACATACTCTAAGTATGGTATATGCTTGAGAGGCTCCTCGCGTAAAATTTATTTCGAACTCTTCTTCAGCTTCTAATTCTTCTTCATATTCGCCATTTTCTTCGACGTATTCTTCGTATGATTTTTCCTCCTCCTGTGGTTCGATATGGAATACTCTTTGTTGTTTTGGCGAGTTGACATTTACATCCGAATTGCGGTCCCGTTTAAAGTTGGGCCGGTTCATATAATTCTCTTTTTGTTTGCACAGACTCGTCAACCTCCATAGGGATTGGTGGTTTTGATTGCACGGGCCTCATTGGTGGTCGATGTTCCTGCTGCCGTTGTGTGTTATATCCCATATTGTAACCCATATTTCTTTGTTGAAGAGACAATCTTGGGAGCGGTTTTGGTGCAGTATGCTGGATTCTTGTTGTGTTAACCTGATTAATCGGAACGGTAATTGAGTTGCCGGAACTCCGGTTTTGAATATAGACATATTCCTGAAATTCAAATTTTGAATTTCCAAGCATGATGCATATGCTTCGGGGTCGATGGTCGTCGGATTGTTAGCATTTTCGAAATATCACCATTCAGTCCTCTTACGAATACGTCTATAGAGCCCGATTACGATAAGTTTCGCTGAGAACAGCCATGGTGTCCTGACTGTAGTTTTCGGTCTTCAATTTATTAATAATTAATGATAACTGGTGGTTAACATTGACATAAAATTCATCCATACTTTTGTTGCCTTGAGTGAGATTACTAAGTTGGTGTTCCATCGTTCGCTGATCTCTCTTGTCGGCGTAGTGTAGAGATAAGCAAGATTTTATGGCGCTCCAGTTTTCATCAAATATGTTATACGAAATCAGTGCTAGTCTGCTGTACCTCAGATTTTTTGTCTGATACTTTGCAGGATCGCTCGATATTTGGTTTCTCAATCAGGTATGGCCTGTTGTTGTTTATGATTTTCCAGGGCGTTAAGTGCTCCAGTTACTTGCACGAGTGAATTGCTTATTTGTTCTAACGTTGCCATCATTGTTAGGATTGATTATATAGTTATTAACACAAGTGGTTTGTTAAATTATTATATTTGTATAATTAATTATTATTATTAAATTTTAGTTATTAATTTATCGTTATATTTTTACAAAACTTCAATAGATCTTTCTATTTTGATTATTTTTATGATTATTATTAAGATTTTCACATTCAAAACGTCAGCTTCATTCTTAGAGGAGTTTTAATCCTATGTATTTGTTGAGTGTGTACTCCGGGGCTAGTACACTCTTGAAATCAGTCGATTTTTGTAGCGTCGGATGACTCGTGATGTTCCCTTTTAGCTATAAGCGTTGATGATTGCAGATGGCTTACTCGCGGCACGAAATGAATCACTTTCACATGTATGGTATGGTTTTTGTGTGTTTAAATAGCACTATGTTCGTTCGGGTATAATGCTATTAACACATTTGTTCTCACGGGTAAAAATGTTGCAATGTCACGTAGTATCTTGTTCTCACGGGTAAGATACTAGTTTATTTTTCGAAATTTTAAAATTCACTTTTTCACTTTTCACTTTACACAAAATTTATACCAATTTTATCGACTGTCCTTGTTTCGGCGCCAGTTAATTTTATTTAATGAGTTTAATATAAAAAATTATTTTCTTTGGACTAAAGTTCACCTTATTAGATCAAACTTAAACTAAAAAATTTTGTTACAATATTTTCTATTTATAATAATGTGGGAAAAGAATAAGTGTAAAATGAGTACACACGCGCTGTATGTACACGCGAAGTATATTTTGCTGAATTGCGAATTTATCCCAAGCTGCAAAACATGTTGATATTCACTTAATGTCACGTTTAGCTGATTGTGCGCTTTTGCCGTCTTAACTTATATATTTAAGTCTAGTTACTATGAACCAAAATTGTTCAATCCTAAGTACCTGAAAGCACATATTTTAGAAAATCTGAGTGGGTTTCCATTAGACCACACCAATATATATTCAAACAATTTTTGGTTATGATGGCCCCTTATTAAAAACACTCGAAAAAAGTCAGTTACTTCGATTACTTAGAGACAAAACTGCCCAGTCGTATAAAGTAACTGAAAACTTATATTTAGGAAATCACATTAATTTTCTGTGAAACTAGATCCAGACCTTTTCAACCATTTTTTGGCTATGATGGCCCCTTATTAGAAAACCTCGAAAAAAGTCAAATAGGTGTTTGAGTTTTTTTACTATGAACGAAAATTTTCTAATTTATAAGTGTGCTTTACTCGAATATTTTTAAATTCAGACACTTCCGACAATTATAGATTTTGTTTAGATATCAGTGGATCTCTAATTTACATCAAATTTAATTTCAAAGTGAAACCGGCAAGTTAGTAAATCAAGTAATTTCTCTTAATTTAATAATTCACAACAAATATATAAAAATTTGTTATAACGAAACTTTTATTTTATATTCACACTCACACACATGCATAACGATTTGTTTTTGTTATGCTTTTAGGACAGAGTAAGGACAAATTTCACATACGTCAAGCGTTACACATTCTTGGCTCATACTATCTATGAGCCGAACATTTATGTAACACATTAATATCATCTCAGCGGGCGATGATAGTTAAACGACAGATTGGTTTGATGACACCATATGTCATTGTATAGCGTAATTGGTCGTTAAAATGAAAATTCCGTCTCGTTAAAATTTCGAATAATGAAAAACTTCCATATCTTATTTTAAATAATAATATACGGATATGTATAATTATGCTAGATATTTGATAATGCGGACGACATATAATTTTTTGGGCGATAAATCATAAAAACCACTAGAAAATCACACTCTTTCATCTATACATGTCTAGATTATGCCACTGTACTCATCATCCCTTACAAAATATAAAAAAAAAATCTTTTAGTTTTTGGATCAAAATAATTTCACATAAAAACTATAAATTATCCATGTTATGACGAAATATTTAATCTAATATAAAAACTATTAAAATGTGAGATTAAAAATCGTACAAAATACAAAAAAGTTTTATTTTCCCAACAACAAATTGAAATTACATTTCAAAAATAATTGAAAATGTAATGGCGAGTTATGTACATATATTTGTTTGAACGACATTTTGGCACCCCCAGCTTGCATATACACAGCACACCATCCCACGAAAGCAACAGCAATCATATCGTTTACATTTATGCATGTAAGTATGTATCTTGGGGTATAGAATATAGAAAAGAAAATATTTTTGTTTTGTAGACGATTATGATTTTCTTATGCTTTTATGCAAAAAATGATTTTTTAATGGATTTTGTGAATAGTTGGAGTATTATGCACATGGATGGAACTGATCATGAGAAACCAAAATCGATTATTAAATTGAAATTACAGTTGGAAAACGTAGTTGGGAGCGTTCAACATATATGTTCCATACAAAATGTCATTATCGAGTAGTTGAACTTTACTCATCGTTTGAGACATATGGCTGACCTATAAAAATGTAATGAAATTAAACGAAAACAATTATTTTATTTAATTGATTGGATAAATATATTTGTACAAATATGTATATAGTATAGTCTAGGGTTTTCCAATAAGAGGTTTCATTTTGAATAGCTTCAACAAAGCATTAAAATTGTTAAAATTCAATACAAAAATGGTGAAAATTTTCAGTCACAAATTTTGCAAAACTAATGCACTTTTTGGTCGTCGTACTCGGCCGGCAATAGTGAAACTGGTGGAAAAATTTGAGCTGTTGGGGCAAGTTACTGATGTGAAGAATCGAAACCGTGTGCGTCGCTCAAGAACAACTGAGAATATTGCTGCTGTAGCCCGTAGTGTTGAAGAAAACCCAGGTTTGCCGATTCCTCGTCGATCTTTACAATTAGACATTCCACAAACGACAATATTCACCATATTTTGAACAAAGAGTTAGGTCTTAAAGCTTTAAAAGTGCAGTTAACACAAGAACTCAAGCCGGTCGTTCACCATAAACGTCATATATTCGCTGATTGGGTCCTTCAAATACATCAAAATGATCCGGATTTTCATAGAAAAATCATCTTAATTGATGAGGCCCATTTTTACCTCGGAGGCTACGTTAATAAGCGCAGAATTGTCACATTTGGGGCTCAAAAAATCCAAGAATGATTATTGAAAACCGGTCTCCATCCTCAACGTGCCACTGTTTGGTGACGCTAAATGCGATTCTTGCCGTAAGGCAAACAGGGCTTTTGACCATTCGTCACGTAGTAAAGTTTGTACCTCATACAAAACGGCTTTGAACCTAATGATGAAGCGAAGTGTCTATGACAGTTAAAAATAAAAATAATTATCGATTGAAGATCGCCCAACTGAATATGCAAAATGCTAAAGCAGTTGGGTACGAGATTAGACAATCTATTGAAAAAGAAGCAATCGATATACTCTGCATGCAGGAACCTTACGCGGTTGAAGGGGTCATATGGGGAATGACCACGTTCACAAGGATAATCAATGGAAGCAACGAAAACATTATAGCAGCTTAAAATTTCACAATACTGCGACTCACACTGTGTGTGTGTCGAGGTGAGATCTAATTTAGGAAAATTTTACCTGCGGTCAGTATTTACTTCCAATATTCAGACGATATAGTGGAATATGTTAATAAATTCGAAAAAATCATGGATTGTTTAAAAGACCATCCAATTATCATTACTAGCGACTTCAATGCAAAGTCTAAACTTTGGCACAATAAGGAAACAAACGAGAGAGGAGTCCTCGTTGAAGAATTCATTGCTAGAAGTAACCTATTCGTTATAAACGTGCAAGCCAAGTGCATATTCCCACAATGGAGGGTCAAATATTGATCTCAGTCTCATGACGGGCGTCCGTCCATAAAAATTGGACATCAAATGACCACAGAGTAATTGTCTTGAGAACACACATAATGACTGCCCAGCATCAAAGAAAGTTTTTCGGTATGCCCTAAGGCATGCCAATTGGGAGGGTTTTTACAGCCAGCTAAGTAGCTTCTGGCAAAGCCTGGCAAAGGATCTGAAGGTTTTGATTGAAAGCGATATCGATCGAGTTGAACCAATAATAACAAGTTCAATCATCAAAACCTGTAGCGCTACTATTCCGCTCGCAAGTCAAAATTGACTGAGAGAAAATTGGTTCGTAAGTTGCGCAAGCTATATCAAAAAGATAAAAATCCTGATTCTTAGGAAAGCAAAAGGCTTAACTATGTGGCACACCAAATCTACGCCGATCATAGCTTTTCTTGCCTATTGTCCTTCGTAAACTTCTCGAAAAGTTAATTGCCCTCAGGTTAAATTGCCACGCAATGATCAAATTGATCAATATGGTCAAATAGTCGGACCAAAAGTACAATCTGGGAGTATTCCTAGATGTATCTGGTGCGTTTGAAAACCTGTGGTGGCCCAGCATTATGTTGGAGCCAAAGAGATTCAATTGACCACGCAATCTCTATAACATCCTTAGCATTTTTCTGAAAGGAAAGCCACTATTATTTCAAGTCATGGCACACTTGAAAAAATGGTCAACAAAGGATGTCCGCAAAGTTCCATCCTTGGTCCACATCTTTGCAATGTTGTCTTCAACGGAAGTATGAACCAGGAAGTTCAAGAAGTAGCATTCGCGGATGATAAGGTAATGCTTTTTGCTGGGAATTCAAGACAAAGTATTCAAGAAAAAGCTCAGCTTGCCATAGACAGGATGGTGGACTGGTGCAAAAGCTACAAAATGGAGCTATCCTCACAAAAGACAGTCATGATCCAACTTAAAGGTTCACTGAACATTAGGAGACCGCCATTGGTTTCCGTAAATTGCCTAAGAATTAAGTTGGTGAAAACTGTCAAATGGCTGGGAGTTGACTTCGATGAACGACTTGGAGTCACTTCAATTTTCAAAAGAGTCGCGGAAAATAGTAAGAAGGTTTTCGCTGTGCTAGAACGAGTTGATAAAGAGAACTGGGGTCTCAAGCAACGAACACTAGCAATAATATTCGAAGGCCTAGTGGTATCTTCATTAACATGCGCAGCATGGGCAGACCGAATGAACTGCCACCATCTGCGTACACTAGTTAGTGCCAAAGAAGTATCTTGCTCGGAATTACCAAGGCTTACAGAACGGTGTCAACTGACGCCGTTCCTGTCTTGACCGGCATGATTCCTATTGCTATACTCTTAAATGAGAAAACTGCCAACTGCGTGGAGTCAAGTGGAGTGGCCAGCAATTAAACTAACGCTAATGCTGATAAACAACTTCAACTCTTTACAGAAGTTTTGTGATACCGTCTTGAGCGGTAGATAGACAATAGAATAAGTACACAAGATTTTCATCTTAAGAAAATTATTTTTAAAAGCTAGTTAAAAAGTAGACGAGTATGCGCCTCCTCGATGGCAGGGACGGTAACAGGGCAACCTGGCTAAGCATACCGATACCGTAGTAATTTCTTTAAAAATTGTAGGTCCGCGTTGGAGATGTTAAAGGCACGACCTCCTGGGAACAGCTTCTTCGTATCAAAGCGACAAAATAAATGATTAAATGATTAATTGGCCTCCGAGATCTTGTAATTTAACACCTTTAGACTTTTTTCTTTGGGACCACGTGAAAGACAAGATCTATGCCAATGCTTCACAATCGATTCAAGACCTTGAAGATAGGATTCGTGAAGTTGTCGAGGACATACAGCCGCAAATGTGCGAATTGGTCTTGGAAAATGAAGAGGATATGGTGCTGCAAGGTGCTTCCTCCTTACAATGAAATACTCGTTTTTTTACTATCAAAATGAAACCTCTCATTGGAAAACCCTTTACACAACGAACTCAACAAACAGACGTTTAATTTCCATATATCTTTTTTGAGCGCATACAGAATTTACAACCCAACTCCATACTCGTAAAAATATTTAAATTGGATTTAAATTTATGATGCACGTAAAGTTAATAAAAAAAAACTATGTTTTAAATTTTATTACGTCAAGCCAAACAATACAACGTCAACGAAGTAAAAAAAAAACCATGTACAAAGTATTATAGTTAAACTACTTTGTGTCTAGCGATACTAAGTAGTTTTATATACTCGTATAAGTTCTATAAATGGGGTGAAAAAGAAAACGAATAATTGGCAGTCGAGGGGGCAAGCAAAATAAAAAAAATCTCTTTTGTATAATGAGTTCCTTGGCAATTCATTAAATAAATAAAAATCGTCAAAGTGGAAATATTCTCATTTATTATTTTAATTTTAATTTTGAACTATGTATATACGGATTTGCACTCGTTTAATTTATATACATGAATGTATGTAAATATATACATAGTCCGGTATGGATGTGAAGTTTTCCACACTTCTGTACCAAAAAGGAAGAGCCGCTTAAGTGATTTATGCATGATGTTGATCAGAATTTACAATCAAAGTTTTAATTAACTCTTTGAAATATTTGAAAACTTATTTATATGGCATATATGGTTTATCCGAGAAGTTTTTGCTAATACTTTACATAGGCAACTCTTAACGAATGCTCAAAGGACTATATTCTGTTTAAATTGAGATTTTATCACTTAAGCGACTATTGCTTTTTTTAATTTAAATATATGTAAATGACTTAACTAACATAAGCTATTTTTTCAGTTTTCATTTATTAAAATGAAAATCTTAAAAACACTTTATCGATTGTTTCAAAATTCAAGAAGTTGTTACAAAAATCAAAATTTAAATTGGATAACATTATTCCTGAAATTCTATGTCCTCATCGTCGTCAATATCGGGATCGATGTTAGGAATATTGCCATCATTCAGATTTAAATAAACATTATGATAAATTTTATTAACCTTCATCCGTCCCTCAAAATAGATAACACTAAAGTTCCTCGAGGCCACAACGGACCCATATGAATTTACATCAAAAAACTTATTTTTTAATTTTTATTTCTAATTTTATTAAATAAAATAAAACAAAAACGAAGTTTTTATAAACATTAATTCAATTTAAAACTTATTACTTATAGTGGTGGATTTTATTAGTTCTTTACACACCGATGACATAAATTGTTGGTATGAGACTTATGTACATACACATTTCGCTCAAATATGGCACTTAGATGTATGTTTGTTGGTCGATTTTTCGCAGAAACTGCAGCGGCCACGTTTTCGTTCAGCAATTGAACTTCCAAATATTCCGGGTGATGATTGTTGGGTATTTGGTGCTGTAAGATCCGCGATTATATTTCAGCAGCCTACGGAGCGTGGGAGGTAAATTCTTCTAGTCATTTGCTCTTTTATCAAAGATTCACCAAGTGTTACAATAAACAGACGTCTTCGATGATGCTTAATAGAATATGCTTAATAGAATAGCACAAATGCATTGACAACTGACACGTCCAACACATTAGCAAACACCACTACTGGCCATCCATTTTGACGCCACCTTTTGTCGCATTATTATCCAAAATTATGCTTGGTTTTTTTTCAACATCATTTGCAATCTCTTTGCGGTTATGGAGCGTGGTTTGCAGGATGACACTGACACCCTTGTTTTTTCTCGGGACATAAGACACCATAGTTGTGTTCCAAGTAAACGCGAACATTGAAAAAAGTAGAGGTTTGTCTTTTACATATAGGTG
Organism: Tipula unca; assembly: GCA_951394425.1. Lineage (NCBI taxonomy): Eukaryota > Metazoa > Arthropoda > Insecta > Diptera > Tipulidae > Tipula > Tipula unca. Next base: position 152,974,672 of record OX596380.1, on the reverse strand, counting down.
GAATTGATGTCTTGTTTTTTCGGATGGTTCCAATCATTGTCATATTGTGCTTTAACAACGTTTGCCCAAAAAAATTATCGATTGTTACATTTCTGCCCTTGAGCTGAGTTGAACACAAATCAAGTACCACGCGTAAACCTTGGTTTCTTTCAGGTGCTGCACATGTATGTGAAGTTAGCCTGAAAAAACCTTTCCATCCCGAAAAAGGTCTTTTCAATTTTGGTATGTGTCTATGCTAAATTTTACACCAGCCCGAAAAAATATATGAAGAAATGTCAGAAAGTTTTAAAGTGGTGTACATTTTCAAGTAAAAAGTTAAACATATAAATTAGCCGGAAAAATTATCGACATTTTTAAAACAATTGATGCATTTTTATTATTTCAGTATCAATATATGTAGGTACAATCAAGAATCAAAACCAAAATGTATAATTTTTTTGCGCAATCCAAAAGATGGTCTCTAAAAATAGGTACATTCATCCCACAAATAATGACATATAGCCTATCTTCGTATCATGGAGCTAAAAATTTCAGCTAGGGTCATTTGTACTAATAGATTCAATAGTATTTTATACGAATTATATGAAATTTTTATAATTCTTTGGCGAATATCCTAGACATAACCCCCTCTGGGTTATGGTCTCTAAAAATAGGTTCAATCATCAATTAAATATTTATATAACCCCTTCTGGGTCATGTTCTTTAAAAATAGGTACATTAGTCTCACAATTAATGAAACATAAGTTATCTTCACATCATTGAGCTAAAGGTGTCATTTTGGGTTATTTGTACTAACATTTAAATTAATTTATTCAAGAGGTTTGAATGTTACGCCAGCGTCGAATGAAGATGGATCTGCGGATAGACTAGCAGACGGCTGGTTAGTAGATGACAAATTAGCTTCATCATCGGGCGCTGCAAAATTCTCTGTTTTTGAGCTAAACTCAATTTCAACATAACCAGCCACCTCTTGCACAAGGATCTTCTGTTGGTATTTCGTCCTCGTTAATTTGTTCTTCATCGGTGACTACATCAACCGTATCTGGAGGACAACAGACGACTTTTGAAATTTCTTCATCGCTGTCACTCCACCCATCGATTATGTCCTCAATCTCTTTCATACTTAGATAACGTCGCCGAGCCATTTGAATATTGTTTGATTTTATTCAATTAAAACAAAAATTAATTTTTTTTTGTCGATTACTGGCTGTTGGTCGATTTTTCGACCACCAATATTTGCGTTTAATTTGGGGTTTCTTTTTATGTACGAATAAATTATTTATTTTGTTTTACCTTTATTTAGACTTTCGTTGTTCAATACCAACGAATATTTACAATAATTTACATTTTTTATTTGTATTTTTGGAGCATTTAAAAATACCTTAAAAAAGTTATTATTTTTTAATTGATAGGGTGACATGAAAGGAATGCAATTTCCAAATTTTTCTTTTAGATTTATAATGACAAATGGTTAAACTTAGTTTTAGTAAAAAAAAATCCCAAAAGTTAGTTTTAGATATTTAAAAATACAAATTCAAAGTTGCTGGTCGAAAAATCAACCACCAGACGAAAATGGGTTAACATAACTAAAATAAATTAAATGAAGTGGTAAACAAATTAAAGTGAATTATTAGATAAATAGATGAAAACTTTTTTTTCTCCGTTTTCCTCCATTAGTTACTCATTTATTATTCATTAACATAAAAAAGACTATAATGAAGAAGTTACAATTGGTTAAATTTACAATATTAATTTTAATTTTTCATCGTAAACATTTTATTTACACAATTTTTATTATTTGTAATTTAAATTAAATAAATTATTAAATTAAATAAAGAAATAAAATATAATAAATTAAATAATTTAGATAAATAAAGTAATAAATAAATGAAATAAATTGATAAAATAAAATAAATAATATAAATTAATTAAATTAAATAAATAAAATATAAAAAAATAAATTAATTAATTAATATTAATATTAAATAATAAATTAATAAAATAAAATAAATAATATAAATGAATTAAATAAATTACATAAATTAAATAAATAACATAAATTAAATAAATCAGATAAATAAAATAAATAAATTACATAAATTAAATAAATTAGATAAATAAAATAAATTAATTAATTAAATAAAATAAATAGATAAAATAAAATAAAAGAATAAAATATATAAAATAAAATAAAATAAAATAAATAGATAAAATAAAATAAAACAAAATAAATAGATAAATAAATTAATTAAATAAAATATAATAAATTAAATTAATTAATTAAATTAATTAAATTAATTAAATTAATTAAATTAATTAAATTAATTAAATTAATTAAATTAATTAAATTAATTAAATTAATTAAATTAATTAAATTAATTAAATTAATTAAATTAATTAAATTAATTAAATTAATTAAATTAATTAAATTAATTAAATTAATTAAATTAATTAAATTAATTAAATTAAATAAACTAATTAAATTAATTAAATTAATTAAATAAAATAAAATAAATAGATAAAATATAATATATAAATTAAATAAAATAGACAAATTAGCTAAATAAATTAATTAAATAAAATAAATAAATTAAATAAATAAATAAAATAAATTGATAAAATAAAATAAATAATATAAATGATATTTATAAATGAGATATAGGCTATATTTGTGGGATGAATGTACCTATTTTTAGAGACCATAACCCTGAGGGGCTTATCTCTAGTATTTTCCCCAAAAAATTATAAAAATTTCATATAATTCGTATAAAATACTATTGAATCTATTAGTACAAATGACCCTTGATGAAACCTTTAGCTCCATGATACGAAGAAAGACTATATGTCATTACTTGTGGGATGAATGTACCTAATTTTAGAGACCATAACCCAGAGGGGTTATCTCTAGGATTTCTCTTAAAAAATTAATAAATTTGGGGATAATTATTTATTGATAATTAATTTTGATTTTTTATAATTTAAATTAAGACTTACTTATAAAATAAAATAATTATTGAAAATTATTTATGAACGGTTTTTTACAATTTCTTCATATACAATTTTTGTATATGAAGAAATTGTAAAATTTGATGGAAAGGTTTTTTCGGGTTAACTTCACATACATGTGCTGCACCAGCTTCCTTTCCCGTGTAAATCTGTATATTCTAAATATAGGTATTTTTGCTATCGCAAAGTATATCAAAAATTTAATACCATACTTTGCATTGGAACGGAAAATATGCCTTCCTTTGTGCTCATGTCATAAATTATCCAGTGCCTCATTATTCGATTTATACACACCACCTAATATCAGTAGACCAATATAGGCTTCCAGCTCTATGTTATCCAAAGCTTTCCAATTGTCTCCATAAACCCGAACTCCTTCCAAGGTCGTATTATCGATAACAATTTGTTCTATGCCCTTCCTATTCCTTCATGCCCTACAATTCCTATGGGCCATTTTAGACCCCGAGGATATTTAGTGTTACTTATTTTATAGCGATGTAACGGTTAATCGAAAATTATTAAATTTGTGTATAATACTTATTTAGAACATATTAGACAAAGTCGCACTTAGTCCCACATTGGTGATGTTTATATTTATCAAGATTTTCAAAATACCAAGTACATTTGGGTTAAAAAGGACCCGAGGGACGGAAGAAGGTTAATGAGATGCAATTGATCAATTAAATGCTTTTTTTTTCTTTGCTAATAATTTGAAGACCATCATAGCAAAGTTGAAGATCAGACAGTTGTAAAATATTGATACCCCGTTTACGTATATATTTAAATTAAAGATTTGAATGGTTCATCTTCGTTACGTGAATTTTTATACTGAGTAACGCCAAAATTATCCGAATATCGTAACTATTTAATTTCCGCCCAAAATCCAAAAATTTGTTCCGTGTCATTTCAATCACCTGAAATTTTGTGGACTAAAGATTTCTTTTTTCTTTCTTGTTTTACTTTGAACGAACACCAAAATCATCATAGATACAAATGAATTTTTATTTTGTCCACTGCAACAATCACTGTATAATACAATTCGTTCGGTACTTGATGGTTCCATCTGCAAATGCTGAAGAAGGTAAGAAGCAACATCATTGCCTCCACGTTTGGCCTCTCCTTCGTGCCACATGTAGCAGAACGGTTGATTAAACACACGATCATGTACTGCGAAATTATATACGTCCAAAGTTGACATTTGTAAAAAGCAAGGTTTGAATTCAAGTTCGATCTATTTATCTAGATCAAAGGTATACAGCTGGGTTTTGGAATCCAGTTTAGCTAGATTTTTATTGTTGTCTTTTGCCTTGTATGCAAAATCTGCGTTGTTGATATAGTTTGTCTGGATTTGCATTACTATATTTTTTACGTCATTTTATTTTGCAGCATGAATTTGCAATTTATACATATCGCATTTACTGCAGGTATCAGTCCCCATTCCTATAAAAGAGATGATCCTTATTTGAAACGTTCGATAAAATTGGCATAATAACATAATACATACCTTTAAATATTTGAGAATATTTTATATTCGATATGGGATTTGCATGTTCTACTGTGTATACTTTATACATTTTGACCATTTAGAGCGTTGTCGACTGGTGTGTGGCAATTTGAAAATTTGTTAATTTGGTCAATTACCCCTTGAGTTTGGCTATTTACTTACCACAATTCTTTTTCCACGACAATCAACTATTGTATTGTTGGGCACATCATATATCAACATTTTACCAAGCGTTTTAACAAAACTTTCAGTTTCCCCCAAAATGAATAAAAAACATTTCTGGCATACGACAGTTCTAGTACCATTGATTCCTCGGATATAAATGTAGGAATGAGTTCTATTACGTGGAGCAATAGTACTACACAAATGCGTTGTTTATCACGAACTTCCATTAATCCACTTACATACATTGCTCTTAAGCTATAAGAATCTACTTCCCAGTATTTTTTAAATATATTTTTCTGTTGAATATACGAAATTTTACTTTGACTAACTGCCAGCGATTCACAAATTTCGTTTTTGGTATTCTCCTTTTTAGATATCAGCTTAACACTTTGCGTTAACAATTCATTGCCCGAATTATTTAAAGCCGCTATGGAAGTACTGGGAAGTTGAGCAATGTCAATACCAGCTACGTAATCGGGCATATTATCGTCAGATGAACTAGTTTCCTTGCCATTAGGAGGACAGAAGTCTGGATCTTTCTCACTGTCGTCGATTGATTCAATCGAATTTGTATCTGATTCGTTATCATAATTATCAGCTATTCTTCCTTTTTGGTACAGACTCTATTCCACAATTTTTTTTTTTTTTTTTTTTTTTATAAAAGGTCTTGGAATAGACACTTTTACGGTCCATAGCCTTACCTTACATTCACACAACATTCATTCAATCCATTCATTCTTCCCATTCACACAAGTACAGTATACCACCTGCGCATTGCATAGCTCCATGTCGGCCCATGAGTTCTACATTCCAACAGAGGGGTCATAGATGTTTTCAATTTAATCACCAATCGTAATCGGGAGATGAAAAATCCCTTTTGCATCCCGCCTCTATTTGGATTCGAACCCGGTACCTCCCGATCCAAGCGTCGCAGGACGGTAGTATTTGAATTTGATTGATTAGGTGTTAATGCCTCATTGATAAATTTCTTCTAAATTGCAGTATCTGCTTCCCGATTAATTTATTCCTGGGGGTAGGGGGTAGTTTCCGAGCTTAGTGGATTCGGAATATAGTCATCTAGCATCCTTCACTCTGCCCATGGTTTACCTTTTTTGTATCCAAGCACAATCGGATCTCTTCTATGACCCCTAGCGAGAGCATCCGATCGAGTTCTTTGCCTATCTCCGCCTCAACAGCCGGAAACACAGCGTAATAACGTTGCTTAACGGATTTCGCATCGCCAACAACAATAACATGTTTCAATAAATGCGTTTTGCCTGAGCCAAGCACAGCGGAAGATGGGAACCTTTATTTAACTGTTTCCACTGTTGCTGCTGAGATGGTGTCAACTCGTGTTAAAGAGGATCTTCAGGAGCAATGTGAATTATAGGGAAGAAAAATCTAACATTACAGAAGGATTAACAATTTTTAATTTAAATAATCGCCAAAAGTCGACGCCTAGGTACAATTCCTGTTTATGATTCGGAGCTAAATGTAGGATTATAAAATTTGTTTGGCCAGCAAACGTCATCGAAATCTTGACATAACCGATTATTTGTTCAGAGCTACCGTTTGCTGTCTTAATTGAGGAAGGAAGATATCAGAAATTCACAGTATAGGGTCTTTCAGAATATCTTCACAATTTTTCCCCAGTATAGATACATTGGCACCGCTGTCCATAAAGCTCTTATTTGATTACTCATTAATTCGACTTTGGCATAAGGTCGGCCATCTGTGGTGTCGGCTATTAGTGATTCAATGATTTGAGATTTGAATGATTTTGTTAGTCGAAAAAAACGTATGGAGCGTGGAATGCGCTTATGAGTATACTTTGAATATTTTGCTTTAGTTTGCGGAAATTTTGTAAGGCTATAAGGTTGATTTATGGGTGCTTTAGGATCGAATGAGTATACTTTAGTACCCTTCGTTCCTGATTTGGTTTGTGCGTGATGTCTGTTTAGTAAGGGTGCTACATCCAAAACAGAATGTGTGCAACATCCTATGGTTACAAATGTTAAAGAAATGACCGGCCTGTCGGCAGTTCCAACAATGCTTAATGAAATTTCTAGACCTTGAAAGTTTGGATTTGACTAGAAGTTAGAATTTTGAAAATTTGAATCATCTGGATATTTATATGGTAACGAAAGTGGCATGGAGTTGTATGACTTAATTTGGTAACGGTGCGGATTTTGCATAACGAGTTATGAAGTAGATGGTCTGGGCTGAATTGAGTTTCATTATATGTAGTTTGTTTGATATTTACTATTGATATTGTCTTGGGAAAGTGGCATTTCTTGAATGTATTTCATTGAGTGTTGTGAACTGTGTAACTGCAAGCCGATCTTGTAATCCTGGACTCATATTTTGTGTTAATATAAAGATTAAGTCGGAGTGTGGCACGCGATTTTCCATTTGCAAGGATATGGATAATATTGCGTTGTAAAAATCAATGAATTTGTCATTGGGTCGTTGTTTTTTCGATTCAATAACTCGACGTATCTCCAAATAAGTACGTCTATCGGCGAATCTTTTCATCAGTTCCGTTTGCAGAAATGACCACTCCACATCGTTGGTTGAAATCCCAATACCAGTCTGCGGCGATTCCTTTGAAAAAATAATTCATGTCATTTTAATTCATTTCGTGCTCGACCATTCGGATACATTTTAATACCGGAGTTCCATTCGGTGTTCCGGCAAATGAAATAGGCCACTTTGTTGATCACGTTGAAACGGATGAAACATTACGCTGTTTTTCTGATTTAAATGTATAGGCAAATAGATGTTTATCATCAACTATTGTGGGATATTGCATATTTTGTATTTCTGAATGAGAAGGACCCGGTTGGTTCGCTAAATCGAGTTAATTCGCTACTTGGTTTGGTAGCTGTGAAATCATAAACAATATAATAGGAAGCACTAAACTGAACCATAGAATAAAATAAATCAACTTCGGAGCGAAATAATTGTGAAAACTCATTGTTTGCAAGTACCACCTCTAGTATTGAGAGCAAACAGTTAAAAAAAATCGTTCAAAATTACAAAACTTGGATATTACTTTTATGTTAGCTTTCAAAAGATGATGAAACTTCTGCCTGATTACATATAAACTATATGAACGCATCTAATAGCATCATAGCTAATTCTCAGTTAGTGACAAGAAATCGAACTTATTTTGAAAGTGCCATTACTTAAATTTAGGCATCACGATTATTTAAAACCTTTGTCAATTTAGTGAAATATATACAGACTGGGAGGGATTCAAAGAAGAGCTGAATAGTAGAATAAAACTTAATGTACCGTTAAAAACAGAAGAACAACTAGATGAAGAAATCGTAAAATTCATAAATGTCGTAAGAACAATAGGTACAAATTACCCAAAAGAAGATTAAAATTACCTCGAAGAGAAAAGGAGAGCCAGGAAGAAATGGCAGTACACCAGGATGCCTGCAGAAACAAACAAACTGAATAACCTGACACAGCGACTCAGGAGGGAAATCCAGTACATTAAAAATGATACAATAAACTCATATCTACAGTCAGTAACATTTGAAAAGGATACTGACTATTCTTTGTGGAAGACAACCAAACGAATGAAAAGACCAATAACTGAAATACCACCCATAAGAACAAGCAATGGGAATTGGGCCAGAAGCAATGAAGAAAATGCAAAATCTTTCGTTGACCATCTAGAAAGTATTTTTCAGTCTAATGAGGTACAATCGCTCTGACCACCCCTGCGGAATTGACTAATGAAAAAAAAAATGTAAATCATAACAAAGCGCCAGGCTATGACCTGATAACAGGAAAAATCGTAAAACAGCTATCGAAGAAGGGCATTAAAAAATTAGCAACTCTAATGTAATTTCAGGATGAAATATGTACCAAATGAATGGAAGTTCGCGGAGGTGATTATGATACCTAAGCCTGGAAAACCACCAAACGAAATAACATCCCATAGACCGATTTCGTTACTGCCTATTATGTCAAAACTATTTGAAAGACTTCTCTTAAAAAGATTGAAACCAATAATTGAAAGGCAGGAATTAATCCCCACACATCAATTTGGATTTCGAGATAGACACTCTACAATCGATCAAATTCATAGAATAACAGATATCATAGAAAGATCACTTGAACAAAAGAAAATCTGCTCAGCAGTCTTTCTTGACGTGGCCCAGGCGTTTGACAAAGTTTGGCACGAAGGTCTACTGCACAAATTCCAAAACATTCTACCTTCACAATTCTGCCAAATATTAAAATCCTACATTACAAAGCGACACTTTCGTGTTAAACAGGAACAATAATACTCAGAAATTAAAAAGATCAAAGCTGGAGTACACAAGGAAGTGTCTTAGGACCCATTCTATATTTATTATTGACAAGCGATATTCCATTATGTCAGAATACCACAATTGGCACATTTGCAGACGACTCTGCTATGTTGGTAGTAGATAATACCATAGAAGGAGCTACCAATAAGCTTCAAAGTGCGATAAACAAAATTTATCGATGGACGAAGCAATGGCGTGTCAGGTTAAATGAAACAAAATCCATACGTGTTGACTACACCAACAGAAAAATAAATCATTTGCCTGTGGTATTAAATAATGTCCCACATTACCACATGCTAACTCAGCAAAATATCTAGGAATGATTCAAGATACCAAACTTAAATGGAAGGTCCATGTCAAGAAAAAAAGTGAAGAACTCAGACTCAAATATAGAAAGATGTATTGGCTGATGGGAAGGAACTCCAATCTATCAATAAACAATAAATTGATGCTATATAAGCAGATATTAAAGCCCATTTGGATGTATGGATGTATTCAGCTGTGGGGTTGTACTAAACCAAGCAACATGGATATCGTTCAAAGATTCCAAAACAGAGTAAAAGCCCCCTGGTACATACGTAATAGCGACCTCCACAGGGACCTTAGAGTAGAAACTGTCACCAGAGAAGCAAACAATGCTGCACGGAAGCATGAAGTGAGGCTCCAGAATCACCCGAACGTTAAGGCCAACCAACTACACGACCACAGGGAAGCAGTGAGACGACTGAAAAGAGTAAAACCTTTTGAGTTAGCACTATAGTCAGCGTAAGGCAGTAACACCAGTAAATAGAACATTTAAAAAACCAATGGGGATACCTTAGGTTAGGTTAGGTTAGGTAAGGGTGGCCGTCCTAAAGGACTAGCATAGACACAAAATTGGTCCGTAGCTGTACCACATTCGAGTTTTCTCCTCTTTACTCGCTGAACCATCATGAGCTTACCAAGAAGCGTTTAAAGTCCCGGATCCCGATCTTACTAAGATCCGTGAGGTCGTTCAAAGGGGAAGTCCACATAAATTTTGTTCTGCTGTACGCTAGACCAGGACAGGTGCAGAGCAGATGGAGCATATTTTCCTTCTCCTCCTCATCACCACAGCTGCGGCAGAAATCGTGGGCTGGGACACCCAGTCTGCACGCATGTATCCCAATGAGACAATGTCCCGTTATAGCTCCCACGACCATACCAATATGGTGTCGTCGAAGCGATATCAGTTGGTCTGATCTAGACCGGTCAAGACCAGGCCAGATCTGCCTGGTTATTACACACGAACTGGCGTTAGACCATCTGACGTTCGTTTCTTTTACAGCTTCTTCCAGAAGCAACAGTTTACATGAAGCAAGCGGTATCTTTATATCCCGCCTGCGTTGGGTTATTAGGCGTGCTGTACCCTTGCGGGCCAACTCATCTGCCTTTACATTCCCTGCGATATTGAAATGCCCTGGCACCCACGTCAAGCGGATGTTGAACTGATCAGCTATCTCATTTAAAGATGCCAGACAGTTCTGGGCTACTTTCGACGTCAGGGAGTATGATTGTAGCGTTTTAATAGCAGCCATGCTGTCCGTAAAATGCGAATATCCCTCGTAGATATTACATTATACTCCAACCAGTCCATGACTTCCATTATCGCGATCAGTTCAGCTTGAAAAACGCTGCAAAAGTCGGAAAGACGAAAAGAGAGGTTAACCCCTAGTGCCTCACAGAATACCCCGCAGCCAACCCCTCTATCCCATTTTGAGCCATCCGTGAAGAAGCTTAGCCATACCCCTGTTGCATAGGATAGACGAGTGCCCTGCATTGTTACAGGTCCACATAGATATGGATTTGAGCCGAATGGCTGTGCAAGATGCAAGCTGCTCGGCCGCAATATCCAATGGAGTAAGATGAAAGAGAATCTCCAGAGCTTGAGTAGGTGTGCTCCTGAGATAATAGCTTAAGGTTGGCCATAATTTTTAACGCTGGCCACCAGACGACAACCCCATACAGCAGTATAGGTTTGACCACTGAAACGTAGAGCCAGTGTACTATGTGGGGCTCCATACCCCATCTCTTTCCAATGGCATTTTTGCAGGAGTAGAGCGCTATAGTAGCTTTCTTTACTCTCTCTACGATGTTTGGTTTCCAGCTTAGCTTGCTATCCAAAAGAAGTCCGAGGTATTTTGCTCTATCAGTAAAGATCAAGCGGGTACCATTTAATGTTGGCGGGTCACACTGAGGAAGCTTGTGCTTCCTGGTAAAGAGGACCAGCTCTGTTTTCTGTGGGTTTGCGTTCAGTCCGCAGCCGCGTGCCCACTCAGAGAGGTAGCCAAGCGCGCACTGCATGCGCCCACTCAGCGTACTAGGATATTTACCGAAGACCGCAATAGCAACGTCATCCGCGTAAGCAACCACCTTGAAGCCTTGCCCTTCCAGGTTTAGTAACAGGTCATTTATGACCAAGTTCCAAAGAAGGGGGGATAAAACCCCACCTTGAGGTGTCCCTCTGCACACGTATCTGGCGGCAGACGTCCCACCCAGATAAGCTGTCACGATCCTGCCTCTAAGCATATGATCTATCCAGCCTCTGAGTGACCCGTCTACCCCCAGATACGCAAGGGCCCCAGTGATTGCCCCCGGTCTGACGTTGCTAAAGGCCCCCTCTATATCCAAGAAGGTTACCATTGAATATTCTTTATATTCAAGTGATTTCTCAATCGGGCCAATAAGGGAGTGGAGTGCTGTTTCCACCGATCGTCCCTTACGGTATGCGTGTTGAGATTCCGACAGCTCGCCCGGCTTGATTGAGCCTCTAATGTGAGCCTCTATTAGTCTTTCCAGTGTTTTCAACAGAAAAGAAGATAAGCTTATAGGCCTAAAGTCTTTGGGATAGCAGTGAGAGCTTTTTCCCGCCTTAGGGATAAATATTACTTTTATTTCAGTCCACTTCCTAGGAATGTGACAGAGTTCCAGGCTGCCTTTGAAGATAACTTCCAGCCAGGGCAGGGTTGAGTCAATAGTTCGCTGGATATCCGCAGGGATAATGCCATCAGGCCCTGCCGACTTGTATGGCTTAAAGCTGTTTATTGCCCATAGGATATTCCGCCTGCTTACTATATGGCTTACGGAGTTTACACCCCTATTTATCATGGGTCCCTCCGGAGCTAGTACCGAGCACTCCGGGAAGTGCGTTTCTAGTAATAGCTCCAGGGATTCCTCACTACATGTAGTCCATGAACCATCCGGTCGTTGTAGATAACTCGGGATGGAAGGACTAGAACAAAGTACTTTGCGTAGCCTGGCCGCCTCCGAGGACTCCTGTATATTGCCACAGTAGAGTTTCCAAGCCCTCGTTTTGGCTGCTCTCAGCTCGTACTTATAGGTTTTGAGGACTTCCTTGTAACAGTCCCAGGCTGCAGCATCATTTGTGTTCTTCGCTTTCTTGAACAGTCTCCTGCATTTCATACGAGTACCTTGGAGTTCCTTCGACCACCAGGGTGGCCGAGATTTACCCAAGGGTCTACTGATAGGACATGCACCTAACATGGCCTTGTTAAAAGCATCAGATAGCTTGGCTTCTAGAGCATCAAGCTCCTGTGTAGATGCAGGAGGTTTTGGAACCGATACCGGTAATAAGTTACCCAGAATGGTTCTGAAACAATTCCAATCAGTTTTCCTCCTATTCCTGAAGGGTGGTTTGCTAGTGGGTTTTGTATCCACTTCGTATTGGAGATAACAATGGTCAGAAAAAGAATGGTCTTCGGACACTTTCCAGTTCAATACCCTCTCCTTAATAAAATCCGAGACAAGTGTGATATCCAGCACTTCTTGTCTATTTTTAGTAATAAAGGTTGGCTTGCACCCGATATTACATATATTTAGGTTAGTACTTAAAATAAAATCAAGGAGTAACTCACCTCGCCTGTTGATACTTGTACTTCCCCAGATTGAGTGATGCGCATTAGCATCACTGCCCATGATGACTCCTACTTTTCGTTTTTGAGCCTCCATTATTGCACTAACCAACCTACCAGGTGGTATGTTTTCCTCCTCGTACGGTAGGTAGGCCGATATTAGCCAGAGATTTTGCCCATCCATCTCGATGCTAGCCACCACTACCTCAGCGTTGGTGTAATTAAGTAGTATAAAAATATTCAGATTATTTCTAGCGAGAATGCAATTTTATATTTGGAAGTTCTGCTGGGCCTCATCCGGTCACCATTGACCCAAGGTTCCTGAACCAGAACAACATCAATGGACTTAGATTCCATTTTGAGCAGGAGGGCCGCCGAGGCGGCTTTAGAGTGATGGAGGTTGATCTGAAGGATCTTAAGCATTAGATATTGCTTACCTCCACCACTGTTGAATCAGAATCTTCTGACGTCGATTCGTCCGGTAGGAGCGCACAGCGTAGTCCCAATGATCTCGATATCTCCGAGTCCAGGGATAGTGTCTCCTGAGCGTCTTTCGGGATGCTTTGGACATCTGGGTCACCAGCAATAGGCGGGACACCACTAGTGGCTTCCCCACCTGCTGCAGTTGCCCCAGGTCTGTCAGCCTCATCGCGCTTATAGATTTTGAGCGTAATCGCTCCAAATCCATAGCTGACCAGGCCTCCAGATTTTGCCAAAGCACCCACGGATTCTCTGTCGATGGTTATGACGGCCGATCTGTGATCTGTTTCCGCCTTTACCTCATCTAACCTGGCAATCTTCCAGGTGGCCGTTGGCAGATCCGGATTGCTGATTTTCAACATTTCCAGGATCTCCCTAGGATCACCCGGCTCCGCAGGAATCCAGGCTCGTGCCCTTGGCCTGCAGGGAATTTCTTCCCTAGTCACCACTGCTAGTTTGGCCCCCGGCCAGATTTCCCCCTGGCTGCCGATCGCCTTTTTATAGAGGGTCACAGACCTCTCATCGGCACAGGCAGTCAGTTTTACGTGACCCCGGTGCCACCCTCCGTCTCGGCAGGACGGAGCAGGTCCTGGGTTCTCCCTCATGATTTTTAGGAAGATGGCGGCTAAGGCCTTCTCCACCTTCCTCCAGTTAAGGGTCGTAATGCTCCCATCTTCTTGTGCCCTGTCAACGACCGCCATGATCAGGTGCTCCTTTAGCACTTCGTTGAAGGGCCTGGTAACATTTCCTGGAACCCGCTTCTTTTTAGCCTCCGTAGGCGGTTCAACATCAGATCTCTGCCTTTTCGGCTGTGAGATCACAACGGAACCCTCCTGCTTTGGCTCAGTGATACGTCTTGCCCACGCAAGCGTATCCTTGTCTCTATCCGTTCTCTGCTCCAACGGAATGTTGCAGATCTTAGAGATCATGCGCCAGGCTCTCTTCCTGGTCTGATAGTTTGACACTGATGGAGGGCCAGCATTCGTGCCTTTGCCCTTTGGTTTCGAGGGGCCAGCCTCATTCGGTCTTATGCCCCTAATTGCACGTTGGAGACCGGGCCTAAAGGCCGATGTCTCCGCAGTACTAGATTCCGGTTTTTTAAGAGCACCGGTCTCTTCTTGTTTTTTATCTGGATCTTCCATAATAGGTCCCACGAGTAGCGGAGAAAGGAGGTCCACCTGTGCAGAGATCCGCAATACACAGGTAATGCTACATGATCCGGAGGGCGCCAAGTATCCGGATACACCGTTAGAGACTGGGCTAGTTTTTAGACTGGGCCCCCAGCCTGGCCGGTTATTAGCACGATACGATTAACACCTTAACCCGGCCCAGTTATTTAGCGCCGTGTTTTCGCCTAGTACACCACATGGTGTAATAGTTGCCCGGTGGTCACCACGGGGAGGTAACACGCACACTTGTGGAAGCTGCAAGATACGGAGCTGGCAACAAGTGCCAACTTGATTCCCCCAGACAGCTCCTCACCAGACCACCATGGGGATACCTTAATTAATTATACACAATTTAGGTCAAAAAAGAAATGTTGTTAGTCTATAGGCTAGGTACATTGTAAAATTTTATGTGAATTAATAAGATTGTCAAAAAAAAAAAAAAAATAGTGACGCAATATGATGTTTACTTGACTACACCACAACAAAGTGATAGGAGATGTTGTTGTGAAGCAACGCGCTAACATTATGCTATAATTTGCTCATAATTATGTATAATATTGTATGTATGAAATACTAGAGTATATTATAGAATGATTATGTAAATTAATGACTAAAAACATTAAAAATAAGTAGATAGGCAGAATAAGTTTAACCATCGACATCGATGGAGTACAAAAATTAATAAATAAAATCTTTATAATGTTCTTAAACATAATAAATAAATAAAACATAACATAAAATTGTAAAGTGATAAAACATATATTTTTAATAATAAAATAAACTTATAAATAAATTAAAACACTTAAAATAATTTATACATATAAATAATAAATAATTAAAATGTTGTTGTTTTAATTATAATTGTCGTGGTATTACCGCTCGGTACCACTACATTGTCATAGATCGGCGTGATATGATAATCGAGAAAAAAGAGAGTCTGGTGATAAATCTTAGGTACGACTAGCTAACGACAATACGGTTTTAATTAAATTAAAAGTGGATGCATTAAAAATATTGGTGGGTAAGACTATTATACCTAAATAAAGCAAAATTATAAAAAATATATTTTAAAAATTCCCTTCGGCGAAAACTGATTTAAAATTCATGAATTTACTATTCCCCATTATTATGCCATTCACAAATTTTTTGGGTAATTTAACCAAAAGCCGAGCGAGAGGGGGGGAGGGCATGAAAATCAAACCCAATACTCCATATAAGTATATAAGAATGTTTAGTAGGAGCAATATATGTACACATATCCGAAGAGGGAAAAATTGAAAAGAAAATTACCATTTTCAATTTATCTTTTCCTTATTATTTGGCGACTAATGGTCTGTTCTAAAATTGTTGTATATGATTATGTATATGTTATGTTTTGTATATGTATGTCGTGTGTATGTACATACATAAATGGTAGCAATTGGAATAATTGCATGATCAAAGTTTTCTATACACATATACAGACACATCTAAAAGAGCCATTTGGTTACAAAGTAGTTAATTTATGGGACAATTTGATGGGTCGTCCAAAGTGCTTTTTATTTTACTGCGTATAAACGAGACAAAACAAAAAATTGTCATATAATTTTATCAATATCACAGTTAATGGCTATTTGGGTCAGATTTTAATGCTGAATTGTTTGATTATGGTCCTCAACGGAAATATACTCAATAAAATGTAATGGGCATTGGTCGCTCCTCTGAATTTTTCGATTAAAAAATATAATGAACATCATTATGATATTATAATCTCATATTAGAAAATGTATAACTGGTATAATGCTGTGTATTATAGTTTTCAATTGTTTTGTAGGCCATTTACATTAAGTACATTTAGAATAAGCTTTTGTGTACTAATAAAAATAAAATTGCAATTTTTTTTTTTTTTTAATGATGAGATTGAAGCATAATTATTATTTTTATCTCGTTGAGCTGTTATGCTGTGTACAGTATAATGCAACATTGGAGTGTGGGTATATATAGATTTAGCATCGATAAATTCCCCATACACATATTTTATAAACTTTTATAAATAAACTATATAAATCAAAACAAATACATCATTACTCAAATACTAAATAAAACTATGTATATTGCATATTAAATTATGCGCGCTTGCAATATACAAATATGTTACAAAGGATTTTTATAGCATTTTTGAAATGTACATAAATAAATAAAAATTGTTGTCTATTACAAAAAATATGCATTATTATTGTGCTCAGTATGTGTAACCGTATGTGATATGTACATACATAGCTTAAAATATTCAAATTTATAACTTTTAAGTATACATATATATTGCATAATATGATATATTTAAATATGCTGCATTATGTTACTCTTAATGTTAATGCACATAAAAATCCATTTAAACCAACAACTGTGTTTCATTTATAGTGTTGCAAAGACTGGTGTAAATAACATTAAGTTTTGCAATATCGATTATTTTATGGGTGCAGGTATTTATTTGGTCACTCATTTAAAAATCTTAGCGTAATCAACATATACTAGTTGGGTCTCTTGACCGAATGGTACGATCAATAAGAAGTGATATTAAAAGGATTGAAACTGCTATACCGAACTGGCGAAACAGTCTGTTTCTCAACCGTCTAGTTCGAGTGGCAGCGGGTAACGTTCGAATTAGAAAGTCGGATCTGGAAAGCTCGAAACAAAAATGGAACAAAATTGGAAGAACACGCATATCAGGAGGATGGAATAGCCAAACAAAAGTTCGTAACATTGACGCGTAACTTTGTGTCAGATACTTTTATCCGTAAAAACAAAGACGCAACAGGGAAGCAGTTGAAAGAATCATTACTAGGAAGATTCATGCGCGGTAGAATGCAATATCCAAAATAAAATTTCAACGATTTTTTAACGGATATTGAAAGTACCAATTACCATCTAAATTGATCTACAGATGAAATCCTTGAAATTCTTTTGGACAATATGAACCCAGCTCTGAAAAATGCTACTAGTAATACGACCATTAGTCCTTTAGAAAAATTACCCAGACGATCTCAAGTTACCCAACTATCAGAACAAGGTTAACCGTCAACAAGTACACATTTAGATAGAGCAAGAAACAAAAGCGAAACTGACAACGACCCGTACCTCAATGCAACATTCTCAAATAGCAACCGATCATCGTATGTCGTTTGCTGGAATTGCAAGGACCTTGGTAACAAATTTATTGCTTTCCGATGGGATCCATACGTTTTATGTGCTTCGAACGTTCCAAAACTATTCATCCCCAGATCGCCAATAAATTCAGAACAACCGAATTACCAGCGGCAATAACCAAGTCAACCTTATCCGTCGATCTCAATAACCCGGTGTTCTTTTCATAGAACACAATAATTGGATGGCGACTTCGCACACTTCATTAAACAATTTTCACCACAAAAATTACTTGTGACTCGCAACAGTATATTAATTAGAGTAGTTTAAATATATAATATCAGGGGAGTCGAACAATTAAAATATAAATTCAAAACTTAATTATCTAATATGGGACAGAGTTTTCCAATAGATTTTTTTATACATCCCGCACGTTAGGTTTCCATCAGGATCCATCAGCACCAGGGTAGGTATCGAGTATGCATCCTAATGGCCAGGATCCAGGTAATGTGTTGTCATCTTTCACGAGCACGATGTCATTTATTTTATAATTTGCTATTTTCGATTTCCATCTGGCTCGTTGCTGCAATGCAGTGAGATGATCAGTTCTCCAAAGTTTCTAGAACCCTTCATCATGTTTTTTCAGCAGTAGCCAACGATTTGTAATTTTGGTGATGTTGGTTTTCTTAAATGCACGTCTGGGCCAGGAGTTAAAATTACACAAGCTTCTGAATAGTTTGTGTTCCTATAGGTGCAATTGGTCGAGAATTCAGCAAACACTCTATCTGACACAACACTATGGTGTGTTCCTCGAAAGTCAGGGCATATTCTCCAATTGTACGTACAAGATGTCGTTTGCAGGTTGTACATCCACGACCTAGTTTTTTAACAATATTCTTGGCAGCGACCATGAAAAAACTTTGTCGGATGATGGCGAGTAATTGTTGTTGATAAGGATGTATAAAGTGCCGTATATGTTAATTTCTTACGAGCATCCCCGAGAACAAATGGTGAGCGTCTAGGATACCTAGCTGTTTTATATTAAATAGTCAGACCAATCCGTTCTCCAACTCTCAGCGTTCCCTGATCATCAATAAACGCGTAATAATCTTTCTCGTTTTAAATTAGGCCCTTTGGCGATTCGACTGATATCTTCTGAAACGCTCTCATTATGAAACCACCGTACTGCAAGCATTGTGGTCCGTTTAATTTGAGAACCTGTCACAAACAATGAAAAAAAATTGGTTTTAAAATTATCATAAAGCTGATAGCACTGAGCAGGTATTCGAATAATGTAAATAAATGATGACGATCGTTGGAATAACTTTGCAAGTGGAGTGAAATCGGTCGATACAGCATAAGTTGACGTATATATAAATGACTTCTTTACTTCTAAGGTTTCACAATTACAGTTGGGTGGGCCAATAATTTTATGTTTCTTAAATTGAATAAGGATAGAAAATAGCCCTTACAGAATTGATGGTCCAGTATCCAATTTTTCATTTAATGACACACCTGACGATGATTTCGAGGCACCGTCAAAGACTACTCGTAACTTGGCTGTTGAACGAGATTCTTACATCACAGCATAATGTGGAAGATAGAATATCCTTGAAGTAGAATTATTAGAGATTTCATATTGATGAATAAGAGACATATTATCCAACTCTAAATATTCACTCATATACATTTTGTGAACTCTATCTTGGAACCTACGAACATAAAACGAAATCATGATAATTCTGGAGGGCTGCCTTGTCGGAAATAATGTAACCGAAACATGTGTTTTGGCAAAACCGTTGATATTCACACAGGCATGGTTACGCTGTAGGCAGAAAGATTGGATACATTTTTTAGTAAGTAAACTGGATTCGGCGGCTGAGTCTTACAATGTACAGAATTATTGGTAAGATCCTCTGGAAACCTGCACCATGATTGATGCAGTTGGTAGCAAAGTCAAAGAGGGGTTCAAAACTCTGCAGGCTATAGATTCAGGATACGAATTAACCGTTACACGGAATTTTTGGTAAGATCCTCTGGAATCCTGCACCTTGATTGATGCAGTTGGTAGCAAAGTCAGAGAAAGGTTCGAAACTCTTGAAGCAATGGATTCAGGATACGAATTATCAGTTACGTTGTAAATGGAATCAGTGTGAAAGGTTGCCTTTAATGAAGTAAAATCCGAATTTACTGTGGGTTTGAGTAGTTGGGCGGAGTTATATTGCACTGAATTTGTGTTAGAATGTGTATGAATGGTTATAATTGTCAGTCGGAATTACCAGTTGTCTTCACTGAAGTATTGGATCAATATTGCTTGATGATTGTGTTAATGTTGGCTATAGTTGGGCTGTTTTCTAAACGTTCATGTAGTAGTGAGTTATCTCTCTTTCCGATGGTTAATCTCTTATCGATCTTTTGACGAGTCGAAATTCACGAACTAGTATCGCTTTAACGCAGTGAAGTATTTTAATTCTTATCAAATATTTTTAATGATTATGACAGTTTTTATTATTGATTATGACAGATCACCGCGTGACGATGAAACGCTAAAAGTAGATCAGACCACATAAAATCTATAAAATGCAATTGTCATCAATTGTACAAGTATACATAACATACAGTACAAATGAGAGTAAACTAAGTATTTAATATCAGGGGAGTCGAACAAGTAAAATCTAAATTCCAAAAAATGATAATAATATTCAGATGTGCGAACACCCGGTAAATAACAATTCACAGAATAGCCAGCTAAAACGCATAAGAACATATTGGTGGAATCAAAAATCGGATAACCATTTATGTGCAATATTCACGGTCACGAAATTTTTGGACAACGATCATTCTCCAACGATCCGACGACCGAGGAATTAATAACATCGCTTGTGTCGTAATTACTTACATGAAGAAATAAAATTTAAAATATTGAGTAGTACCCTCCCTTAAAGCAGACATCTATTTAGAGGTATACATTTCTAGAAACAATTTAATAAGATAAGTGAAGTGTAGGAGGCTACCAACGGAGGCGAAAACAAAACTGACGAGCAACATCAGTTAAGTATCAAACATAGCAAGGACCTGGAGAGTATTATCAAGAGATTTCCATTTCGAGACGAAAATGTCTAGGAAGAACGAATCTGTTAGAGCATCATATAGAAGTTGGTATAATTGAGAACCTATAAAGTAAAGGCATTATCAAGTTTCTCCAGAATACTAGCTCACATCTTTGAAGAATTGGACCGCATGATTTCTCTAGGAGAGTTTGAGCCCATGGAGTTCTCCAGTAGTTCTGGTGCGCAAAGCCTGTGGTTGAACTTCCGCAAGGTCAACTCGGTGTCCAAAAACCCGTCGACGGATTACTAGGTGAACTACATGATACCTCTTTCTGGAGTAAAATTGAAATGGACCGAGCGAAATGGCTTTTTCAAAGTTGAAATGGTTACTATCAAATGCACCAGTATTGCACAGTAATATTTTCTTCAGTTGTTGCGATGCCAACACACAAGGCATTGTAAGGGTACATTCCCAGACGGATTGTGAAGAAAATGAAAAACCAATCGCCGATCGCACAGCGTAACTTTACGGTTCAGCTACCGAGTGTAATAAATAAAAAATTAATGAGATAGATATTTTCGTTTGTAATATAACACCGTGGTCACATCTTTTAGGTATTTTTCGGATATAAAAGAAATATATAAAATCTAACATTTAGTTATAAAGTTAAGTGGTGTGATGGGGGTAAAATTATTTATTATCAATTTTGTGTTTTTAATAAACTAATTTATGGAGATATAAACTTTATTTTGTGTGTGACACACTCGGCTCATAACAAACTTTGGAAATTAAAATGACGCTAATTTATACGAGTTTGTTGTGGTCTCTCTGGCTTCTAGGAAGAAAAAACTTTTTGTTTTTAATAAAGTCTAATGTGATGCTTGTATAATATGTAATTAATAATAAATTGGCGTATAATATAGCACCCTGTGCTATATACAACTTTTATACTCATTAGACTAATTAAAATACTAATTTTAGAGAAATTAGTTGGCTGTACCGAAAAGTTGTTTTTTAGCAACGTTTAATAAAAATTTTTGTTTTTGACACCAAATTAATTTTAATTTGTTATACGTCGGTATTGTTTACCTTTTCATCATGGAAAGGCTGAGTGATTTTGGCACAGCGTCTTCAAATTTTTCAGCTTTATTACGAAAGTCAGTGTTAGACAAGACTTCTCGAATTTATAGCCCAGTTTACCTGTGACATTCGGCATATTTACGGTAAAAATAATCTTGTTGCGGATTCTTTTGTCCCACCCAAACGAACAAGATACGTCAGCTATCGCCCCCATAGGAATAAATTTAGAACGCCTTGAGTGTCATTAAATCATTCATTGAATATCATAAAGATAAAGTATGGTGCGAGACTTCAACTAACAGAATTCGTCCATACATACCCGAACTAATGCGTCGTGCAGTTATTGACAATCACCACAGCTTATTGCATCCAGAAATTAAAGCCTCACGAAAACTCGGGCGTATTGAAGAGAATATGACCGCTGCAAACGAAAGTGTGGAGGAAGATCCAAATTCTACGATTCGTCGTCGTTCGCAGGAATTGGGGCTCTGTCCGTTCACTATACATGGAAAATTGCACGCAAAGATCTTGGCTACATCCGTACAAGATCCAGTCGGTGCAAGAATTGAAGCAACGAGACCATTATCATAGTCGCTCTTTCGCCGATTGGGCTCTAGAGCAGTTGGCAAATGATCCGTTGTTTTATCGTTAAATTGTGTTCAGTGATGAGGCTCATTTTTGGCTTTACAAACTAAATTGCCGCATATGGAGTGAGACCAACATTGTTCCTGTTATTCGTGACATACCCCCAACAGTGCTCGAAAAAGTGGCCCAAAATTGAATGTCCATAATGCGTTTCGTCAAGAAATGCCAGGGTGCCCATATGCCCCAAATCGTTTTCAAATATTAATGCCATGTATTGATCTTTCGAATAAAAAAAAAATTTTCTTTATAATTTAATTGTTTGTGTTATTTTTTACAATTTCAAGTTCCATCGAGCTTAAAAAAACACCCTTTATAAAGGCTGAGAGGTAATAAGCGTTCCACCATGTGAATAGTAAAAAAAATTACTTCTTGGGAATGATTTTGATTTTTTTTATTGAATCATGCTTATTGAGCGATAACACTTACTTTCGCGCCACAAATCCATCTGTTTGTTGAAAGTTAAAATGAGATCATGGAATAGTTTCTGCTCTATTCCACCAATATGCCTAATTATCTCTTCCTTTAGCTCTTGAATTGTTACTGGGTTATTGGCATAAACTTTATTTTTGAGATAACCCCAAAGAACTGTCCGTGACGGTAATTGATACGATGTAACTTTTTGCGTTACGTGACGATTGAAAACTAGCTCTTGCGTAGATCATGGCAATAATATTATAGATGCACAACAGGAATCGGTGACCATGATCATTCGTTAAGCACCAGGGATGGGCAAGGTAGATTACACCGTGTAATCTACTCGGTTGTCGACACGTAAAATAATACGTACAATAATACAACCTACGATATTTTAACGATTTGAAATAAAATGGCCAATGCGCAGTTGTTCAGGGTGTCCGCCGGGAACGTATACTACTTTGTTTGTTTATAATTTTTGATTAAATGAAAGAGAATGGATCTTATATTGATAAATGTTTTATTTAATGTCGGCAATTATGTATGGAATACAATATCAGGTAAATGTCCGCCTCTGTTAGCCTCACAAATGCGAGCCCTTTTGAGCACATTTTTCATTACATTCTCACACATTTCACGCGGTATTTCATTAATTTCATCACGAATATTTTGTTTGAGTTGCTCAAGCGTTTCTGGTTTGCATAAGCCTTGCTTTTCAGATATCCCCACAAAAAGAAGTCCGGAGCAGTCAAATCAGGCGACCGTGGAGGCCAATCAACATCACCATTTTTTGAAATAACTTGTTGTGGAAGGAGGTCTCGCAGTAATTCCATTGTAATCCTGGCTGTATACGTTGTGGCACCGTCTTGTTGATACCACATGTTAATCAAGCCCAAAGCATGCAGTTGTGGCGTTAAAAAGTTTTCAATCATATCACGATATCACTCCCCATTCACAGTTACCGTTACGCCGTTTTCATTTTGAAAGAAGTAAGGTCCAATGATTCCTCCTGATCAAATTGCAAACCAGACTGTCACTTTTAATGGATGTAAAGGTGACTGATGAATAATTTGAGGGTTTTCCATTGCCCAGAACCGACTATTCTATTTATTCACATATCCATTCAAATGAAAATGTGCGTCGTCACTCATTATGATTTTTTCATGAAAATCGGGGTTGTCATGGGCGAGCTGTAACATCCTATTGGTATATGTACGGCGGCGTAAATGGTCTTGTGGAAGAAGCTCTTGTGTCAACTGAATCTTAAATGGAAACAAATGCAAATCCTTGTGCAAAATTGTAGCCAAACTTGTTCTTTGAAGACTGAACTCCTGAGCACGGCGTCGAATTGAGGTTGATGGATTGTTTTGAACACTTTCTTGATCAGCAGTAATGTTTTCAGTCGATCTTGCAGTACGTTGTGGCCCATGCTTGGGCCTATCACCTACAGACCCTCTTTCTTCGAAATCATTCACTACACGATAAATTTGCGTTTTGTTGGCACGTTGTTTCTCCCAAAAATTTCACGTAACTTTCTCATCGTCACAGTAATCGATGATTGATTTTGATAAAATGTTTTAACGATTAAAACACGATTATCTAATATTTTTCCATAATAAATTTGCCACGTGTCTACTTCACGACTGCCAAATATGAACTGTCAAGACTTTTTTTTTTAAATAATATTACGACTGAGTCTTGTACCCATTATGAATTGTAATAAATTTAATAGACAGAAACATCATTTTTAACTTTCTATCGCGAGCACCAAAATTTTTGTTGATTATTAAGGCTTTTCTTCCCAAAACATTAAAATGAACTTGTTTTGTTACAATTATGCATTAATATTAATTTAAAAGAGCAAAGATGCAACTAAAAATGTTAACCGGTTCCAACCCGGTTCGGTCCTGGAACAAAAAGAACTTCCTAAAACCGACATAGGAACAAAACATCTTTTGGAACTGAATCCAAAATCAGAACTGCTAAATCGCGTCAACGAACTAGAGACAAAATACGTTTCTGTCGTCATTCTTTTACGTACACATCCGACGTAACTGTGAAGGATGTGGCAAAGACTTGGCTCTTGAGTAACTGTAAATTATAACTCTTTTTTCAAATTTACCAAACTTGAATTGCTTATATATTTCGCGGAAGTATTATCACTAGTTATATATATATATAGATATATAGCTTTTGATCTGCTAACCTGTTTCTAATCCATCAAAACATATCCCCAACATTTTATGGAAGTTTTTTCAATGGAAGTTATAATCTTGCGTATTTTATGTGAGTGCTGACCAAGGTCGACTAAAATTTGAATAATATTTCATATAAAAAAATTCTCGATGCCGTACTCACATAGTAAATCACACGAAATTTTGTCTTGAATCAGCGCTGGACAATTTTTCGTGTGTTTAACTATGTGAGGGCTTGGCAAGTTCGATAATATTTTGGTGTCGAGAATTTTTAAGTGGTAATATTTGAGCTGGTACATGACTCCCAGACGGAAAACCATAAAATTTGAGGTATTATACTACAAATCGGACGGTTTTATATCATTTCGTGACTGATATCTGGTACTCCCATGGCATTGCCTTATGGATATGGTAAGCCGTTGAATGTACCCGATGTTCGTTGTTGATCTGCAGCAATGTTATCGGTACTTTGAAAATGCTGCATATACGTGTTAAATTGACTAAAATAATCCAAGTAGCGGGATTGCCTTGAATTACGTTGAATGCAGAGTATTTTATTTCGGCATCCGAGAGTTTCTTCTAACCGAATATAGTTCAAAAGTTATGACCCTCTGGCAGACTACAGAGACGAACAATGAGTAAAACCGAAAGCACAGTAAATAAAGTGTCCTAGCTTTGGTAGTTTGTTATTCGAGGGTCTCGGGTTCAATTTTCGATGGTGAAATGAAGGTTGTGTGTTTTCAATGTATAAGTATGTGTGTTTTTCCGGGCTCGCATCATGGGCCAATTTGAGGCATTGAGTCCTAGAGTCATCCTTTGTTTTTAAATATATGTCCGTCCGTTTTGGAAAAGCTTAAAATGCATTGAAAAAACTCTTTAAAATTGTCACCAACCCGTATCGCATTGATCCATAAATAGTTTGGTCTCCGTATTTAGTTTACTAATTCTCAAAATCACTCTAGGAATTGTCTACATTATCCACGTTGTCTACATTGTCGACGTTGTCTACAGGTTGTCGACACGTCGACGTAGAAAATAATAAATGACGCGTAAACGCCCATCCCTATGTTTAGCACACCATTCTTTTTAGAATGAATTAAAAATTAGGCGGCAGGAAACTAATTAGCCTGAATGCAGTATAGACAGTTTAAATATTGGTACTATGATTAATCATACAAACGTGCACCATGTTACGTAGTTGACCCTCACGTAAAAAAAAACTCTATGTTGGCATGAAACTCAGCTTCAAATAGCAAAGTATCAGCATCGCAAAAACAATGTTTTACACCGTTAAATTAGACGTTTGCCGAACTATAATGTAAGTACTATACGTACTAAACGACACGATGTCATTAACAATTTTCTGCACTTATAAACGACAATCAAGGGCAGATTTCATCATGACAATGCACTATAGACCATCAAACCTATTCAGATCCATGTAATATTTTATTGTTGGAAATTAATACATTAATTTTGAAAAATTCCAGAAGGCAGTGAAACATTTGTCACTGTAACGATTTTTGCCCAGTGTGAGTGGGTTTCAGGTGAATAATTAAGTCCTGATTCCAATATAACACCAATCGTTAACAGAAAAGAAACTTAATACATTGACTACAGAACGGTCATACTTTGGCTGGCTAAAGCTCAGGGATTGGGGTGGGATTTTCTGTAGTTTATATTAATCTGGTTAGACCGTTAAATAAAAATAAAATAATTTAAAGTTGGACAAAAAAAAATATCCTTAAAAATGAATTTTTAAACTGGAGCACAAGCAAGCACATATCACTTAATCATTATTGAAGCACACTATACTCAGCTCATCCTCAGTATTCACCTTCAAACGAGAGCCCTCATTTTTCGAGGGAATAGAAAAGCTTTCAAAACGCTGGTCAATAGTTTAAAATAACAACGGAAAATATATTTTAATTTGTTGCATTTTAACAAAACATATGGCATCCTTAAATTCTTCGGGCTATCGCTTATTCTAGAAGCTGGGCAAAGTTGCCCAAGATAAAATGAAGAAATGTGCATCACTTGAAAAAATAACTGAACACTACAATTTGATAACGTTTTAAATAGATTTGAGTTCAGTATTAAATTTGAGTCTAAAAGCCTTACGGAAGCTAGTGTGGAATTTACTTAAATTTATTTTAATGGTTCAAATACAAATTCTTTATTATTGGCTTAATCTTTGATTTGTCAAGTCTAGTTTTGATTCCAGACTAAAGACCAACCTATTAGCATTATTCTTCACGTCAGTTGTCAGTATTTTTCAATGACGCATTATAGAGTACGGAATTATTCGAATTTGCATCAAAGTGAAAAGTTACCATGGGAATTATTTAAAACTACTAACTGTTCAAGTTGGCTTAATCTTTCATTTGTCAAATCTAGTTTTGATTCCAGGCTAAAGACAAACCCTTTGATATTTTCCCTGCCAGTGGTGAACATTTTTCTACGAAGCATTCTGAGTAGAGAATTATTCAAATTTATATCAAATTGAAAAACTACTATCAGATTTAATCAAACGAACGAAAGGCTTAATTTGGCTAAATTTTTCATTTGCCAAGTTTAAATTTGATTTCAGGCTGAAAATCATTTGTCTGGCATTTTCCATGCCAGTGATCAACATTTTTCTATGTCGCATTTTAGAGTACAGAATTATTCTAATCTATGTACAACAAAGTGAAAAATTACTACGGGAATTATTCAAAAGTACTAACTGTTCAAGTTGGTTTAATCTTTCATTTGTCAAGTCTACTTTTGTTTTCATGCTACAGATCAACCCTTTGGCATTCTCCAGGCCAGTTGCCAGTATTTTTCTATGACCTATTTGAGAGTGCGGAATTATTCGAATTTTCATCAAAGTTAAAAATTACTATGGGAATTAGTTAAAAGTACTAAAAGTTTAATTTGTTTAATCTTTGATTTGCCAAGTATAGTTTGGATTTCAGGCTAAAGATCAACCCTCCGGCATTTTCAATGCCAGTCATCAACATTTTTCTATGAATCTTTTTAGAGTACAGAATTATTCAAATTTACAAGAAAGAAAAAATTTGAAAAAATACCATGGGAATTACTTAAAAGTACTAAATGTTGAATTTGGCTTAATCTTTCATTTGACAAGTTAAGTTTTGATTCCAAGCTAAAGGCCAAGCCCTAGGCATTATCCCCGCCAGTTGTCAGTATTTTTTCGAAATACCAATTTTTTCTGTGTCCGAAACCTGTAATAAAAAATTTTTAGTACAGAATTTTGACATTATTTGTGAATTATTCCCCAACATTCACAAATTTTCACCATAGATTGGTTAAATCTGGAAGAACCGGAACCACAAATTCATCAACAATTAAACGAAATTATTGAAGAAAATGTCTGTTACTTTAGGCAGAGAATGGAAAAGTTTATGAAAAATTAAATAAAAAAATTGGATTTAAGTTTAAATACGGACTTTTAATTATTTTTATTTATATTTTAATTATTTCAATTTACATTAATTCAGTGTGTGTTTTTTTCTATTAGATCTGTCAAAAATTATGATAGCGATAGACTATAATAATTTGGGTGTATGAGGTTTTTGCATATAAATGTCAAAATTCTGTACTAAAAAATATTTATTATATGTTTCGGACACAGTCAAAGTGAAAATCACCATGGGAATTATTTAAAAGTACTAAAAGTTTAATTTTGTTTAATCTTTGACTTGTCAAGCCTAGTATTGATTCCAGGCTAAAGAAAATTACTAAAAGTTCAATTTGGCTTAATCTTTCAATTGTGAAATCTAATTTTGATTCCAGGCTAAAGACCAAGCCCATGGCTTTATCCACGCCAACTGTCAGTATTTTTCTATGACGCATGTTAGAGTACAGAATTATTCAAATTTATATCAAAATAAAAAAGGTATTCGGCCTTCTGAATAAACCGGTAAGTAATTTTTTAAATTCATGTAAATTTGAATAATTCCGTACTCTAAAATGGGTCATAAATGGCGGAGGTTTGATCTTTAGCCTCGAATCAAAACTAGACTAGACCAATTCAACCCTACGTTGGTTGAAATTGTCTTGTGGATCCACTTTTCTTTTGAAGTATCTTCATCGGTTCATGCAATTCGGTACCGGCTTCAATATATTTGTGGTACCATCCGGTACCTCTCGTATAACTTATTTATTTTACCGGTTCTAAGATAGTTTCAAACCATTTCCAAAATTAATTGCTAAACGTTAATTTTGAGTTTTACCTGCGATAAATTTATATTTAATTGTAGATAGTGGATCTTTCGTTAATTTAAAATTTTCCCACGGAAATCCAAGTTTAACTTTACAACTTGATATAATAAACTAATTATGTAAATTCTATATAGTTTAACAACTTTGCAAGTAAATTAAAAGTTTATTTTGCAAATAAATTTTTTGTTTAATTGCGATTTTATCTTGTTATATACATATATCTTGAATAAATTGCGACATATACACACACAAAAAATTAGATTGTCACATTAGACATAATAATATCTTGAAAGCAATAAAGTGTTGCCAGACATAAAAAAAGTGTTTAAAACACGCACAATAAAAAATATTAACTTTCTGCCTGTTTTATTATTATGGTTATAGTATTTGATTATCATATTCAAGATACCAAACTATTACAATAAATTTAATAGATTTTTTTTTTATTCTTTTCCGACTTTCTTTGCAGAGAAATGATTTTCGTTATGGTGATGCTGATGATGAATAAAATGTATAGTGCTTTTAAACGGCTGACAGATAATTTTATTTATATTGCTACTTTGTAAATAAAATTTATATTATAGACGAGCCACGAATAAGCGTGCACTACCTTAGCAATAATTAACAACAAGTGTTCAAAATTGATGAAAAATTTATGAAAATTGAAAATTCCTTTTGACGATTAAAAATGTTATATGTTTTATTAATTGTACTGGGAAATTGTATTCCATTTTCAATTGAAACAACAGTAACAGCAGCCGCAACTACATCACCAACAACAGACAAAATAGCAAGCACAACCGCATTGGCAAAAAATTATGAGAATGATAGTGTAAAGTTGAAAAATGAAGAAAATATTAAAATAATCTTTCCATTATTAACAAGGGGAACAACAACGACCGTATCATCATCACCATCATCATCAACACCAATGACAACATTATTTACAATCAGCACAGTTGGAAACAATTTTTTATCGATAACCGAAATGACAGGAAATATTACAACAACTGCTATGCCACCGCTATCATCAACGACTACATCAACAACAGCACAATCGTCATTACCAATAATTGAAATTGATGA
Organism: Tipula unca; assembly: GCA_951394425.1. Taxonomy (NCBI): domain Eukaryota; kingdom Metazoa; phylum Arthropoda; class Insecta; order Diptera; family Tipulidae; genus Tipula; species Tipula unca. The sequence continues at coordinate 152,944,306 of OX596380.1, read as the reverse complement.
CGACAATAACAATAACAATATTAATGATTATATTAGTTATAATAGTAATTTAACAGAAATTTATAGAAATTTAACAATACCAAACACCATCCTAGACTATGATCAATTGAATTCGATAAAAATTGAAAATATCAATCATACGGATGGTTTTTATGAAAATTATGATGAATTGACAACGCCATCCGAATCGTTCGAATATTTTTTTAATCAAACCATATCAAGGCGTTATCGTTTAAAGCCAACAACCAAAACGAGTTTGGTGTACTCGTCGATTAATCAACCGAAGAATCGTGAACAAATTATGAATTCTTCGGTGGTGTTACAACAAGCGACTGTCGCATCACCAACCGATCCATCGTGGCCCGTTCGACATTCGTCGGTTGTCGAAGGTGATGTTATAATTGGTGGCCTAATGATGATACACGAACGTGAAGATACAGTTACGTGTGGCCCGATAATGCCACAGGGTGGTATACAAGCGCTGGAAGCAATGCTTTTCACGCTAGACCGGATCAACGATTTAAATTTGCTGCCAAACATTACGTTGGGCGCCCATATACTCGACGATTGTGATAAGGACACGTACGGATTAGAGATGGCAGTTGATTTTATTAAAGGTAAGTCAATTTTATAATTGTGACTGTGTTACACTTATACTTCGTAAGGATAAAGTATTGTAATAAAAAAAAATGGACCGCAGATGCTAGACCAAGGTTGCTAATTTAGCACTTTCAGTGCCAGGTTTAGCGCTATCCAATTTATTTTAGCCCCATAAAAATCAGTTTTGCACCCAAGTGCAATTTGACACTATATAAATCTTTTTAGCACCAATTCTAGCACTTTCAAAATTGTTTAGAAAATGTATAGGCCCGCCCATTGTCGAGATTAATTTTTCATTTCTAAAGTTTATTCTTTTATGTTATGTCATAAATTCGAGGGAATAAACCCACCTTATTCGAATATGTGTGCTAAAAAATCTACTACATTTTTCTATATTTTCAACAAAATTTGTTCGAGTTTAGTTAAACTTAATGTTCTTAAGTAATGTATAATTACATAAACATAACATAAACATAACATAACATAAAAGTTCTATTATGAAAAATTGAGCTTTTGGCAAATAACTTTCACAATTGGAAATTACATTTTTGATATTTATAACTAACTGCGACTTTATTTAGAGAATATTTATTGTAAATATTAGATTTGATGATAAAAATCTCATTTTATGAAAAGTTGAGTTTTTTTTTTTTTTTTAAAAAACTTTCAATTGTCGTTGAACGTTTTGAATGAAAAAACGAGTTTAAATATTTTATTTCACTCTGATCTGACATAAAAGGTGTGTCTTCAAAAATTAAGCTTTTAAAAATAAGTTTCACATTATTGTTCTTCGAACAAATATTTGTTTCGGATCCAACATAAAAGTTATTTTATGAAACAATGAGCTATTTGAAAAAAAGTTTCATGTCTGCCCTTCAAATTGAAAATTTAATGTTTAATAATCATAATGATTTGCTTCTAAATTAAAGAACAAGCGTAATTATTCTAACTGATTCCGCTGCAACATAAAAAATATTTATTAAAAGCAGAGCTTTTTGAAAAAAAGTGGCCCTTCCACTTCGAAAACTTATATTTGAATTTGCGACAATCGAATTATTTAGTTAAAGCACAAAGTGTTAATATTCCACCTGACTACAATCCAACAAAAACTTCATTTATAAAAGATGAGCTTTTCGTTAAAAAGTTTCACAATTGTCCTAATTGGAAATTAATAATTTAATATTTGTTAATTATCTCCTTTTGTAATTAAATAACACGTCTACATGTTTTATTCAAATACGATCCAACGTAAAAGCTCCTTTATGAAAAAAAGCACTTTTTGAAGAAATATTTTGCAGTGTTTCTATTTTGTAATTATCTGTTTCTCCAAATTAAATGATAAGTGTATTTATTTTATTTTAATTGATTCCAATTCGACATAAAAGTTTTTTTTAATGAAAATCTAAGCTTTTTAAGAATATAGGTTTCACAGTCTGTACCAATTGGAAATTTTAATTAAAGCAAACATCTTAATTGATTCCGATCCAAATCTAACATGCACGTTCTATTCTGAAAATATGAGCTTTTTTAAATAGAAGCTTATTTTATTAAAGAGTAAATAAAAATTGTTTGTTAAGTACATTCCAATCCGACAAGTTAAGCGTTTTTTTAAGTGAAAATATTTTATTTACCCCTGATTTCGTTTAAAAGTTATTTTATGAAAAGATGAGCTTTTTCAAAGTAATCTTCACAATATTGTCATTCGAATTGGACATTAAATTCTTGATTTTTGTAATTATCTATTATAATGTGTTAATAATTAAAAAACAAATATTTATGCTTCCGATCTGATATAAAACTTCTTTTATGACAAAACGGAGCTTTGTGAAAACATTTATGTGTCCTTCCAATAGGAAATTAAAATTTTAATATTTGTAATCATTGGCTTCTTTAATTAAAACTCAAGTGTGGATATTTGATTTGACTTCGATCTGATTAAAAAGTCCTCTTATGAAAAGATGAGCTTTTTGGAAAATAATTTCACAATTATTAAAGTTTTAATAATTGTAATCATTGGCATCTTTAATTTAAGGACAAAAGTTAATTTTTTTGAAAAATTCTTTTTTTTTGATGCAAAACTCATAAGTTTTACCTTGGCGTGTGATTAAAAATTTAAAATCAAAAATGTATTACGAATAGTTTATTAATTGGTGAAAGCTTTGCTATATGGACATTTCAAACATTTTTTCAAATGACAATAGCAATCTTATAAAATTTTGAAAATAATTCGAATTCGAAAATGTTTTCATTTAATTTGTGACAGGGTTCGTGCAATTTAGAAATATGTTACTTCACTTACTTTAGAAGTAAGGACATAGTAACGTTTTATCCATATACAATTGCAGTGAAATTAGGGATATAGAATTTATACATGTTGTGCATGAACCAGGGCCAAAGTTTACGAATTGAAATTATTTACCACTCTATACAGTCAATCTAGCACTATCAATTTAGCACCCACCAAAAGTAATAGTTGGGAACACTGACCACAACCTTTAATTTATTTTTATATCATGTGATATATCAACTGAAACGTATTTTTATAAGCAACCTCGTGCTATGCATTTTCGATCAATTATGAAAATTATTAATTAAATATTAATTTGCGCATCGTTTTTATATATAAAAATTAAATTAAGATTAAGGGTATTTAAAAGATTGTTTTCTAAATTACATTGCATAAATTCGCATTTGACAAAGGGTAACTGCCTCCAGGAAATCCTGAAATATTTGCTGAGCAACAAAAAATGGCACGTTTGTGCGATAAAGTCATGTGATGCACACATCAAAATTATTTAATTGTTCTCGCATCAACATCATTACCAACTTATCATGTATATAAATGATGACAATATGAAGTTAATTGAAATGTGAAATTTGTTTTAAATTTAATTACGTGTCGGCGTGTTACCAACATTTAAAAATGATTAAATAAATTTAATTTTTTATTTTAATGATATTTTTTATATCAAAAAAGTAAATTCATTTTTATTACCGCAACACAACACCATAATCATATTATGTATAACACAAACAAAATGATAAAATCTGTATCTGTTTTGTATTGAAACCAATTAAATATGTTGCCCTTGCCAGTAATGCCGCATTTATATTATTATGTTACCTATAGCTATGTATATACATAAGTATGTAGCGACACAGAATGAGTGAGAAGATGACAAACCGCGCGATACGCATAATATAAATTTATTCGTCTTAAAATATTTTATTGCACGATTTATGTTGCGGATAAAATGTTATCTGTAAAAGTTGATACATTCTACTTGTACTGAAATGCTTCAACACGGTTCACTTCTATAAACAACTTACCCTTCACAAACAAAAACAACCAGTTCTAAATTCTTCATTAGAGTTTCTTCACGGATGGTTCAAGGAGAGAAACGCAGCTTCGTAAGCGGAAGATATGATAGCAACAAGCGATATATGGTCAAATGCCACCTCATGTGTAATAACTAGGCAGTTCTAGCCCAAACTGGACCGGCCCAGATCCGTCAAGCTGATACTACTTCATTGCTTCAATACTCCACCTCATTTGCTCTGGCCAGTGATGGGCATTTACGCGTCATCTATTAATTTCTACGTTGACGTGTCGACAACTCGTCGACAATGACAACAATGTACACAACGTCGATAATGTAGACAACCTCTAGAATGGTGATTTATTAAACTATTTAGTTCAAAACTACAGTGATCCAATTCTTGTAGTGTGAATTTGATACTTTGATGTTACTGTAAAAATTATATGTAGAATAAATGTTTCGGATTTATGAGTAATATCTGAAAATATTGACAAGCTGTTAGATACTTTATACAACAATATATGAATCAATAAAATTGTACAAATCTAAATTCGTAGTGGTATATTTGCAAATGCCAACTTATGATCAAAAACTCACATAGGAGTACTCTCATTTCTGGTTTTTTGAGTACCCGAATATCCGTGTAATTACGACAGGTATATCTCTAAAACGTGTTTTTAAATTGAACAGCTTTTAATAGGTTTATATCCGAGTCAAAATAATAAAGGATTGACCGCGGACAACACAAAATTTTCTGATTTGGTGTTTGAATTAACCATCATTCAAACTTCGAATAGAAAATATAAATGTTGAGAGAACCATTATTTGTATCAAATTAAAATAATAGTGGTACACACGAAATCAAATATTGGAAAATTTAGAACTGCTTCTTCTAAAAAATCCTACATCAACAGCCAACGAACAGGTTTTCATTTTTAGTGGCGAAAAATATATTTACAACAAATAAAAGTCGTTAGGCGTTTCTCGCTCAGATCGATGTGGGCAGTTTGTTTGCGGTTCGTTAGTTCCATATTAGATTGGTAAGATCTAATTTTTCGATTTGCCAAAATCTACACCGATTTCTCAGATTGATTTTAGTTTTATTAACGTAATGTTAAACGCAAATTCGTGTAAATTTCTAACTTCTTAGCGATTTCATTGCGCACAACGTGTTTACGCATTTTTATAGTAAAAACACTATGCAAATGATTATTTAACTAATAATTTTCATAATTGATCAAAAAATGTTGTATAGTGCTTATAAAAATACGTTTCATTTGATATATCACATGCCATAATCCAAATTAAAAATGTTAATCCATCATCCAGCATCTCTGGTCCAGGCGATTTTATCAAGAAATTTCTTTCCTCTGTTCTGTTTCTACCGAATGTTTGGTGAAAAAAAGTTACAAATATTTTTTGTATTCTAAATCTTCAAATAATTAATTTGGTACTTGGAAGTTTTGTAAAAAATAATCTGGACCAAAGATGCAAGATGGTGGATCAAAATTTTTAATTTGAGTCATGTGACATATGAAACTTATTTTTATAACCAATCTAGTGGTATACATTATTTGATCAATTAAGTTTTTCTAAATTACGTCCGGGTGGTTTTTAGAAATAAAAATTATTCTAAATTGTTAATTTTGATGGCTCTAATAAATTTGCATTTGTCAGTGAATAGCATTGACCTGATATTCCTGGAATGTTTGGTGAGCAACGGAAAGTTAACCTCCTTATAGACACGTATGTGTGGTAAAGTCATGTGGTGCAGAATTTTTTCATATACCTTCATTAACGCCGACCTTTTATTAAACACAAAAAATAGCACGTTGGATATGAAAATGCTAAAACTATTGTAGGTTATTGATGTTGTTTACATTACGCTGACATTGTCTAATAATAAACAGTTTTGAGCGGTATTACAGGCCCCTTACTGAGTCAACAATCTGGCTCCAACGATTTCGATCCTGAGCATGGTCTTCATACTATCTAAGACAATCTGTAGAGGCCAAGTTGTTCTCTACATCGTGGAGCCATCGTCACCTTCAACGACCTGTGCGCCTACCATAAGATGGCTCTCCTTTCAGAGATCGCTACACAATTCGTTCCGGATCAGCTCGCAGAACGTGACCGAGCCAGCGTACTCGCTGAGATCTTATTTCATGTACAATATCAGGGATCTTCATCAGATCTCGTAAATCACACGCATGACTCTTCTCTCAAATGTAAGGAGCCATATCTCGTACTCATCCGTCAGCGCCCAACTTTCACATCCAAACATAACAACGGGCCTGATCAACGCTTTGTAAAGCTTCAAATTCACGGCACTTGATAAGTGTTTAGATTTTAGCAGTGACCTTAGAGGATACAAAGAACGACTGCCAGCTGCCAGCCCCACTTTAATATACTCATCCACACTGTTATCGTGAGTGATAAGAGGACCCAAATATTTGAACCTCCTCACTCCCTGAAACGTGTGGTGGCCGCTATTAAAATCTCGTGTGCCCTTGTCCCTAAAACCAGATATTAGGTATTTCGTTTTGGACTCATTGATCTGAGGTCCAACTGAAGCTGAAAGCGGATTAAGTATTTCTTTGACTTCGTTGCTATTCAGTTCAATCACGCATATGTCATCAGCATATCCAAGCACCTGATTGAACTAGCGATATAATATGTTGCGCTGAGGTATTTCAGTTTTACAAAAGATGTACTTGATGCTTTCTTTAAACGTTTAACATTTGTAACTGTGATGGGTTTAATTATATTTGGTTCGTGAATTAACAAATTCAAAACATTTAAGGATTGTATATAAAGGTTATCTACAATAATTCTGAATGTCTAAAAGTAGTGTTATCTAATTTGATTCTATACAATTCTTAATATTAAAATTTAATCTAAATTCGTAAATTTCCTTAAATAATTCGATTTGACGTTTACAATTCTAAATTGAAATCAGTTTCAAAAGTTTAAAAATATTTACAGAATCATTAAAAAATTTCAAAATTCGAGTTCAAAATTTGAAATTTCTTTCTAAGTCAGATCTTAAATTTTTTTAAATTTAATCTAAATTTGCAATTTCCTTAAATAATTTGATTTAAAGTTAGGAATTTAAAATGTTATCGGTTTCCAATGTTTAAACATATTCACAGAATCCTCAAAAATTTTCAAAATTCGAGTACAAAATTTAAAATTTCTTTCAAATCAGAATTTAAGTATTTTAAATTTAATCAAAATTCGCCGTTTCCTTAAATTATTTGATTTGAAGTTTAGGATTCAAAATGTAATAAGTTTCAAAAGTTGAAATATTATCAGAATTCTTTAAAGTTTTCAAAATTCGAGTTCAAAATTTAAAATTTCTTTCTAAGTCAGAATTTAAATTTTTAAAATTTATTCTAAATTCGCAAATTTCCTTAAATAATTCGACATGAAGTTTACAATTCTAAGTTGAAATCGGTTTCAAAAGTTGAAATATTCTCAGAATTCTTTAAAGTTTACAAAATTCGAGTTCAAAATTTAAATTTTCTATCTAAGTCAGAATTTAAACTTATAAAATTTAATCTTAATTCGCAAATTTTTTTAAATAATTCGATTTGACGTTTACCATTCTAAATTGAAATAGGTTTCAAAAGTTTAAAAATATTCACAGAATTCATTAAGTTTTTCAAAATCCAAGCTCAAAATTTAAAATTTCTTTTAAAATCAGAATTTAAAATTTTTAATTCTTAAATATGTATGTAACTCGATTTGAAGTTTATTATTCATAATTGTAATCGGTTTCAAAAGTTTAAGAATTCTTAAAATCATCAAAAATTTCAAAGTTCAAGTTCAAAATTTTAAATTTCTTTTTAAGTCAGATTTTAAATTTTTTTAAATTTAATCTAAATTCGCAAATTTCTTTAATTAATTCGATTGGAAATTTGGAATTCAAAATTGTGATCCGTGGCAAAAGTTGAAAAATTAACAGAATTCTCCAAAATTTTCCAAATTCGACTTCAAAATTTCTTTCTAAATCAGATTTTAAATTTTTTTAAATTTAATCCTTTAAATAATTCGATTGGAAATTTAGAATTCAAAATTGTGATCGGTTTCAAAAGTTGAAAAATTCACTGAGTCCCCAAAAATTTTCAAAATTCGAGTTCAAATTTTAAAATTTCTTTCTAAATCATATTTTAAAATTTTTTTAAATTTAATCTAAATTCGCAATTTCCTTAAATAGTTTGATTTGAAGTTTACAATTCAAAATTGTGATCGGTTTCATAAGTTGATATATTCTCAGAATTCTTTAGAGTTTTCAAAATTCGAGTTCAAAATTTAAAATTTCTTTCTAAGTCAGAATTTAAATTTTTACATTTCATCTAAATTTTTCAAATTTCCTTAAATAATTCGATTTGAAGTTAACAATTCTAAATTGAAATCGGTTTCCTCAAAAATTTTCTAAATTCGAGTTCAAAATTAAATTTTTTTTTCTAAATCAGAATTTAATTTTTTTTAATTTAATCTAAATTCGCAAATTTCCTTAAATAATTCGAATTTGAAATTTACAATTCTAAACTGACGTCGGTTTCAAAAGATTAAAAATATTCACAAAATTATATAACGTTTTCAAAATTCCCGTTCAAAAATTATAAATTCTTTCAAAAGTCAAAAATTAATTTTTTTTTAAATTATTCTAAATTCGCAATTTTCTTAAATAATTTGATTTGAAGTTTACAATTCATAGTGTGGTCGGTTTCAAAAGGTGAGAAATTCATAGAATCCTCAAAAAATTTCAAAATTCGAGTTCAAAATTTCAAATTTCTTTCTAAGTCAGAAGTTAACATTTTTTAATTTAATTTAAATTCGCAAATTTCTTTAAATAATTCGATTTGCAGTTTACAATTCTAAATTTAAATTGGTTTCAAAATTTTAAAAATACTGGTATTCACAGAATCCTCAAAAATTTTCAAAATTCGAGTTCAATGTTTAAAATTTTATTCTAAATCAGATTTTAAATTTTTAAAATTTTATCTAAATTCGCAAATTTCCTTAAATAATTCGATATGAAGTTTACCATTCTAAATTGAAATCGGTTTTAAAAGCTTAAAAATATTCACAGAATTCTTTAAAGTTTTCAAAATTCGAGCTCAAAATTTAAAATTTCTTTTAAAATCAGAATTTAAATTTTTTTATTCTTAAATATGTAATTCGATTTGAAGTTTATATTTCATAATTGGAATCGGTTTCAAAAGTTTAAGAATTCTTAAAATCATCAAAAATTTACGAAATTCGAGTTCAAAAATTAAAATTCCTTTCTACATAATTTAGAAATTAAAATTTTTCAAATTTAATCTTAATTCGTAAATTTCTTTAATTAAATCGTTTGGAAGTTTAGAATTCAAAATTGTAATCGGTTTCAAAAGTTGAAAAATTCACAGAATCCTTAAAAAATTTCAAAATTCGAGTTCAAACTTAAAAATTTCTTTCTGAATCAGAATTTAAATTTTTTAAGTTTAATCTAAATTGCCAAATTTCTTTAAAAATTCGATTTGAAGTTAAAATTCAAAATTGTGATCGGTTTCAAAAGTTGAAAAATTCACTGAGTCCTCAAAAATTTTCAAAATTCGAGTTCAAATTAATCTAAATTCGCAATTTTCTTAAATAATTCGATTGGAAATTTACAATTCAAAATGTAATCGGTTGTAAAATTTAAATATTCTCAGAATTCTTTAAAAATTTCAAAATTCGAGTTCAAAATTTAAAATTTCTTTCTAAGTCAGAAGTTAAATTTTTTTAAATTTAATCTGAATTCGGAATTTCCTTAAATATTTTGATTTGAAGTTTAGAATTTCAAACTGAAATCGGTTTCAAAAGTTTAAAAATATTTAAAGAATCTTTAAAAAATTTCAAAAGTTGAATTCAAAATTTAAAATTTCTTTCTTAGTCTAAAGTCTGACTAAGAAAGAATTTATTTTAATTTAATCTAAATTCGCAAAGGTCATAAAATCCGTGTATAGTTCGTGAAATTGGAAAAATTCGGATAAGTAAAAAGTTATTAAACCTATAAGGATCATGTATATACTCAATTTAAAAACTGGTAGCGCCCTAAACTTCCAATTTGGCGTCATTCTTTTTGGTGACAGTATGGACTTAAAATGTAGCTTGGTTAAATAGCTTTCATGGAATATTGTAAAATATTTGAAAAATCGAAGTGCAAGTTTTCCCAAAACAATTTTCCGTTAATTTATCCACTTTATCTACGCGTATTTAGTATTTAGGACAAATTTGTAGAGACTATTTTCTAATTGATTCACAGCAGCGTCGCTTATTGCCGAAGAGAGAACCAATTTTATTCGAATTTTGTTTTCTTTAAACGTTTAATATTTGTAATGGGTTTAATTATATTTGGTTCGTGAATTAAAAAATTCAAAACATTTCAGAATTGCCTTAAAGTACTTTTATGCTAATTTGATTGTATATACAATTCTTGATATTAAAAATGAATATCGCATATTTTTGAAGAGAAATTGAAATCATCTGATGTCAAAAGCAATCAAAATCAATATACTAATAATACGAAAGTAAGTCATTGCAGTATTAGAAATACCTATATGTTATTCAATTACTATAAGTATAACGAGTAATAAGTATTGTAAAATCTCGACAAAAAAATAATTAAATCCTATAACTACACCCAATTCTATCTCGTTTCATTTTTAAATTAAAAATGTAATTTCACTCTTTCCATATAAACTACCCCTATTTTATTTATGTGTTTATGCCACTATCCGGGATTTGCTTTAACTATATATATAAATTATACTACACCACCATTAGTTTCTTAGCTAAATTATCCAAACTAACTTTCTTCCAAATTCACCTTTTAAATGATGCATATCTTTGCTGAGTGTAACGCCATCTCTGCCCATTTCAGTGTACAAACTAACATAGAATTTTCACAAAACCATTTCCTCACTAGTATGTGGAATCCATTTTATGTTTTATATAAAATCCAATAGAAGTCGGACACACATCATTGAAATAAAATCAACTTTTGTGTCCCGAATATTTACGCATAAATATAAAGGATTTGTGTCCGGGATTATCAAATTTCCTTACCTAATGTGTAGACATTTTATTCACCTTGTGTTCCACATCGCATATGTACTTTCATAAAAAATCCGTTTTCCATACTATATACACATATATACATATGTACAAGAGGTGGTGTAACCATATTTTTTGTTTACTTCCGAAACCACTGTACTATGTAAATAAACTATAAACTATAATATGCGACACAGTACTTAGATCTATATAGGGGATTTTTTGTTGTAAAATTGTTTAAAAATTGTTTTTTTACTGTAATATTGTATTAGAATATATTTTACGGATATTCGAGTACATACACACACAACACACAGGTATGTGAAGTTTGACATTTCATAATTTATGTAAGATGAAACCACCGTAAATAAAAAGGACGATTTTATTTAGTTTTTTTGTTACCTTTTTAATACTTAGTTTTCTTTTCTTAAAAGGGATGATGAATGTGTGTGTGTATCTAACTACGTTTGTACGTCTTTTGTTTATTTAAAAATTTCCTATTTGTATATTATGTTCCACCTTATGAAAATTTTGTGATTTGTGAATAAGAATTTTTTGAAGATTAGCTATAATTTCTTATATAGTGAATTAAATAAGATTATAAATAATTTTTTTGTTCTGTTGTTCTTTTGATATAGTCTTATGAATGTGTATATAGGGATTAGTAAAGCAAATTATTTATTGCATATACATACATAAACACATATTTTAATTACTTGAAATTATAAATTCTGTTTAAGTCTGACAGGTATAATGTTTATATCGATCACATATTATCTGTATTATGACATAAAGGACCATCATAAAAAATTAATAAGCATTTTGCAGTGTTTCAAAACATAAAATCTTAAGCTGCAAGTGAAATGTCTTGGTCATGTCGTTACAAATCATGGCGTCAAACCCGATCCAACAAAAATAGAAAGCTATCCAGAATTTCCCAATTCCTCGTAATCAAACACAATTAAAGTCATTCTTGGCACTCACTGGCTATTACCGTAGATTCATTAATGAGTACTCCCAAGATATTACTACTTTAAGATATTACAACCGTCTATCTTTCTTATGTTCCTTTTGCAGAGATATAACCCATTGGTTAGTCTCTAAAAAATTGGCCGCCCTATTGTGGTTTTCCCAATTCCAGCAGTTTCGTTCTTTGGAGTTGTAAGTGTTTCTTTGCATGAATTGTTATCTCTTCACTGACGTATTCCATCCGGGGAGGTTCATATGTCAGTTATCGTTTCTTAAGTACCAAGGAACGTCAGGAAATATGAGTACAGCTTGAAAAACACTGCAAAAGTCGGGAAGACGAAAATAGAAGTTGACTCTTACAGAATACCCCGCAGTCAACCCCTCTATCCCTATGTGAGCCATCCATGAAGAAGATTACCGCCTCATTGTCCATAACCGCTCCGTTCACCCAGTCCTCTCTGGTGGGAAACACAGTTTGGAATCTCACCGCAACAGATGGCAAAGGGATAGCGTAGTCGGTAACTTCCGGAATACCCCTGTTGCATATAGGATAGATGAGAGCCCTACACATAATAGTGTCAAAGAAATATGCTATCTTCCACATCATGGAGTTTTACGTGAAATAGTACAACGGCAAAATTGAGGGTGGTGTTCGACGGATAGGCCCCAACCCCAACCAGTATATCAGTGAACCAGAAGTTATTAGTGGGATCGACATTGCAAGATACATTGTGGACAATATTAATCAGATTTCGAAGTTTTAAGGTAGCGTTAAGTGCAGACATCGAGAAAATATATAGGCAGGTTTAGTCAATGAAAAGTATACATCACTCCAACGAATTCTTTGCCGAAGTAATCCTAATGATCCAATCATTCATTACGAATTGCGAACAGTAACTTATTCGCGTATTAAATCAAATATCAGAAGACTGGAAGCTATCACATCCTAAGGTATCAAATATCGTACATAATAATTTTTATGTAGATGATTTGCTATGGGTGGAGCTGCAACTGAAGAAAAAGCCTTGGAACTAAAGAAGGATTTAGTACAAGTACTCGGCGATACTGGATTTCTTTTGAAGAAATGGCATTCAAATAGCGTTATGTTGAACGATTCGAATGAAACGGCACAAATTAAAGAAGAAGGAAGAATGCCACATATATGCTAGGTTTTTCGCTGGAATCCACAAGAAGATCAATTCTCATTTGATATGCCACCAACAATTTGCTCTAAACGAACCATTTTATCCATCGCAATAAGAATCTTCGATTCATTAGGCTGACATGGACCTTCCATCTAAGTTTGCTATCTAGATTCATCCCTAGATATTTTGCTGAGTTAGCATGTGGTGGGACATTACTTAATACCACAGGCAAATGATTTATTTTTCTGTTGGTGTAGTCAACACGTATGGATTTTGTTTCATTTAACCTGACATGCCATTGCTTCGTCCATCGATACATTTTGTTCATCGCACTTTGAAGCTTTTAGGTATAGCTCCTTCTATGGTATCATCTACTACCAAAATAGCAGTGTCGTCTGCAAATGTGCCAATTGTGGTATTCTGAGATAGTGGAATATCACTTGTGAATAATAAATATAGAATGGGTCCTAAGACACTTCCTTGTGGTACTCCAGCATTGATCTTTTCAATTTCTGAGTATTATTGTTCCTGTTTAACACGAAAAAGTCGCTATTTAATGTAGGATTTTAATATTTGGCAGAATTGTGAAGGTAGAATGTTCTGGAGATTGTGCAGAAGACCTTCGTGCCAAACTTTGTCAAACGCCTGAGCCACGTCAAGGAAGACTGCTGAGCAGATTTTCTTTTCTTCGAGTGATCTTTCTATGATATCTGTTATTCTATGAATTTGATCGATTGTAGAGTGTCTATCTCGAAATCCAAATTGATGTGTGGGGATTAATTCCTGCCTTTCAATTATTGGTTTCAATCTTTTTAAGAGAAGTCTTTCAAATAGTTTTGACATAATAGGCAGTAACGAAATCGGTCTATGGGATGTTATTTCGTTTGGTGGTTTTCCAGGCTTAGGTATCATAATCACCTCCGCGAACTTCCATAAATTTGGTACATATTTCATCCTGAAAGCTGCATTGATTAGAGTTGTTAATTTTTTAATGCCCTTCTTCTATAGCTGTTTTAAGATTTTTCCTGTTATCAAGTCATAGCCTGGCGCTTTGTTCGGATTTACATTTTTTTTTATTTCATTAGTCAATTCCGCAGGGGTGGTCAGAGCGGTTTCTTGATCAATAGTTTCCTCCAGTTCTTGGAATTCTTCTCTCTCTTGTACGTCATTAGGCTGAAAAATACTTTCTAGATGGTCAGCGAAAGCTTTTGCCTTTTCTTCATTGCTTCTGGCTCAATTCCCATTGCTTGTTCTTATGGGTGGTATTTCAGTTATTGGTCTTTTCATTCGTTTGGTTGTCTTCCACAAAGAATAGTCAGTATCCTTTTCATATGTTACTGACTGTAGATATGAGTTTATTGTATCATTTTTAATATACTGGATTTCCCTCCTGATTCGCTGTGTCAGGTTATTCAGTTTGTTTTTATCTGCAGGGATCCTGGTGTATTGCCATTTCTTCCTGGCTCTCCTTTTTTCTTCGGCAAGTTCCCTGATTTGTTTTGAGTAATTTGTACCTATTGTTCTTCTTTTGAACTCCGGCGTATTATTCCATGCTGACTGTTGTACGTCATTTATGAATTTTACGATTTCTTCATCTAGTTGTTCTTCTGTTTTTAACGGTACATTAAGTTTTATTCTACTATTCAGCTCTTCTTTGAATCCCTCCCAGTCTGTATATTTATTTGTCAGAGTCGGGTTGCATTCTTTTGAGATTATTTTTTCACTGAGAGTAAGTAGTATTGAAGAGTGATCGGAGCTCGAATCATACCCCTCTTCGATTTTAACATAAATTGCTGGAAGTTTCCTAGTTATAAAGAAATCTAGTAGATCAGGTATTTTGTTATTATTACCTAAGCTTTCCAGGAAGTCTACGTACTGTAATTTTTAAAGATTATATCGCGGTGGGCAATAAATTGCTGTTACGGCTATTGCTTTTATTTCTTTTGTTTCATATTTTTTCTCTTCGTAATGTTGTATATTACTTTTTATTATTATCGCACTTCCTCCTCTGGCTGTATTTTCTGGGTGTATTATGATATACTTGATAACCTCTAAATTTTATAAACGATTGTTTTATGTAAAGTGGGTCTCGGATATGAGACAGACATCAATTTTTTGAATGTCCAATAATAGTTGCAATTCTTGCTCATGTTGCAATAAGCCATTGGGATTCCATGCTAGTATTCTAATGTTGCTATTCATGCTAAAATATGAGTGACAGGAGCAGTCCTGATGCTGTTTTTTAGTTTCGTTAGTCTTTGAATGATTGATCCAATAGCATTTTCTTGCTTTTGTTCTTGCTCATCCATTCGGTTTAGAATTGTCTGCAACATTTCACTATAACGGTCAAAATCGTGTTTCAATTCTGCTCCCCCTTTAGCAACTTCAGCATATGAGATACCTGGAGCTTGAATTATTTGATAAGCAGGTTTTCTTATCTTTTCTATTTGATTTCTTGGCTCCTTTCATTTGCCTTTTGGTATGTCCTTTTTATAATTATTATTTTTTCTCATCTTCTGTAGTTCTCTGGCAACTACACATCCTCTATAATTTGCGGGGTGTGACTCTCCACAATTTACACACTTGGCCGGAGTTTCTTTGGTTTTTGTACATTCTTTGGAGGAATGCTTAGCTGCGCACTTAACGCATCTTGGGTCTCTATTGCAGTAGTACTGAGTGTGCCCGAATGATTGGAACTTTTTGCATTGCGGGAGCAATCTTGATTTTCGTAAAGCTTCAATCTCAACCTTCATGTTGAGGATATACCTTATTTGATAAATATTTTGTATGTCTTCATCTTTCTCAAAAGTTAACATGAACAATGATAGCGGAGTTTTATCCTGTCTCTTCAATATTTGAGTAACCTCTTTTATTTTCAAATTTTTAGAAAGTAATTCTTCCTTTATTTCTTCTGGCTTGCAGGATGGGTGCAGCTTTTTTGCCACAACTTTAATCGGCCTGGATCTTTTGTCCTCATAAGAGTACCATGTATTTCCCTTTTCATTAAGTGAAAGAGTCAGTTTTCTATAATTCTCCTCGTCTGGGACATTGACTTTAAGATCTCCACTACTGAGCATCGTTGTTTGGTATTGTATTTGGTTTGAATCCATCGTTTTTCGTATATCATTATATTTTTCAATCTTATTTACAATGGCTGGTGGTGGTTTGGGTTGTTGCACCTTTTTACTCTGATTTTTTATTTCCTTGTTTTCTTGTATTTGTTCTGGAGATACAAAGGGTGATTTGCTCAGTCGTCGCTTTTTTCCTTGTTTCTTTTTTTTAGCACCCAATTCGATTCAGAATTAAGTTCATCTGAGTCCGTGACATATTCATTCTGACCAATGGCTACGTTTCCGCCAAATGCTACGTTTTTAGCTACGTTCTGCTCCTCTATTCTTGATTTCTCTTCTGTTACAGCAGGTGTTAGAGCTTTTCTAAGTTCCTCATTTTCTTTTTTAAGTATCATGTAATTATTACTTAGCTTAGTTGTGATCTTTTCATACGTCTTTCCAAAAGGGATAGTAACGGGATTTTCTTCGGTAAAGTTCTCTGATCTTTCCTTTAGCAATAGTTGGTTCCCCCCAGAATCCATGGAACCGGCCTTCTTCGAGAAGGGTGGAGTTTCCAAGTTAAAACCTGGATTACCACCTGGGGTAATATTTCCTTCCGTTGCTGCCATTGCATTTTCCTTTATGTTTGGTCCGCGGAGAGTATTTTATTTCCAACCCTACCCTTCGCTACCCGTAGATACCGTTGAGCACTCCTCTATCCGCCACCTGAGGACGCGCTCTCTAGCGGTTTACGTACTCCGCCGAGAGGAAGTAGCGTATGCGGCTGCCGTTTATGTGAGAGTTAGTTGCAATGGTGAATATTTGGTACGTTTGTATGTACAGCAAAATCTAAGGTTGCTCCAATTAAACAAATCAGCCTACCACGGCTAGAACTGTGTGGGTCACACCTGTTAGTAAAGCTCATTACAGCAGTGTTGTATGAATGCGATAAGCAACAGTTACCTATTAGGCTATATGGACCGATTCTATGGTGGTATTGGCATAGATCCGCGAAAATGGAAAAATTACATTGCAAATCGGGTCGGTGTGATCCCCATGTTAATGCCAGAACTACGTCAGTGAAGTAAATGTCAAGGGAAGCAAAAATCCTGTCGATCGAGCAACAAGAGGAGCGGCAGCTGACAAATTATGGTTTACGGGAACAAAATGGTTATCTCAACCAGAGTCAGATTGGCCATCGAAATCAGTAATTTTCGAAACGCTTCAAGAAGCCCGTAGCAACGAAATCAAAACATGCCATGCACTAATAAACTCTTACAATTCACATCCAGTAATTCATTTATTGGAACGTTGCTCAAATGGGTTAAAGATAATACGTATAATGGCTTATATTTTAAGGTTCATATACAAATTTAAGGAGCATATCAAATCGCCAAGTCAATTGACGGTGTTGGAGTTAAATTACGCAGAATATAAGTTAATACAGTACGTGCAACAACTGGAATTTGAATGTGGCATTAAATACACGCAAAATCAACATTTCCAACAAGCCAATTAAAAAAATTTCATTATTTTGATTTTCATGAAATCAAAAACACCTACCATAAAAATAAATAGAAATTAAATTTTCAATTTATTTAATTAAAAATCATGGTAAATAAATAAGTTTTTGATTTCCTGCATGAATCGCCTGCAGAAACTGTAAAATAGCAAAAAATCCTAAAAAACCAAAAGAACAATATATTGAACAATCGAGAAGAAGGAACAAACTTTTCAATTCATTCTATGCATTTCCACAGAACGTTGTGTTGTTGGTTGTAAAGTGCATTGTCCGAAACAAAAACAAGTACGTTGAAAATAAAATGAAATTTTGTTTGAATTCACTATTATTTATCTTCAATACAAAAGGTAGTATATTTAATTAATTAAAGTTTGAATGTAGTTTAGTATAAACATATTGCTGTTTTTTATTTAGTTTAGTTTTGCCTAAATCAGTATACGAAACTATACGAGTGTAAATATAAAATAAATGATTCTGATTTTGATGATCTGAAATTAGTTTATGGTACAGTAGAAAAAGCTTTAGGAAATCACTAAGTATAAAAAGACTACTGTTTTTGTTGTTGTTTTTATAGTTTTAGTTTGGTAAAACATATTTCGCCTGAATGTGTTTTCGGTATTCATCTCAAAGTTGTTTTTTATTATCATACGTATCTACATATGTATAGTAATAGAACAAAACTATACAACTTATTTGGTATGTGTATATAGTTATTGCATTCAATTTGCATAATCGTATAAATTTATAAAGTTGAATTCGACTTGATAATTTTAAAGTACCATTTAGTTTAAAGTAAATGAGCGATCATCATTCCCAAAAACTTCCCGAGTTATGATTTAAAAAAACATTTAAGAGCACAACGATCGTTTTTTAGTAGTACAACGTTTTCTATAGATGTTGGATGAATAGTGAACAACGCATCTGACAGTTTCTTTATATTTGTTGTTGGGCTATCCGTAAATTAGAATTTCTTTTTGAGATAGTACTCTAATTATGGAGAACGCGAGAAGAGGCAGGTTCTTTGCTGGTTTCCTTGTTCGTCATCTTCTGCTCGTCATCTTCCAATCACTCTTTTGCTCTGCAACCTGAGTTCGATTTCGATATATTGTCTACAATAAATAATCTGTTCATAATATTCACTGCAAATTTTGTTCCTGATGCTTTTGACGAACATATCAGTTGCTGTTCCGTTTCGGTTTCACCTTCCAAATTCAGAGTATATATTGATTCGCGCTAGATTAGATCCCAAATCAATTAATGTCGCACTAATTGCGTCGATGGTGTTCAAAAACCGTTCTAGTATTGCGTACATACTATTCCATCTAGTTTTGTAATCAAGGAGCAAATTCATCCTTTTTCCATGTTTCTATTTTACACGATGTTACAAAATATTATCATCACTGCTACTCCGTCGGCATCTCAAAATTATGTAGTTTGGCATCATATTCTCACTAATCGCACGTTAAGGTAACATTGGTTAAAATGTACATTCACATTTAGGTAAAGTAGATTTCTTACTTTAGATTGGACTTACTCGTCCATTAATCTAAAGTTGGACTGAATTTTCCACTCATTTTTTTGTGAGACTTTATGCTTTCAATTATTTTCTGTTTTTTCAAATCATTAAACGATGCTTGCCCTTGGGCAAAGTATAGTGCCAAGCACTTAATGATACAGTACCGAGCACTTAATGATTGACAAATAGCAGCAAGTCTCATAACAATTTCCGCCATGGCTGGACGTTTCATAAAAGACTCTGACGGCTGTTTAACTTTATCAAATTTGGTTACACAATACCGCCATAATTTGGGATCTCCAAAATATTAGTACAGCCTGCAATATTACTGTCATCCTTACGTTTGTTCGGAAAAGTGTTGTACACACTTTCTATAGATGTCGTTTCAATCAGGTTGTAGAAGATTCTGTGTAACTTAAAACTTGATTTGGGAATAGCAGGCATTTAGCGTTTTCTCTATTTCCATCTTTTTTGAAATATTCCCAGTAACGGGATTCGCAGTTAAGTAAAATATATCAATTCGAAATAATTCAAATATATAAAAAAATTCTTAGTTTTCGATTTTCACATTACATCAACCATGTGTTGCTTGACTTTTTGTGTTTTGATAGTTGTTAAAGGAAACAAATTTTAGAATATTTAGAATTTAAAACAAATTCCGGGAAATGTAAAAAACGCCCTGGTATAATACAAAAAAGATTACGTATTTCATTCGAGTGGCAAAAGCTTGGACAAGAAATCTTAGATTGCGATTCATTACACATTTCGAACGGCATAATAAAAAATTGTGAATGTAGGGAAATAATTCTCAAATAATATCAAAATTCTCAACTAAAAAATATTTATTACAGGTTTCGGACACAGTCTTTCTTTATTTTATTAGATCGGTTGCAACCTACAGAGGTTCCGCACTCAATGCCACAATGAGCCCATGGTGCAAACCTTGCGGATATATCCTAACTCGCATAAGCGCACTGCACCCTCAGCAAACTGTAAAAGTTTGAACCAACTGATATACGTTCAACGATCCGTACAAGAACACTTGGAATCTGACTTCGACAAAGGCCGGACAGCTGCAAAGGTAGTGTAGCCAGTCGTCCACTTCCTCCAGACTTCTGTGCCAGTTCAAGTAAAGCGGATCTCTTAATACCATCCTTACCACTCTTAAAGGATAGAGGAATTGTTGGCTCGGGACCACAAAATTTACTGCGCGATCCAGGTTTCGCTCAAAATTCAGCAACCTCATTTCCCACAACGACACAATGAGCACATGACCCTTACTCTCGAATTAGAGCAATGGAGATTAATGAAGTGCCTGCATTCTTTCACTAGTTTAGATGTATAGTTAAAGGGTTTTTATGGGTATTGTACACGGCTTTACTATCCGTGCAGATACCTAATAATATTCTTGCCTAAATCACTAAACTTAAACGACCCAATTGCACTATATGTAAGTGCAATTAATGCAGTGCAGTGTTTACCCAGACTACTCGAGAATCTGAGCCCATACTTTGGACAAAATAAACCAAACCCAGCATTGACTTCTGAACGAGAGTCATCCGCAAAAAAAAACTATCGACTCAGACAACTGTCTATAGAAATCCTGAGAGAGCCACAGTTATCTCGAGGGGAAAACGACGGAGAATGAATTGATGAAGTTAAATTCGGACAAAAGCCTGTCATTCACCATTTCAACCTTCGGAATATGTGACTTAAACTAATTAAGAATCTGTACGAACAAATATGCTTGTCGCACGAGGCGACTGAACGGTTTGAACGCTGGACTGAGGGGCCGCACCCGTCAAATTGCGCAGTTTATAATGTCAGCAGGAGAAAAGCTGGATATCGCCAAAACAATTGCGAACCGACGCACGAAAGTAAATTATTTTTGGCATCAATTGGACGATATTGATGTGGATGACATGGGATTTTAACATGTCGATATACCACACATCGCGAGAAACAATGTGGTTTTAGTAGTTTTCCAACCGGTCTGCTCAATATTACAAAACCAGCTTGTTGTATGAGTTACAAGCTATTCAACCCACAGCACCTGTGCGAATAAGGGACAATAATAGTGAACTTAATTATGTCGTGCGCCATGAAATCGGTGTCCCACGCTACGTTTATTACTAATGCGTACGTGTAAAAAAATTCGGGCTTAACATAGCGAGTGCCGGCGTGTTATGGTGAGTGTCAAGGTGTCAGGCGGAATCAGCATTTACAGTTCAAGCGTACGTGGTTCCAAAAATTAATACGTTGCAACCTTGTACCTTGCTGATCCGAATTTCAATCACAATTACCATATTGATGTAGTGCTGGTTGTGAAGGCACAATTCTCAATAATCGAAAGCAGGCAGCTAAAATAATTTCCATTTATATTCGCTGAAGAAATCAAATTTGCTTGGGTGATCGGAGGTCATGTTTAGAATTTAAATTTTATTATCGTCAATGTTAATTTATAATTAAGAATATTTGAAATCTAAAATCCTCCCAAATTTAATTATTTTTTTTATAAATTCAAATCAAACAATTTTGCAACGTATTGTAGGTTCTTAACTACAATTTCGATACTCAAAATTTTATATTTTTGAATTGAGCAATATTTTTCAAAACTAAACGGTATCTATATTCTGTAAAATCTATAAAATGTTTGAATATTTCTCAAAATTTTGAAGAACACTTTTATTCTTAAGACACATTATTCTTAAGGCACAAGATGGTTTGAATATGTCTCGCATAAGATTAAGAATTGCGAAAATCACTCATTTGGATTTTATCATTTTGAACATTTTCTTTAATTTTTAGTTGATTTTGTTTTTTCAAAACCTTTTTTAGCGGAAGAACCCGAATTTTTTGCCAAGTTCGAAGGATGATAATTCAACCAACGAAATTGAATTCATATAAAACGTTCAAATCTTCGTCAATTTGAATTGTTTTTCCAAATTTAAGATAAAATTAAATAAAATTCAAAATTTCTAAAATTCTGATTCGATTTTAATGACAATGAGTTGAGACTTTATTTTGGAGCTGGCTAACTTTTATGGGAACATGTAGACTAATTATCAACAGATTATTTATCATATTATCGATATTGACGATAGTCAGGGCTGGATCATTGTATGCCCCAAAGAGGCCGGGACCCATTTGTCTTTTCATAGATATTCTTCTCAAAATTAATAAAAAAAGATATTTAAACATTTACGTCTGTTATACCTATATAGCTAATCATTGCAGAAATATTTCACTGTGTCAATTCATTATTTAACTTTATTTAAATCAGCGGGGTGCGAACACGTTAATGCAATAAAATTCCAAACATTAATCCATCGACACAAAACGAAAACTGTTTGTAGTAGTAGTTTTCAAAAAGAATAAGTATGAAACAAACATTAAATCTTCGAATTTTCATGGAATGGAACTGCCCCTTGGTTCTTAACCAATTTAAATGAAATTCGATATACCGAGCAAATAGTGCGATGTTGAAGGTTTATAGGTTTGGATCGGAAGGTACCGCGCTTAAATCGCAATAGGGGCGCAGAATGTATATGTTATCATGAAGAGCACATCTGTGCTACTCTCTGTTGAGAGTGCACAATATTTTAAAGGCCATTCCTGACAAATTACTAAATGTCAACAATCAGGCTTCACTGGTATCGATCATGAGCTTGGTATACATATACTGTCTTACACAATCTGAAGAAGCCAATCTCTAACCGTGGAGCCTGCAACTACCTCTGCGCCTCCTGGCTGCAATCGCTGTAATAATAGAGCATACATTGTATAAGGATACAAACAAAACATAAAAATATAATCGGAATTAAATTTTGCTATCAGAATTCTGAATATTAACCAGGTTTATAAAAACCAAATTTTAGTATTAAATTCTAAAATTCAATATATTTCTAGATTTTTTTTCATATTTTAATATTTAATATTTTTTCCATACAGACTATAATAATAAACAGTATTAAAGGCCATTACTGGCCCCTTACTGAGTCAACAACCCGGCTCCAACGGTTTCGATCCTGAGCATGGTCTTCATACTGTCTAAGACAATCTGAAGAGGCCAAGTCGTTCTCTACATCGTGGAGCCATCGTCGCCGGCAACGACCTCTGCGCCTACCATATGGTGGCTCTCCTTTCAGAGATCGCTGCACAATTCGTTCCGGATCAGCACGCAGAACGTGACCGAGCCAGCGTACTCGCTGAGATCTTATTTCATGTACAATATCGGGGATCTTCATCAGATCTCTGATCTCGATATTGTACAGAGCTCGGTAGGTACCATCTATTTCGCGTTTTGGGCCGTAGATCACACGCATGACTCTTCTCTCAAATGTTAGGAGCCATCTCTCGTATTCATCCGTCAGCGCCCAACTTTCACATCCAAACATAACAACGGGCCTGATCAACGCTTTGTAAAGCTTCAGCTTCACGGCACTTGATAAGTGTTTAGATTTTAGCAGTGGCCTTAGAGGATACAGAGAACGACTGCCAGCTGCCAGCCGCACTTTAATATCCTCACCCACACTGTTATCGTGAGTGATAAGAGAACCCAAATATTTGAACCTCCTCACTCCCTCAAACGTGTGGTGGCCACTACTAAAATCTGGTGTGCCACTGTCCCTAAAACCAGAGATCAGGTATTTCGTTTTGGACTCATTGATCTGAAGTCCAACAGAAGCTGAAAACTCTACAAGCGGATCAAGTATTTCTTTCACTCCGTTGCTATTCAGTCCTATCACGCATATGTCATCTGCATATGCAAGCACCTGATTGGACTGGCGATATAAGATGTTACGCTGCGGTGTTTCAGTTTTACGAAAGATGTACTCCAACATGAGATTAAAGAGTATCGGGGACAGAGCATCTCCCTGCCGAACACCCGAGTTAACTACAAAACTTGTCGATAGCCTGTTCTCAACTTTAACACAGCATTGAGACTGCGTCACTGTCATCCTACATAGTCGTACCAGTTTTGTTGGCATTCCTAGGTATTCCAGGGCAGACCATAGACTCTCTCGATTGATCGAGTCATAGGCCTGCCGGAAATCCAGGAACACCTGATGTACGGGGATGGATGTCTCATAATATTTAGATAGAATCATTCGCATCCATACAGACTATACGCACGAAAATATCACGACATTTAGGATAGGCATGTGGAAGGTACAGTCTCGTTCCACAGTCGTTTCACAAGTTCCGAAGGCACTCCATGCCGCAATGCATCTTAGTCGAAATGCAGCAGAGCACGCCATACCAAGAATTTAAGACTGCAATTAGGGTAAGCATAAAATAGACCCCTCCTCGCGGAACTTCCCGCAGCCAAATTGACCATGTGTAAGTTTCTAAAGGACGAGCTCAGGTTGTGCAGGATGTGAGAACTTATCGGTCAGCAACCAAATACGTAGGCAGCGATCACCATTTGGTCGCTGCAAGGCTACGATGGAAGTTTTCGTACAAGTCTGGGAACACAGCGAATCGCATGGTACGTCTCGACTGTGAAGGTCTGATAAATGAAGATCAAAAGAAACGATATCAGGATCTTGTCAGCGACAACATTGATGAAGCTAATTACCAGTCTGACTGCGTGAACTCTATCTGGGAGGTACTGAAAACTTCGGTTGTCAGTGCTGCTCAACAGACTTTAGGTATAGTGAAAGTCGGACTCAAGAATGATTGGTTTGATGACGAGTGTCGTCTTGCAGTTGAGCAACAAAATATAGCCGATAATGAAGTGCAACAACGTCTCACAATCGCGAGGAAAAACAAGGCTGCTAAGCGGATTTGTAGACGGAAGAAGCGAGAATGGTGGAAGGCCGAGGTTCTGAAAGTATACAACAACTCAGCAATGAGCGCAGTTCGCGTAATTTCTTTAAAGGAATTACTGGACTGCACCATAATTTTAGGACCGCCATTCGGGACCGGGCTGGAAACCTCTATGTCAACATCGACGCAGTACTTGACGCATGGAGTGGACGCTTTACTGACCTGCCTGATGTCCATCATGCGTCACAGACTGTTGTTGAGCCACCTCTAATACAGACTGCGGAGATTTGCACAGAGGAGCCATCCCTTGTGGAATTCACTAAATCCATGCAGAGATTGAAACGAAACCTCTCATCGGGAGTGGACTGCATTAATTCGGAGCTCTTGCTATTCGGAGGGGATACTTTGTGGAACTGTCTTTTCGACCTTATTCGATTAGTATGGCGAACCGAAGTTATGCCTGACGAATGGAAAGTGTCCGCGATATGCCCCATCATCAAGAAGGCCGCTTGAAGAGTGAGAATTATCGCGGTAAGCTCTCTTTTGCACAGCATACAAGTTACTTTCATTCATGGTATTGGATAGAATCACTCCTCTAGCGGAGGACTTGGTTGGTGACTATCAAGGAGGATTTCATCCGAATCGATCCGTCACCGATCAGGTCTTTTCGCTGCGGATGATGCTATCTAAATATTATGAGACATCCATCCCCGTACATAGAGTGTTCCTGGATTTCCGGTAGGCCTATGACTCGATCAATCGAAAGAGTTTGTGGTCTGCCCTGGAATACCTAGGATTGCCAACAAAACTGGTTCGACTATGTAGGATGACAGTGACGCAGTCTCAATGCTGTGTTAAAGTTGAAAACAGGCTATCAACAATTTTTGTAGTTAACTCGTGTGTTCGGCAGGGAGATACTCTGTCCCCGATACTCTTTAATCTCATGTTGGAGTACATCTTTCGTAAAACTGAAACACTTATATCAGGTGCTTGCATATGCAGATGACATATGCTTAATTGGGCTGAATAGCAATGGAGTGCAAGAAATACTTGATCCGCTTGTAGAGTTTTCAGCTTCAGTTGGACTTCAGATCAATGAATGCAACCACACGTTTGAGGGAGTGAGGAGGTTCAAATATTTGGGTTTCCTTATCACTCACTATAACAGCGTGGGTGAGGATATTAGAGTGCGGCTAGCAGCTGGCAGTCGTTTTGATCAGGATCGAATTGTGCAGCGATCTCAGAAAAGCGAGCCATCATATGGTAGGCCCAGAGGTCGTTGCAGGCGACGATGGTTCCACGGTGTAGAGAACGACTTGGCTTCTTCAGATTGTCTTAGACAGTATGAAAACCATTCTCGGGAACGAAACCGTTGGAGCAACCGTTGGAGCCAAATTGTTGATTCAGTAAGGAGCCAGTAATAGCCTTTAAAACTGTTTAAAAAAATAGAATAAGCTCCATAGCAAGAAGGGGAGTAGACAACATAGCCTCCGTCAAATCCCTACATGCTGTCATCTGCAGTCTATGCAGGCTTCGAAGGATTGACGTGCAACCCCTTTTCAAGACATCAAACTTCTACTATATTAAAGGCGTTCTGCATCAGAGCCCATAAGACTTTCAGGTATTTACCAGAAACTGTCAAAACAAGATTATCCGCGTAGTTTTGGACGATGAACCTAGATCACTGCAATATAACAAGTAATTCATCGATAACCATGAGCCACAGTAAGGGTGAGAGTACTCTTCCTTGCGTGCAGCCTTTGATTACTTTGACAGACACTGATGAGTTATCTAACTAAGTCTAAATTATTCGGGACTTGAATAAGTCTACCAATGGTTTGATTAATATTAAAGTTGGTACTCGCACACGTGATCGAAGAAAACAAAGTGCTTTCAAAAGATCCCGCAATGTCCAGGAGAGCAGTTATAATCTTTCCAGCTCTGTAAGCATGTTGCATGTTACTGAGTGGGGAGGTAGTTAAATAGTTATCCCTACTAAATCTGTCAATGATCTACAGCTTGAAGAAAAGTAGAGGTTAGACTAATGGGCCTGAAAGCTTTAACATCAGTTTAACCCGACTTGCCAACTTTATAGGTATGAAAATTTCTCTACTCCTGCTCCAGGATCGTGGTACAGTACTAAAAGCAATGCACGCCTGGAACAGATTGACCAGGTGAATACGGATGGGTAGAAAACCATACTGCAATTCAGCAGGGAAAACGCCGTCAGGACCACTCGATTTGAACGGTGCAAACGAGAAAACACTCCAGCGTAGAACATCAGTAGTTATAGAAGGACACAGTCTTAGTCTTTCTTAAATAATATTTTCTTCGACTTTTATAAATTTATTAAATTTACATAAAATTGAATTGTTTATTGGTTGTTTTTATGATTTTTTTTATTTCTAATAGTTTTATAGACAACCAGTTTCGATGATCACCAACCCCAAAAACCCAGCTTTTAAAAATTTCCGGGTTTTGCTAACGCTATTATATACGGGCCAAAATATTACTGCTAAATCGTGTCAAGGGGTAGCATACGTTTCTGTAGTCATTATTATATGTATATGTATATACATTCAACGGCATTTTGGAGGATATGACAAAACCTGCCCTTGAGTTCACGACAGCAAATCGATTGCCAAATCATAATTCTTTTTGCAAATGTATCTAACTTGAATTATAATTATATTAAGCGCATTGATTTTAAAGAAATGTGGTCACAATTTGGTAGTTATGAATAACTGATGATAATGTGTTTAGCCGCCTCGTGAGTGCTGGTGTATATGTAAAGTGTAAAAATTACTTTATCTTCCATCAATTACATACAAATTATATATGCTGCTTACTTTGGTTTAAAACTTGGTGCATATAAGCTTAAGCCATATAGAAACAACAAATTTAAAATAAACGAAATATTTGGAACTATGCCAACCAACATAAACTTATTTAATCCGTAATCTTGATTTTAATCCCTTACCATGCACACCATAATATACAATATAAAGTACTGTGTCGTACGAGTCATAATATTTTGAGGACAAAACTATAACTACATACATACATATATATGCTACGTATATGTGTTTACAAAAGCATAAAAAATAAAAAAATTTATGGTTTGCATTATTTCGCTATAACCATTATATACATATTTGTAAAGAGCATAACTATAAAATAGCAAAAATTAATATTTATGCTTTTTTAACGTATTGCCATTTTGCTACGGTACTTGGTTAGTACATATTATATTTACTACTCATAAATATTATTTTTAAATTAAATAGGAAATTAAAAATTTATTTTGGTTTTGCGGATTACAAAAATATTTAGTTTTCTAATAAAATATAATTAATTTTGTGAAACAACTTGCATTCCTTTTTATATATATAAATGGATATGTATATTGTTGGCGGGCAGACAAATGTTTAATTAACGGTTACACTATGTTCTTTGTACAGATCTTAGAATGTTGTCTGGATCCTCTGCTATGTTGCAATGCGGTCATAAACCCCCAAGTAAAACAAAACAAAAACCGAATCCATTTATATTAATTAGAATACCTATAGACCATTATAAACCATGTCTTTCAACGTATATTTCGCCACTGCTAAATGAACTCTAAATTAATTGTATTTTTGGGAAACCACAATTAAGTATCTTACTTAAAAATACAGACCAATTTACGTTGCTCTACAACTGGGTATAATGAGTATATATGTATGTGTACGTACTGAACTGAAGTAGTAAAATCCAACCACAAAACACAAAAATTGTTTATCGTAATAAATTTTATCCGAAAAAAATGGCTTTGTTATTCATTTTGAAAATGTAAAATTTTCCTGAAAATTCTGTTTTTCCTGTTTGTCTATATCCTAAAAAGTGTTCTCGATATAAACTCATCGAATTTATATTTTTCATTTATCCTCTTAATGGTACACACACACACACGTAAAATATAACAACAATTCATGTTTTTTTTTTATATTGCCCGCCTGTTGTTTGTTTATTATTATTGTTTACACGCTACTACACGGATGCTGTCGGAAAATAATAAAATTTGTTATCCTTATCTCGATTTCTGGATTGACTGTGGTTTTTTTATTTGGAATTTGGCTCCTCTATTATTTTGTTCTCGGTTTTGTGTGAAAAGTCATCAATCAGTCAGGCAATCGTTCATACGATGGTGAACAGAGAATTGTTTTGTTTGATATATCGTTTCTATTGTTTTGTGTTGTGTTATGTACCTATCTGTCGGTTTGTTTCTATGACTACATTTTTTGTTTTCATTGTACGCTGCTTGATTTTGTTTATTTCTGAATTTGATTAAAATTAACAGACAGTCGATATCAAACGTTGACAGTTTATTGATGATGAATTTTTATTGTGTCACAATTCACAAAACGTTTATTGGTTTCACTTTAGACACAATCTCGATGTTTTCGTGCTGTCGGAGCCGTGAATCATGCTTGAAAACATGATACGTAATAACTTCATCGAAGTATTCTATCTTTAAATCTCGGTGGAGGTCTTCATTTCTAATGTATCATGGAGGGTTTACAATATTCCGAAGTACTTTGTTTTGGAACGTCTGTATCAAAGCTGTATACCATAGGTCCATACCGGTTTCAGTATTTTTCGGTATAAAAGCAATTTATTGTGTATGGATAGTTATATTCTGTTCAGAATTGTTCAGAATATATATTCTGATATTATTTAAGAGCCAATATAGCTCTTCCAATTTTGTTTTTGACATGTTCTTTTTTGGCCTCAACTTGGCATTGGTAAGTTATTATTATTATCATTATTAGTAAAGGTGCACATGCACAAATTTAGTTTCGTTTAGTTTCATTCTCCATTTTTTCATCCAATTTGACTGAATTGGTCGACTTTTGCAATTTTAGTAGCTTCTTCTACATTGTTCCCAACTGCCAAAATCGCAGTATCATCAACATTAGTTGCTTCTTCCATTGGTGGTATAACCCGAGTATACAGGAGGTACAAGATAGGGCCCAATACGCTACCTTGTGGTACGCCAGCTGAAATTTTCCATAGGTCCAAGAATCCGTCTTCATTTTTTACACGGGAGTGTCTATCGGTTATGTATGATTTCAGAGTTTCATAGTACTGTTTGGGAAGGTCTCGCTTGAGCTTGAACTCCAATCCTGTGTGCCAAACTCGGTCAAATGCTTGTCCTACATTCAGGAAAACGCTTGAACATATATTTTTAGCTTCTATTGGTTTTCTCTGAATCCACAGGAATGAAGTTTCTGTCCACCATTATGGGTCTCATTCTCTTCAGGAGCAATTTTTGAAAAATCTTGGTTATGGTTGGGAGTATGGATATCGGTCTGAAGGACTTTTTATCGTTAGATTGTTTGTTAGGTTTTAAGATCATGATTACCTCTGCCACCTTCCATTGCCTTGGAACGTATCTTAGTCTAAATTTAGACTTAGGTTCGAGTATTCGTTTTTGTATTTGACACGGAAATGCCTATCAGTTTAGAGAAACCAATCAGGAATAAAGGGCTGCTATCAAATATGTAATACAACCGATCGCAAAACTAGAACTATTTGTTCTAAGTAAAATAAATATATATTATATATAAATATATATTTATGTTGAAGCCTTTAGTCATAATATGTATAAATGGTAACGATCCAAAAATATTAACTCATCCATACATTCTGGATGTTTCTGATGATGACATGAAGTCTGTTTAACCAACCTAATAATAATAATAAGCAGTATATAAGGGCCATTACCGGCCCTTCACTAATTCAACAATCCGGCTCCAATGGTTTCAGTTGTTAGCACGCAGAACGTACCCGACGTGAATATACTCACGGAGGTCTTATACTCCATGTACAATATCGGGGATCTCCATCATATCTATGACCTCGACGCTGTACAGAGCCCGGCAGCATTTTGGGCCGTAAATCACACGTAGGATTTACATTTAAAAAGTAAGGATCCATCTCTCGTACTCATCCATCAGCGCCCAACATTCACATCCAAACATAACAAACTAGCCTGATCAGCACGTTGTAAAGCTACAGCTTCAGGGACCCTACAAGTGTTAAGGATACAATGCACGGCAATCGTACCAATTTACTTGGCATTCCTTGGTATTCTAGCGCAGACCACAAACTCTCTCGATTGATCGAGTCATAGGCCTGCAGGAAATCCAGGAACACCTGATGTACGGGGCTGGATGTCTCATGATATGGATGTCTCATGATATTTAGAATCATCCAGAGCGAAAAGACCTAATCAGTGGCTGATCGATTCGGACGAAATCTTCATTGATAGTCACCAATAGTATCCAATATAATGTTGGAGAGTAACTTGTATGCTGTGCTAAGAGAGCTATACCGCGATATATCTCAAACTACAAGCGGCCTCCCTTCTTGAAGATAGGGCGTTCGATAGGTACCATACTAATTGATTAAGGTTGAAAAGACAGTTCCACAAAGTATTCCCTCCGAATATCATGAGCTCCGAATTAATGCAGTCCAGCTCAGATTAACGGTTTTGTTTTGAATTCTCATTGCAAGTCTGCACAGTCTGTATTTGAGGGAGAAATTGCTGGACCATGTTTCCAAATGTATTTAGCCAATTACAACAAGGAAATATCACAAAAATTTGCTTTAATAAATAAAGCAATTAGCAAGATGCTTTTTTGTTGTCTATTCCCTTTTTCAAAATTTTCGTTCTGAAAAGCGTGACTGAAAAAATTAGGCACTGCGAGATATTTTCCCGAACCGGTTACTTTTTAATTATTTTAAATTTTAAATTGTAGTTTTATTGAATTTACCAAAAATTAATAAATATTTTAAATGTTATACGGTTACTCTATATAAATTGAGTTTTAAGATATGGATCGATTGGACCAACGGTTAGTAATCATGTAACTTAAAATTTGCGATCGTCTTGCAGGGTTAAATAGATTTTCAAATAAAAATTAAAAACCAGAATTTAGAAATCAAACTGAGAAACCAATCCGAATTAATGAATTTCGAAAATTAGAAATTATGAAATCGAATATTTGTACAAAATTCAGGTTAGACTATTTTGGAAACCACTCGCTTTAATTTAATTTCAGCTTTTGAAGCTAAATTTTATATGAATGATTTTGGTATTTTAATTCAAATTATTATTAATAAATCATCTGAAATCGTCGATATTTGATCGATGTAAATTATTTCCTAAAAATGTCCATACGAAAGAGTGTATCATTGCTATCATGTCTTCCAATATCCATCCGATTCCACTGGAACTTAAATTACAGTGGAAAAATAATTCATATCATGAGTTCCTGTGGAATTGTGAAATATTTTCGAATTAATTGTTAATTAAACAAATACACTTTTTTAACTGTCGAACAGTGGGTATGTTTTAAGTTGCTGATGAGAAACAATGTTTACTAACGAAAATAAATTTGCAAAATTCGCGATCTCATAGCGATATCATTACCAAGCCTATGACACAATTAATTCAAATTAACGTAATCATTGCCAGAAACTGTTAAAACAAAATCATCAGTTAAGCCAGATTACTTCAGCGTGACAAGTATTTCATTAATGAACAAAAGCCACAACAGAAGTGAGAGCACACTTCACTGGAGACAACCTTTGGTAACCTTAATAGAAGAACTACTCATCAAATTCCGCACAAGAAACTCATTTTTGGAGAAATGATTAGAAAATGATCTCTAACGAATTTGTTCAAGACTTGTTAAAATGGTCATAATTGTGAGGAAAGCCATGCTATACATCAGCGGGAATAATACCATCAAAAGGTGACAAGGAAAAGAGACTCCAGCGCATAACATTGTGATTGATCAGGTTTTCAAAGTCATCTCAACTGTAGATTAACTTATTGCCCTGGGACACATGTTCTCCATTTTTAGGCCAGCCAGTGTCTTGAAGAGCAACGAGTTCCAGTCGATATTCGTTCATATACTCGTATAAGAAATACCATCCCTAAAATCGTTGTATACGTGAGTATAAATGATTAAAAATGATGGCCATTTCCATTTAATATTGTGTCGCACATATTAAAATAAAACGGCATTGGCTTTGTGTCGTGAACATATACAAAAATATTTGCTGTTTTACCATAAACATATAACATACAATATTGTGTTTGTGTTGGATAAACATTTTATGCGACTTAATCATTTTATGTATGCTAAAAATTGACTTTAAAATATTCATATATCCTTTTTTCCTTTCTGTATGTATGTATATGTGTTATAACTTATAACTTATTAAAAGGAGATGATGACATTTTCCACATACAAAAAAATCCCCATCTATCTTCATTATTTAAGGCATTTAGTTATTGTAGCGACTGGTATAACTCGTTCTTGTGCCCTAATGTTTACAACCAATTTTATATTTTTTTTGCACATATTCCACCAAACTTCCACCGCCTTCTGGTACAAAAAACCAAACAACAGTAAAAATCGAATGGGCCAAAAATATTATATTACTGTACGTTACAATAATACCCCCAAGTATTATTTTACAAGTTCTACCGGGATATAATTCATGATGTGGTGCTAATTAAAATTATTTATGTCTTAATTAGGTATATATGGCGTAATAAAACGATTTATGAAGTACAGGGTGCACCAATCGGTGTTCAGCATTTTTTATAGATGCGCTTCGCATTATACTTTTCAGAAAATTGTTTGTGGCGTTCACACAAACCCTCTATATGATTGTAGTATCAATTTTGAAATTAAGTGTATAGACAATCTCTGCTTAGCTGTAATGTTAACTAGACTCGTTAATGACGTTTGAAAATTTTACTCGAATGACCTTGTATAGACAAAATATTTAACTAAAAGAACCTTTGCAAGCTTTGCGGAATAACAACGACAGCTATGGTATGAATCGCCAAAAAAGTTGAAAAAACCAAATGACTTTTGTTTTTCCGCAGCTATGAAATCAAGACAACTTCGCCAACATGAGCCAACATTTTAACTGTCAAGGGAATTAATGTAAACTGAAAACGGGATTAGCGGGTTATAGTTAAGAAATTAACTCGAAAAGTGATATTCCTTTGCTATTATAAGAACGTCCGATACATCGATGAGGAAACATAATTGGAATTGAACATTAAATGGATTTATAAAACGATTATGTGGAATATATAGCCTCTGAGGTTGGGGACACTTACATGTCTCGTAAACCTAAATTGCACGAATATGTTTTCCAAGGATACCACCATCGTATCGTTTGTTTGTCGTAGGGGGCGACTAAACGGTTGGATCGCTCAAGTACCTAGACACGAGCTTTAGGATTGGCGACGTGGAACATGCAGTCACTTAGGAAACCAGGCGCGTTAGAAGGCTTTACCTTTGTGTCAACACGAGTGAGTCTCAAAGTACTTTTCATCAACACGAACATACCCGGGCGTGTATTTAATTTTAAAAAGCGTTTTGTATGAAAATGCAAAATGCACGCTGTTCTTTAGATGGCAGGGTAAGTCCTTTGCCTAGTTGGAAACTAATTCTTGAAGATTATTTCTTCTTTTGTAGGTGGCTTTGGATGACTTCGGACAATTGACGGTATATATTATTTGAGCAGCCAATGTAGCCATATCCAAAATATTAAAATACTTTCGTGGATTTGTATTGTAGTGGATGAAATCTGGTTTATTTTTAGCACCACAAACGGCCTTGCAATTGGGATGGGTTGATAACAATATCACAGCTTATTTTGTTTTGTCATAAAAACCAAATTCGGTAGACCAAACATCACGCTCTTTTGATGGTTGAAATTCTTTAGGTATATATGTTTAATCGCATAAGGCGTTGTGCTAATGGTAACGAAGTAATAACTTTTATCGATGCTGACAGTACATCCAGTGTTCTTGTAAAATTCAACTAGCTGTGACACCACTCTTTCACCTTGGATTACTTCTCACGGCTCATGTGCCAATTTCCCGGGGTATATATTGGTTTGCAATGGATACGCTGTTTTTGCATTGCATACCAGCATTTGATGCCATATTTGGCCAGCTTCGAGGGAATTGGGTAAATTTAATCCATCCTATAAGGAAAAATTTGTTCATCGACCGTTACTTCCTCGTATGGTGTTATAGCCTCTGAGGTTGGGGACACTTACATGTCTCGTAAACCTAAATTGCACGAATATGTTTTCCAAGGATACCACCATCGTATCGTTTGTTTGTCGTAGGGGGCGACTAAACGGTTGGATCGCTCAAGTACCTAGACACGAGCTTTAGGATTGGCGACGTGGAACATGCAGTCACTTAGGAAACCAGGCGCGTTAGAAGGCTTTACCTTTGTGTCAACACGAGTGAGTCTCAAAGTACTTTTCATCAACACGAACATACCCGGGCGTGTATTTAATTTTAAAAAGCGTTTTGTATGAAAAAGCAAAATGCACGCTGTTCTTTAGATGGCAGGGTAAGTCCTTTGCCTAGTTGGAAACTAATTCTTGAAGATTATTTCTTCTTTTGTAGGTGGCTTTGGATGACTTCGGACAATTGACGGTATATATTATTTGAGCAGCCAATGTAGCCATATCCAAAATATTAAAATACTTTCGTGGATTTGTATTGTAGTGGATGAAATCTGGTTTATTTTTAGCACCACAAACGGCCTTGCAATTGGGATGGGTTGATAACAATATCACAGCTTATTTTGTTTTGTCATAAAAACCAAATTCGGTAGACCAAACATCACGCTCTTTTGATGGTTGAAATTCTTTAGGTATATATGTTTAATCGCATAAGGCGTTGTGCTAATGGTAACGAAGTAATAACTTTTATCGATGCTGACAGTACATCCAGTGTTCTTGTAAAATTCAACTAGCTGTGACACCACTCTTTCACCTTGGATTACTTCTCACGGCTCATGTGCCAATTTCCCGGGGTATATATTGGTTTGCAATGGATACGCTGTTTTTGCATTGCATACCAGCATTTGATGCCATATTTGGCCAGCTTCGAGGGAATTGGGTAAATTTAATCCATCCTATAAGGAAAAATTTGTTCATCGACCGTTACTTCCTCGTATGGTGTAAAAACTGTTCGCAAATTGGCATTGAGCATTTGCAGCAAATCGCTGATTGGTGCAGCTTTATCATTTTTGATACGTCCTGCTCGTGTACTTTCATCATCAAACCTTTTAAATTATAATTCGACCTTGACACACCCGCAGTTAGAAGTATTCTGAAATATGAGTCTAACTAAGGTAGAGTTACCAAACCCCAAATGTTAATGGAACCTGGATGCTCATTGTTCCATTGCTAATATGAACGTTGCGCTTTACGGTTTGTTTGTCTTATGATAATATCGCACATTTCCGACGTAAAAATAAATTTAACAGCCTGAAGAATGTGAGGTTCCTAGTGGACTTATCAGGGCCACCGTACTGCTTCATTATATTTTGTGAAAGACTGCGATGGATATTAGGTGATTCTCCCGCCCATCCTGTCCCATCACGTGCATTAAACGGTTGATTTGGTGCAGCTGATGGGTGGTTTTAAGCAATATTTTGGTCTGTATATTCATCATCATCATCTTCGTCGAAATCTGGTTCCGGGTTTGTGGATTCTCGTGGATTTGTGGATTCCTGATCTGCATCTGAGACATCATTGTTAATAGGGAAAAAATAGTTATCTTCTGTATCAGAACCGGCATATTCGTGGCCAGAGTCAATATCATCACACGGAACTTCATCAATCAGTTGTCTAAGGTATTCCTCCTTTTCTTCATGGGTCAAACATATAACGGGTGTTAAGAACTTGATTACTTTTATTTGCCATATTTGTTTAAATTTTTTAATCTTTGGAATCTTGGAGCTGAATTTCTTCTTGGGCCAGTCAATAACCTATTGTGGTAGCTTAGCTTGTACATTCAGTTAGCCAACCTGCCAATAATTTGTGTACACGCGCCCACAGAAATCAGCCAGCCCCAAGATAAAGACTCAATTTTCAGTAACTTGGACGATCTGATGGGATCTATATCCTAACACGATGTTAGAATGGTAATTGGGAACTTTAATGAGCTGAAATCAGGCCACCTTGAGTGAACATATAGAACCGTACTTTCGACACGAAACAGCGAGCGATAATGGTGGGAGTATGATGTACTTTGCAATTATTTTAGTAACGGCCTTAGAGTAGCAAGCACATTCTCCCTACACAAACAATTACATATAAAAATATGGAGACATCCTCGCAAAGTCAACCGCATCCAAATTGGTGTGTTAATTTCAAAAGGGCGGGCTCGAGTTGTACAGGATGTGATAACTTATCGGTCAGCAACCAAATACGTAGGCAGCGATCATTATTTGGTCGCTACAAAGCTAAAATGGAAATTTGCGTACAGGCCCGAGAACATATGGAACGTATCGAATTGAGAATGGTGGAAGGCCGAGGTTCTGAAAGTACAACAAATCAGCAATGAGCACAATTCGCGATATTTCTTTAAAGGAATTACCGGATTGCACCTTACTTTCAAGCCTGCGCGTCAACCGCCATTCGGGGCCGGAATAAAAACCGCTGAGTCAACATCGATGCAGTACTTGACGCATGGAATTGAGATTTTATCGACCTGTTTGATGTTCATTATGCGTCACAGACTGTAGTTGGGACTTTGGGTTACAAATACAGACTGCGGAGATTTGCATTCCGTGAGGAACTCACTATATCCATGCAGCAAATAAAACGAAACCGCTCACCTGGAGTGGATTGCCTTAATTCGGAGCTCTTCATAGTCGGAGATGGTACATAACGAGTTTCGTATAATATCGAGATCAGAGATCTGATTAAAATCCTCATTGTATACATGAAGTGAGATCGCAGCGAGTACGAGGGCTCGGTCACGTTCTGCGTGATGATCCGGACCGAATATTTCAGTTTATTCCTGGTGACTATTCGAATGCTGCAATTTTTACCCCCGGCATTCGAGTTTTTTATGATAAAATCAAAGAGAGCTTAAATATTTGCCAGATTTGCTAAATTAAATGCATCCGGGAATTTTAAAAAAATTAAATTTCTATACGATTTTTTAGTCGACCTTGCCAAGTGCTAACATAACAAAACACACGAAAAATTATCATGCATCAGTGCGAGACAATTATTTGTGTATTTTACTATGTGAGCGCTTAGAAAAATCAACTAAAACTTGGTCGAACTTTTGATAATCGACCTTACCAAGCACCCACCATGTACAAATCAAACTGTTAATGGAAGTCATATTATAGGGCACGGTTTACATTGCCAAATTAGAGAGATGTAGGCGTTCAAGAAATATTTAATTTAATTTCCGGTTTCGCGCTCGTTACCATCATCAACCTCATGTTATGTACAACACACGTAAATTAGTTGTTACTGTTACCGATTTTATCTGAGTACAAACGAGTTTTCAACAAACAAACCATATACACAACATAAAATACAACATACAAATTAGTAGGCGTTAGTAAGGGGGTGGGTTAATGCTAATGGAAATAGAACAACAACACAATTTTTTATTTTCAATTTCCAGAAGAATTATTATTTTTTCTGCCTCCGCTGGTTTTGTGTCAATTTTTTTTTTTTTGTTTCGGATTTTCTTGTTTTGGGGCAAATTTATCAGTGAAAACAAAAAAGTTTTTTGATTGATTTTCCGCAAACCGCACGAACAAAAAAAGTTATAATCCTTTTTCGTTCGAACTATACACACAGATTTGACCTGTGCGTACCCAAAAATAAAATAAAATATTGATATTGGTAGGCTTTGATTTTTTCTTGCGTCTATGCCGCCAATATTAGAAAATTGGTTTTGTTTTAAGATTTTCACTTGTTTTTGTGGTGTTGTTGTGCGCGACTTAAAAAATAAAATTGGAAATTCTATTTTTTCAGTTGTTTATGTGTTTTTGTTTTGTTGTAGCTGCGAGCCAATTTCATTTAGAAGATATCACAAAAAAACCAATTGTTCGCTTTCTTGTTAGTTTCTTAGCAACACGACTTCTTTGTTTTGAATTTATCTCTTTTATGGTTTTAGGGAAGGATTATAGAATATATTTTGAGTTGGGATGATCGTATTGAAGTTAAAGATTTAAAATATTTTGTGATGTTTGCAGTCACATCAACATACAGCATTGTTTGAGAGTGACAATTTCTATATAATGGATGCCAATTTATTTTACTTTTCATGTACTGTATGTAAATGCCAAGTGGGGACCCAAATTGAAAAGTGCCAATATGTTTCTTGTCCAAAAAGGAAGGTTTGGTATAAAAATCATTTCAATATTCCTGTCATATTAAGAAATAAAAGTTTTATATCCATTTAACATTCTGAACGATATAATCGTCAGACTAAAAAAAACGTAAATTGATGATTTCGATGTTGGAGATCCCGCACCACTACAAAAATAATTATTGAGAAATACAATCAACTATAACAGAGAAATTTACGGGTATTAAAAGTATTGTTGATAAACTAAAAATTAGATTTTGCCTTTGGTTGACATATAATTTATGGAAACGCTCCTGAATGACATATAATAATAATAATCAGTTTTCAAAAGGCCATTACTGGCCCCTTACTGAGTCAACTATTTGGCTCTAACGGTTTCGATCCTGAGCATGGTCTTCATACTGTCTAAGACAATCTGAAGAGGCCAAGTCATCAGGATCAGCACGCAGAACGTGACTGAATGGAAAAATTTTAACAACTTGTTAAAAAGAAACAGCGCTAAATCTAACATCCAAACTAACATGT
Source organism: Tipula unca (assembly GCA_951394425.1). Classification (NCBI taxonomy): domain Eukaryota; kingdom Metazoa; phylum Arthropoda; class Insecta; order Diptera; family Tipulidae; genus Tipula; species Tipula unca. The sequence continues at coordinate 152,904,574 of OX596380.1, read as the reverse complement.
TCGACGAAGTAAAATATACTATAGTATCGCCGACAGGGATGGGCGAGGTAGAATACACCGTGTAATCTACGTAGCTGTCGACACGTAAAATATTACAGATTGTCTTAGACAGTATGAAGACCATGCTCAGGATCGAAACCGTTGGAGCCGGGTTGTTGACTCAGTAAGGGGCCAGTAATGGCCTTTAATACTGTTTATTATTATTATTATTAACAGGTGAAACAACTAGGATTGCTAGAGATATTAAACAATTTCAAACATAACATTCGAATCCTGATACAATGTTTCTGTCCCCCGCAACTCAAGCGGTAATTTGTCACATTATTTGCCTTCTGGATAGTAGTAAGGGTGGTGGGCCAAATTTTTTCCAAATTAATAAACATTTTTGAAACTGGTATATATAGGTCCTAATCTCTAAAGAATTACGAAAGTGATAATAATATCAATAATACAGCGTTTAAAGGCAATTACTGGCCCCTATTTTTTAAATTGGGCGAATTTTATTCCAGCACTCAATGCCACTAATGGGCCCACGGTGCAATACCCACATTCACACTAACATTCATTCAACCCATTCATCCCATTCACAGAAGTACAATAAACCACCTGCGCATTGCATAGCTCCATGTCACCCTGTACCGTGACATGGAAGATGGGTCGGTCCATAAGTTCTACATTCCAACAGAAAGTCATAAATGTTTTCAATTTAATCACCGATCATAATCGGGAGAAGAAAATTCCTTTTGCATCCTGCCTCTGTTGGGATTCGAACCCGGTACCTGCCGATCCAAACGCAGATATAACCACTGCGCTATTTGCTCGCCCCTTATACTGCGTCAACAATCTAGCTCAAACGGTTTCGATCCTGGGCTTGGTATTCATACTGTCCTAGACAATCTGAACAAACGAAGTCATTCTCTACACCGTGGAGCCATCGTCGCCTGCAACGACCTCTGCGCCTACCATATGGTGGCTCTCCTTTCAGGGATCGCTGCACAATTCGTTCCGGATCAGTACGCAGACCGTGACCGAGCCAGCGTACTAGCTGAGGTCTTATTTCATGCACAACATCGGGGATCTTCATCAGATCTCTGATCTCGAAATTTGGGCCGTAAATCACACGTATGATTCAACGCTTTGTAAAGCTTCAGCTTTACTGTATATATATATATATATATATATATATATATATATATATATATATATATATATATATATATATATATATATATATATATATATATATATATATATATATAAATATATATATAAATATATATATATATATATATATATATATATATATATATATATATATATATATATATATATTTTTACTTTATTGTATATATATATATATATATATATTCACACAGTCAGACTGCCAATTAGCTTCTACAAGATCCTGTATCGTTTCTATTGATTTGCATTTATTAGACCTACACAGTTGAAACGATCTATGTTTCGCTGTATTCCCAGACTTTTACGAAAACTTCCAAATGACGATCGCATACTACATATTTTGGCTGATCGGTAAGCTCTCACATCCGTCACAACCTGAGCCCGCCATTTTGAAATTAACTCATGGTCAATTAGACTGTGGGAAGAATGTGCTTGGGCTACTCTAAGGTCGCGAGCAATTACAAAGTACATCATTCTCTCACCGTTATCGGTTGCAGTTTTGTGTCGGGGCTCATGTTTATACACATGTCGGCCTAATTTCTACCAGCTGTAGCATGTAGGTCCCTAATTACCATTCTTACATCGTGTTCGGGTATAGATCCCATTAGATCGTCCAAGTCATTGTAAAATTAGTCTTTATGGGACTGGCTTACTTCTATAGGGGTACAAAAATGACGACAGGTTGGCTAACTTCATGCGTATGCGAAGTTTACACAATCGGTTATTAGACCTTCTTGAAGAGCAAAGAGTTCCAGCCGATACTCTTTCATGCAAGTGATTAGGCCTTCCAACGCTCCTGGTTTCCTAAGTGTTTGCACGATACACGTAATTGTTTGTTCGGTATTGGTATGGCGGTATCTTTTGTTGATATTGCAAACAATAAAGTTTTTTTACGGATGCAGGTCGTCAGCCCAGCGATCCAACCATCTAGTCACCTCCTACGAGAAGCAAAGAACACTGTGGTGGTATTTTTGGAAAACATGTTTGGCAATTTTGATTTACGAGACATTAGAGTGTCCCCGAACGCATCGGCCCGTACGGCAAATTATTCGATTAAATCACAAAAAATTATTTGCGTACGAGTAAATATATCAACCGTATAGGTGATCAAGCTACCCTTTAGTTAAGATTCAAACCACTTCAATTCGGGCTGAGGTTGACTTCACTGACTTTATTAATATGCGAGTACAAAAGAAACGGTTGCGCGATATCATGAACAAGTTCGTTATTTGTGAAGCAAAGTTTGTTAGCTTGTAAAGGATAGGAAAAAACTGAAATGCCCAGTGCGCTCAACTTTTTGGCAAAAGATATGAGAACAATTGAATATTGATTTGTTAAAATATATAAATCATTAAACCCAATCTCGCCAACTTCAAAAATCCCCGCATTAGTCAATATTCTATTACGACGTACATATATAGTACAAACATATCTGTGTTCACATGTTGTATCATTTATCTTTATATAAATTATATATTTTTATAATCAAAAACTAAAACCACAAACCAAAACTACGAGTTTTTGTGTAACATGAAATAAATTGGCTAACATAAAGCTTTTTTTGTGTGCTGTAAATTTTCCAATCCGTTGCACACGGAGATTTTAAGAGTCGTTTTTCGTTCTATGTTGTATTGGAAATAGACTCGAGTAGCTTTTTGTAAAACTATTATAGTAAATTTTTGTACGAGTACACAAACCAAAATTCAATTGTTATACATACAGGTTACAGTACTCGGCAGTATGTATGTATACATTTAAGTAATTACCCTAATGGATCACAATTTGATCTATTGTACTTTAACGGATAATATGGAGAATAATTTTGACTACGAGTATTATAACTAGGGGTAGATTACGCCATGTGATTTACGAGATTGTCGACACGTAGAATATTACGTAGATTACTTGGCAATATTTTTTATCAACGTCGACAATTAAGACAACAACTTGTTCGCAATTGGGTTTAGTATTTAAAAAGGTTTTAATTTAGTTTTTAAAAAAGTAGGTGATTAGATGGGCAACGATTCGGAAAAGTCATTCAATCGAATACATATGATCATATCTTATTTGGTGTCCTCAACCTCTCAATCTCGTGTTTTTCAAAATTGAAATTTTTTTCGGTTAACTTAGACCCATAATGACATATTGGATGGAATATTCGGCGTTATGACGTTAGCTTCCTAGAAAAATTATTTAATCGACATATACCAAGCATGGTTGTCCTAAACCCCCTAATCCCCAATTGTTTCTAAAATACATTTTTTTCGGATACATTAAACCAAATGACATCTTGAAATATACGTGATTATGGTGTGAACTATCTAGGAATTACCCAAGAAATTTTGAAAATTTATTTATTTGACATATATATCAGTTGTAGAAAATTCACAGGTAGGGGCGTTTACGCTACATCTATTATTTTCTACGTCAACGTGTCGACAACCCGTAGACAACGTTGACAACGTAAACAACGTCGATAATGTAGAAAATTCCTAGAGTGATATTTTAAAATATTTCTAAACTACGGTGACCTTACAGAGCAAATAGCGCAGCGGTTAAAGCTGCGACGTTTGGATCGGGAGGTACCAGGTTCGAATCCCAACAGAGGCGGGGGATGCAAAAGGGATTTTTCATCTCCCGATTATGATCGGTGATTAAATTGAAATATCTATGACCCTCTGTTGGAATGTAGAACTCATGGGCCGTCCCATCTTCCATGTCACTGTACAGGGTGACATGGAGCTATGCGTAGGTGTTGCTAATGCGCAGGTGGTATACTGAACTTCTGTGAATGGGATGAATGGGTTGAATCAATGTTAGTGTGAATGTGGGTATTGCACCGTGGGCCCATTAGTGGCATTGAGTGCTGGAGTAAAATCCGCCCAATTTAAAAAAAAAAAAAAAAAAAACGGCGACCTTTAGGATCAACGCAAAACAACGATATTAAACGTTATAAAACAGTATGTAACAGTATGGTTTCTGCGTAGAAAGAGCAGGTCATAAAAATAGGAAACTATTATAATGATAAAATTCTTTACAAGAGGATTATAACTTACATTAAAATTTATTTGGAGATCTCACGACGGTAACACGAATTCGAGTTCAGGAAGGCTATAATAGCTGCCGAATCGTTCAGCTAAACAAAACATTGTCCGATATGACCAGGTTTTGACAAAATTTAGTGTTTGTGTTTTGATGGATGACGAAACGTTCCCGCTAAATATAAGCACTTCAACTTAGATAAATTTGCAAAAAGAGTTACGATGGCAAGCGAATTGCAATGACTACGGGAACGTATTTTGCCTCTACCATGATTCAGCAAAAGTTTTGGTAATAAGCAATCATCGCAATCAATTAAACGCGATAACAATTCATCTCAAGCAATTCATCGCCAATCGTGGATGGCAATAATTATTTCTTGACTATGTTATGGAAAATGACCAACTTGAATGGAACTAGGCTAATCGTTGGCCGATTATAATGATACTCAACATGTTCGATGGAAATACGATTTTTAAGTGATTTTTGATTTGAAAAATTTGAGATTAAATATTTTTTGAATACAATTCATGGATATGGCCAACTAGAATAGAGTTAGTCTATTTCACGACCGATTATGCCGAAACTTTATCCGTTCGAACAGGATTTAAAAATAAATTTTTAGACATGTTCGACATGCTCGGTTGAAATGAAAATTCTACCATGATTATTGAGATATGTTTTGGAATATGATCTTATAGGATATAGTTTTGGGATATGGCATTCACTGACTAAGATTAAATTTCTTCCCTTAAAAGAATTTTCCTTCGCTTAATATGTCAAAATATGTTTTCTTAGTGAAAATTTGACCTTACAGACTAGTTTCATTCTAGTTGGCCATATTTAAAATCGCATTTCCATCCAATATGCTGAGTTTTGTCACAATCGATCAAGAAATAGCCTAATTCTCGTCTATGTAGTTAAAATTTTCGAACTTTATCGTGATAACCGGCGCTCTTTTGCTATGATTTGCCGTGTTTTGAAATGGTGACAATAAATTGATTGTGATGGGCTACTTGCGATGAATTACTTGCGATGAACTAGTCTAGAACTAAAATTTTTGCCTGAATAAGCTAGTTTACACTACTCTAAAGACGCAATAAATTGGTACGAGAGTAATCAACACTCAGAAAAAAAATTGGTTTACCAAGCTAAGTTAATAGATTTTTGGACTATTTACTTATGTTATGTTAAGATAACCCTTGGTTCATGTTATTATTATTAACTATTGCTTAGTCAAAATAACTTAAAAAATTTTGTTATATTTTAATTTCTTTTATGCTATTAAAATTAATTTTCCGTTAGAAAACAAAACTAAATAACCAATTGAAAAGTGAAATTTAACCAAAAATTTTGTTAAAGTCTTAATTTTTAACCTTAGCTTTGGTAAGGTTTTACCATTAATTATTTAATTTAAACAAAAATTTTACTTTTATTAACTTAGCATTTAGTTAACTTTGCGAAATGCTTGGTTATTTATACAAAATAACAGTTTTAAAAAATATTTCTAGAACATTCCATTTGTTGAAGCGTGTTCATCTAAATTAGTTGAATACATTAAAAATAAATAATTGTTTTTTGCAAATTTCCTGAAAAGTGGTTAAAATTTGTGTTATTAAACTATTAAAATAATGCAAAAATATAGTGATCCAAAATTAGAAGAGTTTTTGAAGAAATGTAAAATTTACAGTACATCATTATATCAAAACTTCCTCGGTGAGTACAATTAAAACCTGTTTAAGTTTGTAATCGTAACTCTAAAATAATTTTTCTTTGAAACTGAAAAACAGATCATTCCATTTTGTTCATTGATTTACATAATTTGTGCCAAAGTGATATTAAGAAACTATTTCGAGAAGACGAAATTGGTCTACAAATAATTTTTGAGCATCACGTTCGGTTGCTAAAAACACATTTAAATTCGGTAAGTGAAAATTAAAATTAAATTGTTTTGTATATTCGCCTTTTAATGTAAAGTGTGTGATAACAGTTATATGGTTAATGGTTTAGAATAACATTCAAAAATTGTGTTACCTTAGTAATAATAGCATGAAAATAATGTTTATTGAATATTGAAAATTAAATTTCTTTAAACAAGTGCTAGTATCAGAAAAAATGAATGTGTTAATTATATGCAGTTTGACATAAAACAAATAGAATCACCGTAGAACATGGCAACCGCTAACGGTATTCTAAAGGCGAATAATTTTAAATAATTTAATAATTTAAGTTGTATTCAATATGAAAATATTTAAACTTAATAAAAAATTTATTTTAAAATCATAGGAGGAATCTAAGTTAAAAGAGGTGACAAGTTCAATTGAAACATTATCTGTAACCGAAAGCTTCAATAATTGGGTTGAAGAATTGTCCAGTTATCCTGATAACTGAATTCAATTTAGCAGTTTTAAATTTTAATCAAAAAAATGTATTTGTGTTTTTTATGTTCTTCTAAAACAAATGAAATTCAAACTTTAATAACTCATTTAAAATGTATTCATGGATGCAAAAGAACCAATAGTACTCTTATTTGTAATCAACCCAATTGTTCTCAAGTATTTAAAAATTTAAATAGTTTTAAAAGGCACTTAAAAAGACATTCAAAATACAGTGATTTCAATGAAAGTAACTCATATCAACCAACCAATTACGAATATTCTAATAGACAAAGCCCAGAGGAGCAACCTTCATTTAATTTTAATATTAGCAATAGAAATATTCCAAACAAAGAAGTGTCAGCAAATATTTTAGAATCAACGCATGACGTATTACCGAATAATTCTGAGAATATTACCCCCTCTGCTTACTTTTTGCTTGCGTTGCATGACAAAACTAATTTCTGTAGAAAGGATATTATACACATTCAAAGTCTTGTAACCGAGCTTATGAATACCTTAAATTCGCAATTTATGCAAAAAAGTAATGCTTCGTTAAATTTGTTTGAAGATGTTAATACCGAGTATAAGTTATTGAAATATTTAAAAGAAAATGATCTTTTTCATACTGCATATGAGTTTTCAATCAACAAAACTATAACTGAAGTTTATCGTAATGGGATTCCGTCATTTGACGAAGAAAACAGTAAGGGGATAGTTTTCCCATTAGAATTTCAGTTTAGGAAAATATTTGAACAAAATTCTGTTTTAACTTCTTGCCTCACTTATATGAGACAACTTCATAATGAACGTGACGTGAAAAACTTTGTGCAATGTAAACTTTGGAAAGAGAAATGCGCAATGTACGAAGGGAAAGTGTTGGTCCCTTTTTTCCTCTATGTAGATGATTTTGAGATAAATAATCCATTAGGATCTCATAATGGAACCCATTCCTTGACCGCATTTTATTATTCGTTTCCAACCATTGGTACCTCTTCAAAATTGAAGGAAATTCAAATTGCAGCTCTTATAAGATCGTCATTTTTAAAAACATATGGAAATGATCTAGGCCTATTTCCTTTGGTAACTCAACTTAAATCTTTAGAAATTAATGGAGTTTTGTTGAACTTACCAGATGGGGATATCAGAGTACATTTTGTTTTGGGCTTGATCTTGGGAGATAATTTGGGCCTGAATAATTTGCTTGAATTCAGTAAATCGTTTTCTGCAGTTTGTTTTTGTCGTTTTTGTAAAATTACAAAATATGAATCACATACGCAATCTTATGAAAATCCAAACTACACTCGTACAATATCTAATTATATCTCAGATCTTAGTTTAACTGATGCAACCACCACAGGAATTTCAAAAGAATGTATCTTAAACAATATACCATCATTTCACGTAGTCCACAATTATGCTGTCGATTTAATGCATGATTTATTCGAAGGGGTTTGTCATTATAATTTATCACATATTTTGATAAATTTTATTGAAGTTAAAAAATATTTTACTCTTGAACATTTAAATAAATTGAAAAACACATTTCCTTATGGGGAAACTGAGGTTGGTAATATGAGCAAAGATATCAAAATTATCCACTTAAAAAACAAAAAATTGCATTTCTCAGCTCGTGAAATGTGGAATTTTACTCATTTTCTAACATTGATCATAGGAGATTTAGTCCCTTCAACTGACAAAGTTTGGCATTTTTTTATAGAATTTGTATCCCTAATGGACACTGTGCTTTCACCAACGTTTAATGAACATACGCTTGAGGAACTCAAGGAAAAGATAGATAAACACAATAAAAATTACGTTTTACTGTTTAATGACACTTTAAAGCCAAAATTCCATTTTCTAATTCATTATCCTATGATTATACGAAATTCGGGACCTTTACGTTATTTGTCATGTTTCCGATTTGAAGCTAAACATTTGGAGTTGAAAAAATATTGTAAAAATATTACCAACAGGCAAAATATTACATTAAGCCTGGCGATTAAATTTCAATTAAAATTTGCTAAACTTTTAACAACACCCATAGAACGTAATTTATCAATAGAGAATTCAAATATTATTGAAAAATTCGTATTCACCGAAGAACAAATTCGTGATTACGGATTTAATGATACTGATTTGACTTTTTACTCTAAAATTCAATATAAAGGTACAATTTATAAAAACCAACATTTTATGTTAAAAATTGTACCAAATAATATTGAACTTTATCAATTACAATCTATTTTTGTACATAAAAATGACGATTTACCATATTTGATTTGTTATAAATTTTCAACCATTTACTTAAAACATTTTGTTTCTTATAAAATTATATCAAAAAGTGATAATGAGTTTATTTTACCTTTATCATATTTTAATAGTCCTCCAATCCATGAATACAAAATAAATGAGGGCAAAGTCATACGTCCAAAGTTTTTTTTTTAAATATTTATCTAACAATTTATTTTAATTTTATTTTTTTAATGAAGAACTAATTACAACTACTATCATAATAAAATTATAACGTTAAAAAACACATAATTTTCGAGAAATTTGCTAAAAATGAGTAACACAAACACAGAACATGGACAATATTTAATTTTATCAAACGAAATTAATATGCAAACGAACAAGGCTAATTTCCAATTAATTGAACGAAATAACAATGAATTAGGAAATTTAAGCGAAGGAACTGTCGAAGAACAGAATTTGGAATATAATTTAACATCCGGTCAAATACTACAAGAAGTTTCTGTAAAAAATGGCAAATCAATGGAAAACTTCCAAGCAATAAATGAAAATCCACCGCGAACATTTACCGAAGTTTCAATTGAAACAATCACCAATTTTGAAGCACCGGTCCCTACAGAATTAATGGAGAATGTCATTAACCAGAACATACCAACAAATGAAACTGAGGCAGAATACAAACAACAAAATTGGGAGGAACATGATGAACATTTATACCAATTACTAGATTCTTGGAACATGGCTCATTTGTATCGAAAATTTAAAGGTAATAAATATTATTTTAATACATTTTGAAATCTTTAATTATTATTTTTTATTATTTTTTTAGATAAAAAATCATCTGTCGAAACATTTAAGTATTTTAGATATACACATTTAGACTACTTTTTCAAAGAAAATGAAATTGGAGAGCGTATTCCATTTGAACATTATTTATTTAAATGGCAACGAGAAAATAATTTGTATGAAGAGCCTTATAAAACAGCTGATACATCAAATCAACTTATTTCTTTAGAAATGCCGCAGTTAAGTGACGAGAATGAATTTCTAATTATCAAATCAACGAATTGTAGTAAATTGGTAATTTTTTTTTTAAATTGTAATATTGCACTACTAATATTGTTTTATTTTTCAGTCTTTAGAAGAACTTTTACTTAAAAGTGAATCAGGTAAATCGATTATTGCATATTATCGGGAATTTAATAAATTACTGGAAACCCACAGATCTACGCTAGTCCATCTTATAGTTGATTACTACATTAATCAAAATAGCTCTTGTGTTGGGGTGGACCAATGCAGAAAATTATCAGACGAAATCATTAAATTGTTTCCAAAAGAAACGAAAGTAAGACCACCAATTGTGAAATATTTACGTGTCAAAATGCTGAATAATACATTCATAATACATTTTCTTTAGAAAACTTATTTTGTTGGTCAAGGGCATTTCCCACCAAAGGGGAAACTCTATGATAGATTCCGAAACCAGTGGAAGAAATTAAATAAATTTCGAAAACAACAGAAGCCTATGGACCAAATTGCATCAGTTGTTCTTGACCAAATACAACCTCTTAATAGTAGGTAACATACGTCTTACAAACTATTATTGAATTATAATTTTGTTTCATTTCTTTTAAGACTCAGGTTTGAGCGATGACCTGCTTAGAGTTGAACTGAAGCATTTGAGAACACCTTGGGAAGACGTAGTTGATAAATGGAAGAAAATCGCTTCTTATAGAATCCATCAAATTACAACTAATAAAGATAGTAATTTAGTCAATATATTTGATCAATGGCCGCTGTACAAACATCCACAATCTCCTGAACTAGTACGGTTTTATTATATATATATATATATATATATATATATATATATATATATATATATATATATATATATATATATATATATATATATATATATATATACATATATATATATATATATATATATATATATATATATATATATTATATATATATATATATATATATATATATATATATATATATTTATATATATACATATATATATATATATATATATATATATATATATATATATATATATATATATTTGTAAATATATTATTATAATATTATTTTTAAGGTTTCGGCAGATTTTGCAGTTTTATTTCCGTATTGCCAATCAATTTATTTGAATTGGGAGGATTTCATTTCAAAAATTACAGATATTTATGAGATATCTTTAAAAGATAAAAGTAACAAGAAATTATTTAAGGACATCCTTACTCGAAAGCATGAAATGAATATCGGTGAATATTGTATAATGGTACATTAAAGAAAAATTATTATTATTATCATTCATTTTACTTACAGATACGTATAACCTTGAAATGGTCTACTTACTTCCTGCAATTCTTCCTCCTGCCGTAAATACTAAGAAAAACAAGGACTCCAAAAATATCAAATATGAAAGATCAACAATACTAGATTCGCAGTTGAACTTCATTTTAAAAGTTGAAAGTACTTTTGATTTGTCTAGAAAGTTGGAGGTTTTACAAAACCAGTGCCTCTCAGAACAGATAAAATTGCAACCATTGTTAGCAGCAATTGGAGATAAAGAAGATTACCGGGAATTTTTTGTAATACTTGATTCGACTAAATTTAAATTTGGCAGTTTCTTAGAAGCATTGGATTTCTGCTTTAAAACATTTAATGTGCTAAACTTATGCTATCCCAATAAATGTATTAGTTGTTGGATGTTTATTCAATTTTATTTATATAAAATTAATACAAAATATGATGTTAACATACCATCAGTTGATACCTTAATTAATGATTTAAATAATATGAATTAAACTAAACCTTTAATGGTTTTAAAAAGTATGTATTTTTCTGAATTTTTTAAAAATAAATATTATTTTTTTGTACTTAAACTACAAAATTTCATATATGGGTTTTCAATTTTAAAAGTTTACTATGGACAATTATTGAAAGTTTTTGTTTAATGAAAATGGAACAATTTTGAACAAAATTTAATTTATAATCATCTACAATCTTCTAATTATAATTGGAAATGTTTATTGATTTCTCTAAAAACACACAATAAAAAATATTATCGTAGTAAAGGCTGTCGAATTATTTTTGCAAATTCTATTTATTTATAGTAAAATTATTAAAATACTAAATAAAGCTAACCTAAATATTATAATACATATTATATTATAAACTGATTTATATATGTAGCATTTTAACATTATTATTACAAAATTCTATTTTAAAAAAATATTAAAGAGTTTCACCGATCTTATTTTAAACTAAAATTTTTAACATTAACCAAACATTTTAACCCTATAAACCAAGCAAGCTAGTTTAGAAGCTAAGTAAATCATACAAATTTGGTTGGTTAAATTAACTTTCCTACGTAGTGATACTTGTGTTATGAAAACCTTATGGTTGCTTTACATAAACATTGCAACAGTTATTTTAACTAAACAGATTTGTTCAAAAATAACTCATGCTAAAGTTAGAATAACAAAGTGCATTGTAAACAATTTACTGATTTCCTAGTTTAGAATAACCTAAATTTTGTTCTAGTAACCTTGCGTTAGGTTGAAATTAATTTTATTTAATTGACCTAGCATTTAGTCGATTTAACCAGGATATTTATGTTCCAGTAATAAAGCGCTATGTTGGTTGCAAAATAATCCAGAAAATAGGTTCTCGTAACACAGAATTTTAGTTGAGTTTACCCTGTTTTTTCTCTCAGTGAATGTTATAGTGAAAAGAATGCTCGGAAGAATGGCGGAGTCCTTTTTAAAAATACCACATTTTATTTCATATCGCTTTACTATCGTAAGTTGTTGACATTGTCTTAATTGTCGACGTTGTTAAATAATATTACCAAGTAATCTACCTAATATTCTACGTTTCGACAACCGCGTAGATTACACGGCGTAATCTCCCTCGCCCAACCCTGAAATTCACACAATCGGTTAAATTATAAGATTTATGGGTTTATCGGAATAAACTTCTCACTTGCACATGTAAACAGTTTTGGGATTTAGGACAAACGTTGTGATGTTTGTCCTAAAAAAAATCCTCATTTTTTTAGACATATTTAAGGCATAATTTAAGTGTATTAATTTGACTGGTTTAGTTTTAATTTTATCTTCCCTATAGTTGACAGAATTAATGTCAGAATTTTAAAAAATTAAATCTAACTATAAGTGAACGTTCAAAGATGATTCTAAATTTTTAGAAATAACCTAAAGAAATAGGGTATAGCGTTACTTGAGCCCAGACATTTTACTTAATATGCAGTCGCGCCACCAAATAATAATGTTGAATTTTGGATCTATATGCATACTGAATCTAACGGGTCTTCGATAATATGGTTTGCGCGTCTTTGATAAATTCGAAACGCCATTGTTTTTAATACAGCCACATATAGAGGCAGTGGAGACCACTGTACTTAATTTACACTAATATTTGGTGGCTCCACCGCATTGTCAGCAAAATATCTGGCCTGCGTTGCCTACGTTATTGACATGTCGACGTAGAAAGATAGATATATTTCAAGATACGTTTTTTAACGTTCCATTTATTACCAAAGAAGCTTACCGAAAGTAGCTGATCAAGCTGCCTATAACAGCAGGCCGTTGTACTTGTTCTTATTGGGTAAGCTTGGACGCTTGCTGTCAGATAACCAAAATCGAGATTATATTCTCTATCTCTGGAAACTGTTTTATTCCAAAAGAAAGGTGACAATACTTAAACCGGAGGTTTCGCACTTCGAGATTTACAAGGAGAATGGGACAATTATTAGATTGGGAGATCCTGAATGAAAAAATAAAATCAAGGATTGGAGAAATGCCACAGCTATGTACAACACTTTAAAATGAATTAAGATGGACAAGAGCACAATTGTTATCAACTTTAAAGTTTACTATTTTGAGTATAAATTAAGAATTCTTGTTCAAATGATGCTGAGTATAAACTCCAAACTTTATGAGCACGGTTTTATTCATAATTTCAATTAAGTCACACATACAATCGGCGAGTAGTGGCTAGGTTAACTTAAAGATGTCTAAATGTTTAAATTGAGGGAGGAGGTTAAACCATTGCAACCCTCCCCTTCCCTACGCCACTGGTCGAATATTGCGTATCCAATACATAAATCTTTTTTATTTTATTTATCATATGGCGAATATAGGGTTTCCATGTTCCTGGAGCCTTATTTTGTGTCAAGCAACATGCATTTTTATTTCATCTTTGATGTATTCCATTCGTAGGTTTCAGTGAAGGTATTCTTGAGTATCACGAAGCGTATACGATGTTACGAAGAACCTTGTTTTGAAACGTCTGTATCATTTTGGCGTTTGTTTGCTTCGTACATCCCTAGAGTTGGATACCGTTTGTCCATATCGGCTTCAGTATTTGCAGAGACTCTACCTATAAACCAATACATTTTTCTGAAATTCATGTTAAGTTCTTCTTGACATGCTTTTTCCACTTAACCTGGGGCATCGAGGGTCATGCCAACGTATGTATTTAGCTATAGCATCTGTTGTGGGTTAATTTCTATCGGTAGATGGTAAGAGTTTTGATATATGCAAAATTAATATGCGTGGATTTCGTCTCATTAAGCTGGATTTTGTCCAGTTACAAACCGTATTGGTAATCTTTTGGAGTTTACCCGTTCCCTGCGAGACGCCGCCAGGGATTTTCACATATTCAAAAAAATTCGCATTTTTGGCAGCAAACAAATTGGCCTGTACGTATATAATTTTTTATCGTCAGGTGGTTTATCAGGTTTTGCTATCATCATTACTACTGCTATACGTTCCATTGCCGCGGAACATATTTGAACCGAAAGATCTCATTGATTATGTGTAATAGCTTACGAAATACTTTATCAGGAATGGCCTTACTAATTTGGCAAGTAATCAAGTCGTATAACCTTATATATCTGTTGATTGATTCATTTTGAATTTCTTGACGAATGGTTTTGAAACTGTTACATAAATTGTTTTGTTTTCCGATGAACGATTTATTTGCCAGGTTTTACGTGCCCATCTTACCAGCCGTCTAACTTCGAACGATTTTGTCTGTATTTAAAAATATTGCTAATTCTGGAATATGCTGCACAATTCCATTGGGATTCCAGATTGCTATTCTGAAATTTGTGTTATTACCTTACATTTTTTGCATTGTGGGAGTAGCCCAGTTGATCTAGTGTCGCGATGTTCAGATTACTTTGGTTGTAATAGCTTCAATTCTATTCATAATGTTTTCCATTATGTTTTCCATGCGCTTCTTGGTTGTGGTTTGTGAACCATCTGCTTTGATGTTTGAATCCTTTGATTTTCGTGATTTTGCAGTTGACTTCTTGGTTTATCTCTTAATTATTGGCTGGCACATCTCTCCCTATTGTACATGCCTGCAGGGTGATATTCCATTATTTTTTTGCTTAAGCAAGTGTGGTGTAAACCTCTCATATGGGTAAACCACACTGATTGTTTTCAGCATTCTACTTCGTAGATAAGATTCTATAAGTATCTGAGTTCAGAGTATTGATTTTTCAAACGTCATTGCTTAGCGCTGTTACCTTATACTCTTTTTCAGTAACCGATCCCTGCAGTGACTTAATTTCTGGGTAACAGGCTACGCCCACAATATTTATTGGTGAGAGTGATTGTTCAGCTTCAGGTGAGGCTCAATATATCCTAGCTTGGCAAATGCTTGCTCCATTTGCTGTAGCCTCCTCAAGAACTACTTTTTAGATACATACAACTTCACTTTCCTCTGTCGCAGTATCTACTGTAGTGGCTAGGCGGTGTACTTTATTATTGTGGTCGTTGGATTTTGATGGCTGGGGGCCGTCTCGCTCACTCCTGACAATTACCAGTGTATTTCCGATTCCCTGCAGTGTAAATTATCAACTTTACCGCCGCTCATGTGGCTTTTATTTATTGGGGTATTCCTCCACTATCGGGGTATTCCACCACTAGCATTGTATACCTACTGCCTTATACTATGTGGTGCTCTATACTTAATTAATTTCCAATATCATTTTTGCAGGAGTAGAGCGCTACAGTAGCTTTCTCTATCCTTTCTGACATGTTTGGTTTCCAGCTTAGCTTGCTGTCGAACAAAGTAGTTCGAGGTATTTTGCTCTTTTAAAGATCAAGTGGGTACCATTTAATATTGGCGGGTCACATTGAAGAAGTCTGTGCTTCTTGGTAAAGAAAATCTGCTCCGTTTTCTGCGGGTTTGCTTACATTCCCACATATTCATACATTCATGCGCTCACTCAGTGTGCAAGGATATTTATACCGAGAACTGCAATACCACGTAGGCAACAACCCTGAAGCCTTGCCCTTGCAGGTTTAGTAACAGGTCTTTATTGACCAAATTCTAAAGAAGGGGATATAGAACCCCACCTTGCAGTATCTTTCTACTCAAGTATCTGCCGACAGACGCCTCACTCAGATGAGTTGTCACAATTCTGCCTCTAATAATTTGATCTATCTATCCTCTGAGTGAACGGTCTCCCCCAGACTCGCAAGAACCCTTATATTTCACTTGGTCTGACGTAACTAAATGCCCCTTCTATATCCAAGAGAGTTACAATAGAATATATTCCTTATATTCAAGAGATTTCTTAATCGGACCAATAAGGGAATGGATAGCTGTTTCCACCGATCGTCTCTTACAGTACGCGTGTTGAGATTCCGACTGGTCGTCCGGCTCGATTGAGCCTCTGATGTAATCCACGATTTGTCTTTCTAGTGATTTTAATAGAAAAAATTTTTCCCGTCTTTGGTAAAAATATTACTTTTGCTTGAGTCCATTTACTACGAATGTGCAAAAGTACTAATCAGCCTTTGAAGATGACAAGATAGGGTTAAGTCAATAGTTATTTACTATATGAGTGCTGAGGCCTAAACCTAATCCATGAACCATCCGGTCGCTGGAGCTAACTCGGGATTGAAGGACTTGTTAGCTTACCACAATAGAGCTTGTTTTGGCCTGAAAATGAAATATTTGTGGGTTCCTAATTTTAAATTGCCCTTCTTGCAATAGCAGCCTTGTTTTTCCTCGGGATCGTGAGACGTTGTTGCACTTCACTATGGGCTATATTTTGTTGCTCAACTTCAAGACGACACTCGTCATAAAACCAATCAATCTTGGGCCTGACTTTCACTATACCTTTAGTCTGTTGAGCAGCACTGACAACCGAAATTTGATCAGACCTTCACAGTCGAAACGTACCATGCGTTTCTCTGTGTTCCCAGACTTGTACGAAAACTTCCATCGTAGCTTTGCAGCGACCAAATGATGATCGCTGCCTACGTATTTGGTTGCTGATCGATAAGTTCTCATATCCTGCACACCCGAGCCCTCCTTTAGAAACTAACACATGATCCATTTAGATGGATGTGTTTGTGAGGAAAGAATGTGCTTGCTACTCTAAGATCATGAGCAATTGCAAAGTACATCATTCTCTCACCATTATCGGTCGGTTTTTAGTTACATAAAATATTAATTATATTTATCTGAGAGTTTTTAAACTTTTAATTTTATTTTCGTTAATCTCTTAGACGACTTTATCGTTTAGATTTGCATTCATTTTAAATTGGCTTCAAAATAAAATTGGGAACGTAGAATAATCTTATTTCTGTAATAACTGGGAAATTATTTATTCGCAAACTATACATAAAAGCATTTTTCTTCAACTTCTGTAAAAGCATCCTAATTTTAATATTTCCAGTTGCTGCAGAAAACTATTTCATTAGTTGAGCTTTTTATATTTGTTACGCTTAAATCAAAAAGCTTTTAGTAACCGAAAATTGGTTCTAATAAATTGTGTTCAATGATTAGGAACTTTCAGACTTAATTTCGTAAATTACAATCATAGCTTAGAAAAGAAGTTATTAAACTGTCAACTATAATTAAATTTAAGTGCTTTTGAATGGCAACCACAACACATTAATAAGAATCGCCGGAAGCTGTTTATTTCCAAAATTTCAATGCAAGCTTTTTTCTTTTATTTTTGTTAAATAATTTTTAGTAATAAAGTTTCCAATTGCTTCTAAAAATTAGATTATTAATTGATCGCCCGTGGGAGCTGTTAGTCTCCTATCGCGGGCGCGCCTCCAAGTGGCGGAGAGCGGGGTACCCTCACCGGTTCACCGGTGGGTAAGTGGGAAATAAAATACCACTCGTGGGCCAAAACTTACGAGAAGATCCTGTTCACCAGGAGGTGCGGCTTAAAACAGCATCTGTACCTGATTTAATAGGCGGTTGAATTATTAACTGGCGCTACGTCTTAGTAGTTAAACCTACTGTATGGGGTTGTCGTTTGGTGGCCAGCGTTAAAGATTATGGCTAACCTGAAACTATTGAAGAAAGTCCAAAGAACCATTTTATATCACAAAGCAGGCTGGCCCCCGCCCATGAAAAAAAATTGTGCTCCATCTGCTCTGCACCTGTCCTATAGTCAGCAGAATGAAACTTATGGGTACGTCCAATTTGGATAACCTGACGGATATGAGTAAGATCGATGTCAAGAGCCTTCAATGCTTCTTGGTAAGCTCAGGATGGTTCGACGAGTGAAGTGGAGTTAACTTAAATGTGGTACAACTACGGACCTAATTGTGTCTATGCTGGTCCATTAGGACTGGAATTGCTTCTTACTCTTTTTAAATGCTGTTTGAACCTCGCGTCTTGTATATATTCTCGAGATTTTTCGGCTATCGAATATACTGGTATTACAATAGAATATAATAATGTTATGGTTGCCTTGGCCCGACCCATGTGGAAACAAATAAAAAGTGCACGATCTAAAAACCGTAGGGTTCGTAAAGTGGACAGTTTGGTTTTATATGACAAATAGATTAAGAGATATAGATTTACGGTACTTGTATGTTTGACTAAAAGCAAAACATACCAAAAAACTATGTCATCATCTATTTTAATGGTTACATATATGTATATATGTACTTCCTGATTTTCTGTTCTTCTGCGTTTTATGGTGTATCTCAATATCCATCCATATATGTACATACATAGAGCTGTAATATATTGTGTACATGGTATACACATCTAACCACAATACACACACACACAAATTATTTGTAACGCTCTGCTAATTTTTTGTAGCTGATAAATGTTGATTCATACCCAGAACACAACAATAATAACAAAACAAAAAACATAAAAAGTCTCTGAAATTGAATGGAATGGAATACCCAAGTATACTAGAGTGGCGTAGAATAATCGTAACAATAATCCTTAATATTATTTATAAGACGAGAGATGATAGAAGTTAATGTAAATCTTTTTATATTGGGTGGAAATTTATTGTTATTTTTATTACACATAATTTTGTGCTCATCTGAACTTTAAGTTTAAATACGGAAAAAACCATATCAAACTCGTCCTCGCTGTTGGTATATATATGTATGTATATGTACATACCTACATTGTGCTTTTCTATATTCAATCTTAAAGGAAACGTTCTCGTCGTCTTAATATAAATTTTTTTTTTCAACTGAACATGTTTTAAGTATGATAAAGTTGATAATTTGATTTCACATTGATGTTGTGTATATAAACGAAAAAAGCGCACACACACACTGTATATATACGTATATGTTCGTACATAGAAAAAATTGTTAAAGAAAAGTGAAAATATTATTAAATTTAAGATGTTTTTTTTTTCCATCAGTGTGTACATAATATATTTATATATAGATGTGTGTGTGTGTGTGTGTACCAAAAAAATAATTTTTAATATAATATGGAGGTGAATTTACCACATACTGTTCAACTGATATCTTTCTCATCTATATAATATAAATTTAATTTTATTTAGTCTGACAACAACAACAATTACTGTTCAAGGAAAAATGTAATAATTATTGTTATCAAAATAATAATGGATATTGTCATATAGAAGATTATTATTAAGGACTCGGTATGTATGTATATGGCGAAAAAAGGCTTCTCGAAAATGATTTTGGCAACGAGACATTGTAATGGTTGAAAGTTTTTAAAGTTTATAATGTACTGTAATATAGTTTATATCTTCTTCTTTGTACCTTCTTAGTGGTAATGCGTAATGGGTATGATCAACCAAAAAAAGTTCTAGAAAGTTATTCAACCTGAATGTTCTCCCTATTCAGTCATTCACATTGTTTTGTTAATTTAATTTCACAAATGTATCTGATTAGATTTTTTTTTGTTAGCTTCTTTATTAATAATTCTGGACAGATTGTTTTGGGCTAATTGAATAGACTATATAGATTACTTCCAAACATAACCACTAATTTGAAGACTATCACCTACAGAGATTTTTCCGGTGATTGTCTGAGTCAGCACATTTGCACAGGCTCAGAATCTTCACTGGAACATTAATAAGTGCTAATACCTTGAAATAAGAAGGGAATGTGCCCTTGATACTGCATTTTATTTACGAAGGAGACACAAAACCTCAGCCCGAAAGATTCAACAGGGCGGATTCATCTCTTACATATTTATGCTTACCCCGCCATACTATTTAACTTAAACACAGCGAAATAACTTAACATTACATTCATTAATTTATGCGCATACGGATTTCTAATATTTAAGCATAATACCTGTGCTTAAAACTACAAATAATGATTATTTACAAAATGCTTATACAATGAGCATAAAAAAAATCTTAAAGTAAAATTAACTTTAGTTTTGTAGCGCTCCGAATGTTCAAAACTTAAACATTCATCTTGCTCCAAAAAAACATTCGCGACGCTATCCTGTAGTAATGGCAAATAAAATCCAGTATGACTGTACATAGCGAACGCACAAAAAACAGGTATAAGACTCGATACAGTATACGTAGACTGTACCAGGCAAAAAGTACATAATCGAGACAAATCCTAATATTGTCAATATTTAAGTTTTTTTCGAAAATCCAATAATTTCTTTTTGAACAATAAAACCATAATCACCGCTACACCACATATGGACGCACAAATAACAAATAAACACAAGTGTACGGGACATGCGTTTATAACCACACAAAATTAAAATACAACGAAAGAGGGCAATAGACAGATGGAACGCTTTTTGATATAAAACAAGCTCACCTTTTAAATCGACACTGGCGGGGACCTATCCGTCATTCCATTTCGAAACTACAATAAAACACAAATCAAAAAGACTATAAAGGAGCTATAGTCTTATTGGCTGCCAATGGCAGAACAATAAATACCTACGAAAGCAAATTGCTCCAGATAATTATCGGGCTCAAACGAACATTCAAGCATGCTTTCATACTAGCTGCGATGACTACTTGTCGATATTAAGCATAAGCACCTGATTGATCCAGCTACGAAGCTGGCAATTAGCGCCATAATAATGTCCGTATTAATACACCAACACCGGTCCATTTTAACATCGACAATGACTACGGCATCCTGCTCAAGCAGTTTCCACTTTTAACGGCAGAGCCGAACTACAAAATGCGAGTCCGACACAACGTGGTCCATCACCTCGTCACGGAAGGCCATCTTCCTGTGTCGAGGGCACGCCGACTAGACCCAATTCGCCACAAAGCCGCATTTAAAGAGAATTTTAGCACATGGAGGTGGAATCGGGGATTTGCCAACCATCCTTTTCTCCGATTTGATGCCCATTGCACATATGGTAAAAAAAAAAGATCTTGATTGGATCCATGTGGAGACTACCACAGGTTAAACACGGTTAATATACCTGATCGCTACTCGATACCCTATATCCATAAACTTTTCCATGCATTTGCATTCCCGTGGCACCTGCATACGTTTTCAAAACGGCAATCACTACACCACTTGGCCTTTTCGCATACACACAAATGCCATTTGGGTTACAAAATGCCGCACAAACGTTGAGCGTTTCATGAACGAAGTCGTGCGAGACCTCGACTTCGATTTCTGCTTCATAAACGATATTCTTGTGGGATCTCAGACAGAGCAGCAACACAAGCTCCACTTGGATCAACTCTTCCACAAAGTAACCGAGTTTGACGTTCATATCAACAGTGCAAAATGCGTCTTTGGCGCAACCACTCTTGATTTCCTCAACCACAAGATAACGCCGAATGGTATTTGGCCGTCGGAAGAACGAATTATTACCATTAGAGAATTCCCAGCACCGAATTCGATCAAGCGAATTCATCAATTCATCGGCATGGTAAACTACTACCACCGATTAATACCAAAAATTTCTCGGGGCAGTTCTGCAACAGCATAATATAACAAAGGATATTGGGAGCCACTGGGTTTCTTTTCATAGCAATTATCGGACGCCGAAAAGAAACACTCAGCGTTCGATAGGGAATTACTCGCAATATATCTAGCAATAAAACACTTTAGATATTTTGTCTAAGGTCGGGACTTCATTAAAGTGCTAACTTTAACGCTGTAATAGGTCTCCCCAAATGGAGAGTTGTACCATGCCCAGCCAGTTCGTCCATCATACAGTTCCCCATGACGTCTGAGTGGCCGAGGACCCAGACTATCCAAATGTTCAAATGCTCACTCATCTCATTTAGAGACAACAACCCAACGCCACTCTTGATATTGGAGAAACTGATTCCATTGCCGCCTGACTCTCCACATAAATTGCGATATCAACCGAGGATATCGCATTATGTCTCAACCAAGTCAAGACCTCCTCAATCACTATCACCTCTGCTTGGAACACGCTACAGTAATCAGGGAGACGAACTGGTTATATTTACTTTCAATTTATCACAGAAGACTCCAGTTCCTACTTTACCGTGTAGCTTGGAGCCATCCGTAAAGAACTGTAATGCTCCTGTTTCTGATAGCGACAGGTCCTCCATGATCCTCTTGAAGGACACATGGTTCGGAATCCTTTCTCGAAGCATAATGTTGGTGTAACGTAGTCTAGATTCGCCAGTAACATCATCCTTCCTTAGCGATCTAATTATCGTCGAGTGTTTTACCTGAAGACATTTCCTGTGAGGTACGGCTGGTAGTTGGATGACCGTATTCACCGCCATCTGCTTACCATGAACATCGACAGGCAGAAGGTGAAACATAACCTCTAAGGCGCGTGTTAGTGTTGTTCTCAGCGAGGCACAAGCATACAGGCCGTTCTTTGCAATTTCTCGATCTCAGTTCTGCATGTTACTTTTTCAAGAGTAGGCCATTACACATCGACCCCATATATAAGTATAGGTGTTACTACAACAGTGAAAAGAGAGTGTATACCAGCTCCGGCTTCAGGCCCATCTCTTTCCGATGACATTTCTTCATGAGTATACATAGCTATATTAGCCTTGTTTACTCTTTCCATGATGATAGGCTTCCAACTAAGCGTACGGTCCAAGATTATGCCCAGGAAAATGAGTCTACTACCGGAATTTTATATTTCTTAGTAAAGAGTACCAGTGTTTAAATATTTTCTAGAGACAGCTATCGCTACGTCATTTGCATAAGCAATTACTCCAATCCCTTCTCTCTCCAGCTCCAATAGCAACCCATTAATTATGTGCGTTAAGGGCGCCCTCAATATCAAGGTACACGTCACCTTACAAAACTCTTACGAGAATATTGATTTCTCCACCGATTTCCCTTTACATTATATAAAAACACATATATTAGCGTTTCAAAAGTTTTCAACAGATGAGCTTTTCCCGCTTTCGGAATAAAGGTCATCCTGACCTCTGCCCACTTCCGCGGAATACAGACCAATTTTAAACACCCTTTGAAAATTAGCTCCAGCTAGAGGAGACTAATCGACGAGATGTTTTGAATTTCCTCTAGTGTAATTCGGTCAGGACCAGCCGATTTATAAGGTTTGAAACATTCAAATGCCCATAGGACCCGTTCTTTAAATAACATATTGTCTATGCGCAATCAACATGTTTCGTGATGAGTACTAGTATCTGTCGAGTCGTCAAAGCTGCGAGTGAGTTTCGATGAGAAGTTTCAAAGATTCCTCACTAGAAGCAGTCCAAGATCCGTCCAGTTTAATTAAATAACTGGGACTTGTTGCATTAGTAGACAGTATCTTACTAAGGCCAGAGTCATCCATTTTATCACAGAAGATCTCCACGACCTCCTCTGTGCCTTCCTTATTTCTTTTTTGTATAATTTTAAGTCTTCCTTGTAGGAGTCCCAATCCTGAGCCTCTCTCGCAGTTTTAGCCCTATTAAAGGTTTTCCTACAAGCCTTTCGGTATAGGTCCCCAGTTCCTTGGATCACCATTTCAGTTTATACTTGGCTCTAGGCTTAACTATTGGGCAAGCAGCATTAAAGGACCGGTTGCTGGCGCTAGTGAAAGTGTCTACCATGCATTTCAGTTCCTCTTAAAACCACCTGTCGATTTTTAGTAATAAATGTGGGTTCTTGCCCAATATTACAAACTAAAAGGTTAGTAATTAAAAAGTACTCAAAAAATTATGGTTCAACCCCTTCCGTTGATGTCTGTGCTACTCCAGATTGTGTGATCATTTAGCATTAACATCACCCTTATTAAGAATCATATCAATCTTTTTTTTTCAGCTTAGAAAACCAGGTCCCCAGGTTAGATCCTGTTTTTCCTGGTCCGTATAGGCTGAGGCCAGCCATTGCCACCACTGCTGTATTGAGAGAGTAAAAACATATTTAAATTATTTTTTCCAAATATGCAGGATCTGATTTTCCCAGAATTGCTTGAGTATATTAGGTTATACTCCTTAATTGTAAGGTCCCAGATCCTGTTAATGTTTATCTATGGTTCTTGAATAAGAACCACGTTCTCTCTTGATCCAGTCAGTTTGAGGAGTAAAGCGGCCGACGCCGGATTTATTTACTATATTATCATGTTGAACCTACTAATTCTCACTCTCCGCTGCCACAGGTTTATGTTTATTGGTTCCAGTGAATTCCATTTTTCCAATCTGATGCTGCCATCTTCATGACTCCTGTCAATGACGGCTAGCACCAATGCACGCTCCTTCACAATATCGCAAAACAACTTATGTTTAGGCACCTTGTGAGGAGACTCATCAGCTTGTAGCTTGGCCCGTTTTCTGTCGACAGCTTCCAGCTCATCTTGGGACCGCTGTCTTTTTGACACATGGTCTTTCTCCGAGCTGTCGCAGCCCACAGTTGTATTCCCATACCACGATCTCTGTCTGTTCAGCTGTGATTTGCCCCTCAGGGATTGCAGACCATACCTGGTCGGAATTTTGAACGCCAAACGTCTATTTCTATAGCGCTGCTTTGACAAAGGAACGTTATCCGTTACCCGCTGAACACGGCTTCCGTTGCTATGAAAGAGAAATTTATTATGAGGTTAGTGAAACTGTGGCAGTAACATAAATTCCACATTGGTCATGTTTGGTACATGCATTGTATAATAGTTTAGGTCGATCGCACCTATCAATTTACTGGATCCTCATTTGCTGATTGGAATCGATCATGCCATGAATTGTTCGCTACAGCTAAGTTTACAGCCAATAGTATGTTAGAATTTACAATCATTTAATTCATTTATTACAATCATTTATTACAATCATTTAAAATCAACACAGAAACCAATATAGGGAACAAAAATGAGAAGAGCGGAAGGAAAGCAAGCATAGTTTGGGGACCACTTTAACGTAACGAAAGTTATTCTCTTGACTCGAAAACTGCATCTCTAGGTCAGGGCTCAGACTAAGAGTACGCAAAGTACTATACAAATCACCTTATTCCATTATATAATGGTTAAATTAATCATCACCCGCATAAACAAATGACGCGGCAATAAAAATGTATTTTGTAAAATTATTGATAACATAATCAAATTTACGAACTTCTAGTGTTTATATTTGTGCGTATATGTCACTATAACCTTATCTAATTCGTGTAAACGTACTTAGGTCATAAAATTTTATTTTAAAATAAATGACAAATTTTATTGATTAGATAACCAAACCTATAATCAAATTTATTTCAAAATCATTTTAATGTCAAAATGTTTTAAATGTACAGACTTATGATGAGGTCCACGTGCCAATCAATTGTGCAGCCCGATTACGTGCCGCTTGCAATTCTTCGCTATAATAATCTGGATACACATTACGGAAAAAGTCATATAGTTTGCCAACGCCTGGAATAAGATCAAACGATGACGTTGGATTCAAATTGGCCCCCACCCCAATATAAAAATGTGGATCGAATTCAGCGTTTGTGAAATATGCATTTGTAATCAACGGACTAAGTTCATTCTCTTCGTCCGTACGATGATTATTTTGAAGCGCCTCAATGTACGTTATGCCAAAAACATCATTGCAAAGATCAGCAAATATATCATTTTGGAATCTTTGGTGGACTGGACTGGGTAATAGCGATGACGTTTTAAATAGAGACCATCCTGCACAACGTATATATAAATTTTGACGATCATATGCTCCGATCCGTTGTTGTGCATCTAAAGATTCGTCTTTTAAAATTGACACGAGCGATGCGTATTGGAAAACACGATTATATAAAGCATATCCATAGTATCGTCCTAATAGTTCTAAGCTAGTGTACTCATCCGTTGGTACTAATTGATTACAAATTACATCTATTGTGCTCGGAACTCCATATTCTATAGGGCTGAAAAGTGATTCAAACAATTGATTGTAGAATAGTGCCACATCATGTCGATTAGCCAAATCAAATTCGTTATTTGAATCCAAAATGAATATTTCCCGAATTCGTTCGATGTCCTCGTTATCAACTAAATTTTCTAGTTCTGTAAATCCCTCAAATATGGTTTGTTGGCATGCGGCAGGAAAATATCGTGTAAACGTTTGCGTCATTCCGAAGTAATAAATTAGAAAATCAAAGAAGGTTTGTATGGGGGAACTGACAGCCCAAAGCCCATCGGCCAAATTAGGAAATCTTTGATGTAGCCACGTTGCCAGCGTTCCACCGCGCCCATGTCCAATCAGCACAAATTTATCCGATCCAAGTATGGCGAGCTCTTGTCGCATGAACGTAATAAAATCAACATAATCTGCCATCGTTTGATTGATTTGAAGGTATCGTTCCAAATTTGTTAATGCAACATCAGGTGTTGGAAAACTTTTTCCAAAATAGCGTGGTTCGAGTGCATATATTACGCCACCAAGTTGTTCCGCAATATTAACCATGTGTGAATTTTCTAACCAATACGAGTACGAATCTGATGTGGCAGAGACGAATATTAATACCGGCCCACCCAGACTGTAGTATTGGTCATTGATATAAACCGTCTATAAGCATATTGAAATATATTTATTTCGGTGAATTATTTATATGTGCACAACTTACTTGGTCAAAAGTTCCACCATCCTCGTGATCGAAATGGTCAACCCATTGAGTGTAAACAGCTTCGCGTACTTCTTTGCCACCGCGATTTATAAACGGTTGCCAGTTGTAGGTCACGCTGTACTCCTCGACTGGGGACGAGAATAATAGTGATGCTTGCACACCAACTGCGAGCGCAATCAGCCCAATTAGTATTATGGATTTCATTTCAAATGCTACTCAACGACTAGACGTTTGCTAATCATTTTCATGACTTTTATATGCGAAAGTGGGTGTAAGTATTTCGCGTTTATAAGATAGCCTAATCCAAATATTTTATTACCGTTTACTTAATAACTATATATGCATGATTATAGATTCATAAACCATTTTAATCAGAAATTAAATTTGATTAAAATTTTATCAGCCAATTAAGTACTTGTGCGGTTTGATGCAATTAATTCCGAGTGACACATTTTGAAAAACGTTCACAATATTTTTTCTTTTATGATTCGATTCGATTTATAGGCATCACCATATTGCATCATCGTCATGTTCGAAGATGTGCGTTTTGGTATCTCGGGATCCAAAATAATGGTTTTGTATCAAACAACAAACAATTAAAAGCCTTTCATCTCATTACATCTCATTACATCTCATATTAAGAACACCAAGAATACTTTTGAACCGAATCGCTTCTGCAGTTTTAGAGTTTTTATATAAAAAAGTCAAAATATCGTGCTTTCAAAAGCTTCTCTTTGATGTCTGTATTTTTCATTATCAATACAAATTTAATTAAAATCAACCTCTGAAATTTATTTTAATTATTAACATTGGATATTAAATATCAAAACTATTGATAAGCATCTGATGGCACTGAACTGAATTCCTCAACAGTTTTATCAAAACGATCATCATTTATTTTTTATTTGAACTATAACAAAAGTCTCCTCTGAATAAACTTCTAAATATAACTTCCCAGAAATCTGTACCTAAGTTTTTGGGAATTTTTAAAAGGGCAAGGTCGCAAATAAGCAAACTGCGAAATAATCTGTAATGAGCTGGCCTTGGGATTCCTCGCTAACAGATATTGTTGCAATATCTGCTTGGTGGCGTTGGTGTTTTTCCGGCCAAGGCTCGTTGGAGTGTTTGTGAGTATTCAAGCCTTCAACAATCTAGATTGACTGCAAAATTGAAAAAAATATGATCACACCTCGTAGATATCAACTTAAACGTACATTGTTTAATCCTAAATTTATACCCATTCCAAAATTTTATCGCCTAATCATCCGATAACAAAAAAAAATGAATATCTCTTCATCTATAACGTTATAGAATCCAAGAGAGAAAATTGAAGGTGTTTGTGGTTCATTTTACGAATAATGAGCAAACGAAATGGTACAAAGCATTGTAGCGCATAGACCACGAAATGAAGAAAAACAATCATTGATCATCAGGATAATTCATCTAACCGTCAAAATCGTGGGGACGATCCACAAGAGAAGAGGTAATCCATCAGATAAATTAACTGCAAATATCCTTAAGGTGGACTAGACCCAAGGGTTTGTCGTTTTGATCTTTGATACGGTAAGTCACATGACCAACATTTTCCTGAATGATAGCTGGCCTTAACTTGTGATATAAAATAGCCGAGAATTTATTGACAGCATCACTCTGGGTAAAGGATCGCACGAACACCTTTTGTCCCATATTTGTAACTCATGGGTATGAGATCGCAGATTGTATCGGGTTTTCCATTTGAGACTTGACAACTTTGAACCTTAAACAAATAACTAAACTGTCTATGTCAAAACATTCAGTAAAGACAACATTTTCACCATGGCGAAGTACACGAAAGAACAACGTTTACAAATAATTAAAATTTACTAGAAAAATTCCGAGATGGTGACTGCAACTTCAAGAGGGTTAAGAAACAGAATATGCGTTATTGGTCGTAAAACCCTAATAATGTGCTTCAAAAAACACCACTTCATAAAAATAACTGTATGATGTGGTGTTCATGCTTTTTCGTTGATGCAAATGATCGTCAGGTTACAGTCAATGGAGATCGCTACAGAGACATGTTGCAACGTTATTTCTTTGGTCAATTTGATATTCATGACATGTGATTTCAATAAGACGATGCGAGATGCCATCTAGCGGGTCTACCAATCGACTTATTGAAATCTAAATTCGATGAACGTGTTATATCCAAAAATGGTTGGGTCGGTTGGCCGTTTCTTTATGGGGCGACGTTAAATTATTGGTGTATGTCAACAAGCCGGCGTCGTTAGAGAAGCTCAGAGCCAATATTTAACGAGAGATTGTGAAGATCGAAAATTGTGTTCAACGAAATGACATCTGCAAACGTGTCCGTGGTCGAATTCCATACAAAAATGTTTTAATTGTACTTGAAGGCAATAATAAAATTTTCGAGATATCTCAAATGGTTTGCGTTTTATTTAAAAAAAAAGTTGTCAAGTCCTTATTGGAAAACCCTTGAAGTATGTGCGCTTCTTTTCTAAGCTTCCGTCAAGTACTTCAAAACTCTTTCTCTAGAACTATAATGCGCGAATAGCTGCAGCAATTTCTGAAATATGAGCATCCCAATTAGAATGGGAATCTGCAAGAAATGATCGAATAGAGTGGCATTGCATTGTGGGGAATATATAGGAGTACGATTATGATGGTCACCATGTTTACCTAGATATGAACTATGTTGACCATTATTATACTACCTTCGGTTACTGAAAATAGATTAAATATCTGTTGTTCCACAAACTGATTCAGATGTGATGCAGTTGCCTTGCGTATAGGGGTTTAATAAAACGAACTTAAAATAATGGTCTAATATAACTAAGAGATTGGTGGCTTTAATGAGTAGTTCATAGGCTTATTCATTTTACACTGTTCACACTTGATTATATGATCACGACCAGTTTTTACCATTTTTACCCAGTAAAATTGTCATTGTAACAACTCCAGAGTTTTACTGACTCCCATACGGCTGACGTGTTAGAATTATTTGCGAGCTTGATCAGATTTTCAGTTAACTCAAGTGACACTACTAATTTCCAGTCCGATATATAGGTCCCAGTATAGCGCGATCCGTATCCCAATCGATCAAAAAATGTTCCTTCATAACACGATAATTACAATTTCAGAATAGCTTAGATATGTTCTTGATATTCATTTGAATCGAAGGCTTTGGAGTTGATATCAACATTGAGGGGGGATATATCTTGAACGGAAAACTCAGTGTCATTAATCGAATATATATGATTTCCCTTAAAATGCTCTTGAAAGTGAGTCAGATACAATGTTATTGGTTCCCTTATGGTGGTCGATTTTGAAATCAAAAGACTTCGAACTAATCTTCGATACAGGTCTTTTTGGGCCATCAACCATCAGCGTAATGAACCGTGATCCGTATGTATGGTGAATGAGTATGTTTTAACGACCGCTGCTCAACACTCTAGTATAGTTCCGCGATGAAAAAGTCTTTCTGGGCGGCGTTTAGCTCCGCACCAGCATGGCCGATTAAGTATAACACACTTCCAATACCATCGTTGCAAACATCACATTGGATATAGAAAGGCCGAGTAAAGTCAGGGTTTGCTAAAACCGGTGCACTAACAAACATTAGAGTTCCAACTGAGTTTTGCCTTCTTTTATTAATCTGTAATGAAGCTGCGAGAATTGCGAAATTCTTGATAAATCGCCTGTACCAAACACATAATCCCAAGAAACGGCTAATTTGCTTCAGTGATTTGGGAGGTGGTTAGTCTATTTTTTCTTGAATTTTAGCAGGATTTGTACGGAACCTTTTCATTCAACCCAGCAAGTTTTAAACGTTCTGCAACAAGTTTATTATTCAGTTACTTTATTCAAACATGTATTTTACCTCTAGATGTACTTTGACTGGGTTCGATCACACCTTGTGATATCATTCGGTCCAACTCTTGGTACATTAGTTGTTGAGCTGCTAGGGAGATGGAGTAAAATCGCTGTTAATAGGCTCAACACTGTCATGGATTTTTATTTTGTGTGACTCCAACGTCGTTTTTCCAAGTCCTAATTTTGAGGAAGCAGGAAACATGGAAACTGTCGATACTTTACTGTGGAAACTTTAGTTTCTTCAGCTGATAGCTGGTGATAATTAGAATCCTCTCAATCAATGCAGATCTACGCTATTTATCTGATGATTAAATTGGTTTGAAAGAGATTCCAATATTCAATCCCTATATAGATACAACTTTTGTTCTAGACTATAGGAACGTCATACAGTCTCATCTGGTATGAATGCTCTTTGTTTTTCACCACTGGCGATATGTACGTGTAGGGCCAAACCGTAAAATTTGACTTTGGGATCATTCATGAATCGCTCTAAAGTGGAACCTTAAATGCTAATGGAAGCACCACTATCCATCAAACCTGCTTGTTGTTCTCCATTTATTGATACTGGAGCATCTCTCTGAAGTAGTGTTGATGGTGTCAACGAAGGGAATGGAATTGATGAGCCCCCGGAAGTCGCTAGGCTGCACCACTGGCCCCTCCAGGAGTTTCTCGAACACTGGGTACAATTGTCATTCTCAAGTTCCTATATCCAACAATGGCTGTACTGGGATACGTGTACTGGTGTTGTCCCATTTTTAAACGTGACCATGTACTTTCTCACGCCATACAGCTATTTACCAAGTCATTTACATTTGTAAAACGCCTATCAGTTAAGTGGTATTGTAATTGTGGATTCATGTCCTGCAGTAACCCTTCTATATGAAACGATTTTCGAGATATATAGTGTGACACTACATAGTTAAGCTCCATATTATATGCTGATATAATTGCATGAAATTCTCGCGTGGAAATTGCCTACGGGATTCTATAATTTAACGAATTTCTACATCGGTTCGACGATCTTCTAATTTTTCAAGAAATGTAGATTTATATTGGTTCCATTGTAAATATGAATTAAATCACTTGAAATTCAAGTATCAATGAAGAGCGGTACATTTGAGAACAAAACATAATTCGTTTAGTAGTGTTTCTTGACTAGAATTCATAGAACGGGCCAATGTCTCGATTAGCAGCATGAACAAATCACCTGAAAGACGACTTGGTAATCCATTAAAGGTTATACTTGATCGAGTAAAATTTTGGGATTGATCATGGCTGACATTACTTTTAGTAGGAATTGATGGAATATTGGAGAATGCATTAATATTTGGAACAAACGGATAATTGGTGCCGAACAATTAGGTATTGCATATCCAACATTTAATGGTGTATTGTAATACTGTGCAAGTGTAATTGTACGATGCTGCTGGTAGAAGTAGTAGACATCGGTTACAAGTTGACGTAGGTATGCTTGGCATTTGTTTCAGCAATGATACCTGTGAGGTTACGGGTGGAACAGTTTTAAGCTTGGGTGCGCTGCTATTTGTTGTTGTTGACTAATAGTATAGGTACTTGTTGAGTTAGGTGTTGTAGGATCTGAATCATTAAGCTATTCATTAGTGTCATTTGTTCTGCTATAATTGATTCATGATGATTTGAAAGGCCTATGTTAAGGCCAGGTATTGAGTTTAATTCCTCTACAGTAGACCGATAACCCATAGGTCCTTGAACCATACAGCCTTGAGCCCCAGAACAGGTAGAGAATAAAAAAAACAATATCACATTTACAATGTATACTGTATACTTTTACGTATGTATATAAGTACATACCTATTTAGCGATGACAATCAACTCGTTTCTCTACAATTGGTGAACATGCCACAAAGTAAGAATACCATCAATTTATTACCAATTATATCGAAACACATATGTACGAATATGTAAATGTATACAAAGAGGCCAAAACAATACGTAACGTTGCACAACTAATTTAATTCAATTTGTTATATAGAATAGTGTAATACAATTTCATAACGATATGTAGAGCACAAACTACTCGTATATAACACTTTTCCAGTTCACTTGGCTCCGTATAACAATTTTACAATCCAATTATCAATTTTTCAATATGCGGATTGCGATAAACTTTTTTATTTGGCTTTATCTCATCACTATCTATGTATATATGTATACGTATGTATGTGTGGATCAGTGATAGTTAAATTATACTTAACTATGTAACACTGCATAGCTATGTATATAGTTTTAGTTCGTAGGTTGATAACAATTTGGGCCGCAGGTAAAGAACGCTTTTTTGGATTCCCATGCAGTCAATAACCGATTGTGTAAGCTTCGCTTTCGCATGAAGTTAGCTAACCTGTCGATAATTTGTGTACATGCGCCCACAGAAGTCAGCCAGCCCCAAGATAAAGAGTCATTTTACAATGACTTGGACGATCTGACGGGACTATACCCGAACACGATGTTAGAATGGTAATTGGGGACTTTAATGCTAGAGCTGGCAGAAATCAGACCGACTTGTGTGAAAACATAGGTCCGTACTCCCTACACGAAACTGCGACCGATAATGGTGAGAGAATGATGTATTTTGCGGTTGCTCATGATCTTAGAGTAGCAAGCACATTCTTCCCTCACAAACACATACATCTATAGAGACATGGACACATCCTCGCGGAACTTTCCGCAGCCAAATTGACCATGTGATAGTTTCTAAAGGACGGGCTCAGGTTGTGCAGGATGTGAGAACTTATCGCTCAGCTATACCAAAAACGTAGGCAGCGATCATCATTTGGTCGCTGCAAAGCTACGATGGAAGTTTTCGTACAAGTCTTTGAACACAGCGAAACGCATGGTACGATTTGACTGTGAAGGTCTGATAAATGAAGATCAAAAGAAACGATATCAGGATCTTGTCAGCGACAACATTAATGAAGCTAATTACCAGTCTGACTGCGTGAACTCTGTCTGGGAGGTACTGAAAACTTCGGTTGTCAGTGGTGCTCAACAGACTTTAGGTATAGTGAAAGTCAGATCCAAGAATGATTGGTTTGATGACGAGTGTCGTCTTGCAGTTGAGCAACAAAATATAGCCCATAATGAAGCGCAACAACGTCTCAGAATCGCAAGGAAAAACAAGGCTGCTTTTGCAAGAAGGGCAGCGAAGCGGATTTGTAGACGGAAGAAGTGAGAATGGTGAAAGGCCGAGGTTCTGAAAGTACAACAACTCAGCAATGAGCGCAGTTCGCGTAATTTCTTTAAAGGAATTACTGGACTGCACCATACTTTCAGGCCTACGTCAACCGCCATTCGGGACCGGGATGGAAACCTCTGTGTCAACATCGACGCAGTACTTGCATGGAGTGGACACTTTACTGACCTGCATGATGTCCATCATGCGTCACAGAATGTTGTTGAGCCACCTCTAATACAGACTGCGGAGATTTGCACTGAGGAGCCATCCCTTGAGGAATTCACTAGGTCAATGCAGAAACTAAACCGCTCACCTGGAGCGGACTGCATTAATTCGGAGTTCTTGATATTCGGAGGGGATACTTTGTGGAACTGTCTTTTCGACCTTATTCTATTAGTATGGCGAACCGAAGTAATGCCTGACGAATGGAAAGTGGCCGCGATATGCCCCATCTTCAAGAAGAAGACCGCTTGAAGTGTGAGAATTATCTCGGAATATCTCTTCTTTGCACAGCATACAAGCTACTGTCCTACATTATAAAGGATAGAACCACCCGTCTAGCGGAGGGCCTGGTTGGTGACTATCAAGGAGGATTTCGTTCGAATCGATCAGTCACTGAACAGGTCTTTTCGCTGCGGATGATTCTATCTAAATATTATGAAACTTCCATCCCCGTATATCAGGTGTTCCTGGATTTCCGGCAGGCCTATGACTCGATCAATCGAAAGAGTTTGTCTGCGCTGGAGTATCTAGGTATGCCAACGAAAAGTATACGACTGTGAAGAATGACAGTGACACAGTCTCAATGCTGTGTTAAAGTTGAAAATATGCTATCAAACATTTTTGAAGTAAGCTCGGGTGTTCGGCAGGGAGATGATCTGTCCCCGATACATTTTAATCTCATGTTGGAGTACATCTTTCGTAAAACTGAAACACGCGCAACATCTTATATCGCCAGTCCAATCAGGTGCTTGAATATGCAGATGACATATGCGTGATTGGACTGAATAGCAACGGAGTGAAAGAAATACTTGATCCGCTTGTAGAGTTTTCAGCTTCTGTTGGACTCCTGATTAATTAGTCCAAAACTTAATACATGTAGTCATTGATCAGGCCCGTTGTTATGTTTGGATGTGAAAGTTGGGCGCTGAGGTCTGAGCGCGAGAGATGGCTCCTTACATTTGAGAGAAGAGTCGATCGTGTGATTTACGGCCCAATACGCGAAATAGATGGCACATACCGAGCATGAAATAAGAACTCAGCGAGTACTGAACCGGAACGAATTGTGCAGCAATTCCTGAAAGGAGAGCCACCATTTGGTAGGCGCAGAGGTCGTTGCAGGCGACGATGGCTCAACGGTGTACAGAACGACTTGGCCCAGGGTCGAAACCGTTGGAGCCAGATTGTTGACGCAGTAAGGGGCCGGTAATGGCCTTTAAAGACTGTATTATTATTTGCCAGTTATTGCCCGACAAGGTGTGTAGTATTTCCTCGGAATATTTTGCATCACATATCACATCATGATAAAGAATTCACAGATTATTTCGAAGCATGCAACAATGTTAACAAGAGACCCATATTTCTCCAAAAACTTTGTACTGACAACAAATGAATCAAATTAAGCATTAGGAGCAGTGCTAAGTAAACATTTCAATGGCAGTGATTTTCCAATTGTTTACGTATTGCGCACTCTTTCAAAAACGGAATGTAATTATTAACTGTCGAAAAAGAATGTCCAGTGATAGTAAGGAGAATAAACCTAATCTAACATAGAGATTTTTTCAGACGCTTGTAAAACAAGAATATGTCCGAGGAAACCAGCACGCCTAGTCACCCTATACCATCCTGCAACAATTGAAGAGCTGGAAGAAAAATTTACCTGCAATTTGGAAGTTATTGTGTTTTTGTTCCCTCAATTGATTAGGGATTTTATTCAAATATCTAATGGGTTGTATATAATGAAGAACCCTAGCTGGGGAAACACACATTATTTAATTTTGGGCTCTTCTAAGGATTCGTAAGGGATGGTACAGTAAAACCCTGCATTATGTAGTCGAGAATAAGTTACAACTAACATTTTTTTCTTCTGGAGGTCAATTGATAAGGCAGCAGTTATTCCTATATAGAATATGTGACAAGCAGTGTTTTTGCTATCTCTGTATAAGCCCTAAAATGCC
Organism: Tipula unca; assembly: GCA_951394425.1. NCBI lineage: Eukaryota > Metazoa > Arthropoda > Insecta > Diptera > Tipulidae > Tipula > Tipula unca. The sequence goes on along the minus strand of OX596380.1, from coordinate 152,868,177 downwards.
CATAATTTATGCTACTTTTGTATAGGTGTCACCTACACAGCATTAGCATTTCAAAAAAAAAATTTTAGAATTAGGAAATCTCTTAATAATTATGATAATACGTACAAATCGTAATTAGACCGTATCTTAGAGCCTGTTTAGCAGTTTATTTCAATGTTAATGTTGGTGTTTCTACAAAATTTATTGTAAACCCGCACATCTTGAACACTCCATATAATTTATATATATATTAAGAATATATTTGGGAATTCATATTTTTCGTAACCTCAAAGACGTTATATAGTTGAAACATGTTGGCTAAAATGCTTCTTTAGTTTTCATTTTATTTTAGACAACATATTTTAATTTATTCTTTGAATAATCACGTATTTTTGTAAATGTATATATGTATGTGCTATATAGCTTGTATCAAAAATCTTCTATATACTATATACATACACGATAAAGATATTCAAATGTACCAGATGATATGATATTATCGTTCAAGAATGAAATTTATGCAAATTGGTATAATAAATGATCAGAATTTATATGATACGTACTGTAACGGAAAAATGTAGCAAAACCAGAAAATTCATAAACGAAGATGCATGCATACATATACACATATATCTAGAGTTTTCCCATATACATATACGAGTATATACAAATTAAATAATAAAAATTATAAAAACATTTTTTGCTTGAAACGTGATTGATTTCGAATTTTGTAGTTTTGTTTGTGCCCTACTCGTATATCGTAAAATTTAATCTTTCACCAATTCTTCAATTTATAGTGAAAAAAAACTATATACTCGTATACATAGTAACTGAATTAGATTTTCGTCTAAAATCTAATTCACTTATTACAACATTTTACATTGTGTGCTCAAAATGCCTAGAGAATTACGTACGGATAGATTTAATCTGTAATTTATACGATGAAATACAATATTGTATATCTCGTATATAGTATTTCTGTGTGTGTATGATAGTGTAAGTCAATTTTACAAAACATTTTTAATTCAGTTATATATATGTATGCTGTCTAGTTTCTTATACGACGTTCTACTTACATATACATATACATAATTATTACGTAAGTGAAATTTGTCCTAAATCTGTCCTAAAAAACAACAAAAACAATTTCCTCTTATATGTGTTAGTGTGCAACACAGAATGTCTCGATATAATGAATTTTATCATAAGGACAATCAAATTTGCGGACAAACAAGCGGACACCATAATGACGCATATACCAAGATATCTTAAGGTCTTAGCTATCTGAAAAATATTTCAATTTTGGAAAAAGTAGGGGATTACAAGTTTTAGGGCAACCAACTTTGGTATGATTGCATGAATGACAATTATACGATTTTCCCGAATTTTCTTGGCGAAACCCATGGAAGCAGACACTATTATGACCGCGTTTATACCAGACTGTCAATTGGTTTAAGCTATCCGAAAAATATTTCATAAAGTCGGGTATTACGAGGATTAGTATAACAAGATTTGGTATCACCAAAGAAGATGGAATATAAAGAACCGAAAATCAGAACCAAAAGTCATGTATTGTCTATTTCATTCTTAAAATACGATATACACATAGTGCCACCTAACAAAAAAAATTGTAAACCTTTAAAATAGACTTTATATAGAAAATAGAGGTGGCGAATAGCTAACTAATTATTTGTGTATATACTCGTCCATATACATTTATATTTACAATAATAACAATAGAACTATAAGAATGTATTAATGTATATTATATTAGTAGATACATATATATGCATAAAGTTTATAAATGTGGCAAGGTCATTGTTCGTGCGTTTTTGTTTAGGATGCGAAATATGTATATGAATATATGATGTATGTACGTATATCGAATTTGATGATTGATGAATCTAAAATATTAAACAAAATATAAAAAATCTTATTTGAAGTGTTTTAATTTACAACAGAGGAATATTACTAACAAATCGAATTCGAAATGCATTTTTACTAAACTAATTGTTTTTATTTAACATTATTAATGTATGTGTTATAATACTACACATTCGTAAAGGAAAATAATATTTAAATTTTGTCGATTATTAAATTTGAAAAGTTGTGTTTCGCTGTTTCTTTCTGAGTAAATACAACAAATCGGTTTGATTTGACAGCTGTGCCATTCCGACTATCCCGGTTATTAATATTATGAGTTTTTCATCCTAGTGCTGGCTAGCATCAGTTGTGTGTGTACACTAACAATAGTTAGGTTGGCTAATTTCATATGATAACATAATTAATTTTCAAAGTAAAAAAAATCTAAAATCAACGACAACGAAAGTTATTTGGCATCATGAAACAGTTATTTAATTCAATCATTTAGAATTCTTAGCCTGCGATTTTTGGTCTTAGTTTTATTAGTCTTGTCGTTTAATTTTTGTAAATGCCATCCACAATGCTTTCTTATTAAAACTAGAAGCAAAAACCTGAGCGCATTTTCTTTGTGTAATTTACATTCTCCTGTAAACCAAGAAGAAAACTTGTCATTTTCTTCAGTTATGTTAACACATTTATTGTATATAGATTCCAATATGTTTTTTTTCTCCATATGCGTTGCAAAATATTTTGCAAAAACTTCTACATAAACTGTCTCATTAAAGTAATTTTTAAATTTGATTAGGTACTCCGATGGTAATATTAAACTTTCTTCGTTTTTCGTCATAATTTCAATACAAGAATCACATGAAGATCTTTTAATTAGTTTATGAATGACGTAGCCGAGGAAATATCGTAAGGAAGATAATTCTACCTCAAATTGGTTGTTAATAAAATTTTCAACAAAATTAATTTCCTGCAAATCCACTCCTGGTGGGTGTTCGGCTTCATTTGTACCGTCAATGCAATTAACTATCTCTTGTTCTTGTGTTCTATTCTCTGATTGTTGAATAGCTTCAGGTTCTAAAATAAAGGTGCAGTTATCGGGTTCATAATTAAGTAATGTGGAATTGAAAACAATTTTACTGGACATGATTTTAGCAATTATAAAACTAAAATCGTAGACCGTTGGGTTAAAATTATTACCACCTCTAGACCGAATTTGAGAAAATAGATTTTCTAGTGCATCTTGCTGCAACTTGCTTGTTAATACATAAGTCACATTTAAGTATTCGCCGACATCTCTTGAAATCATTAAAATAGCGTCGATAGTTTGAAGTAATCCTTTTATGCAATAAATTGAATTTTTACTTATAACTTTTATTTGCATTAAATAGCTTTTCATATCTTTCAAAATTTCAAACGGTTCATTACCATCTTCCAAAGTAAGGCCCGATTTTGCTTTGTTAGAACATAACTGACTTCTGCTATTTAATGCATCAAACAATCGATCCAATTTTTCTATAAAAATTCCCGTAGCAAAAGCACTGTCAATTACTTTCTTACTTTTGAATTTCTTTAATTGAGCAAAAGTACTAATTCCATTTACGCAGCTTCTGCTCAATATCTGCGTAGCCAAATTAACTCTCATTCGTTGGAAAGTATTCGGAAATATGTGTTTAGTTGTTAATTTGGGACAAACCCTCGTTATTGATTTGATATCTAAGTTATATAGTTCCTTAAGAACATCCCATGTAACAAGCCCATGCGGTGTTAAGATATCGTGGTTTAACATGGTATTTCTCACAGATTTAAATAGATGAGTATCGTACAGTGCAAATATTTTTCGATTATCAATAAAAAAATAAGGTTCATCTAAAGTTACTCCTAGTTCTTTATAAGCGTTCCTATTATTTGAACCTTGATCGCAAACACATCCCCAAATGGTAATTCCAAGTTCGCGTACTTTTTCGATGTTACTTAATATCAGTTATTTTAATTTAATGCCTGTAATTGTTCCTTGTGTTGCTACGTAGCTGATTACAAATTTGTCAGAGCTAAACAATCCTCTTGACATAAATACACAAACATATGTGATGCTGGAATCGGTTCTCTTCTGCTATCTCCATAATCTATAACTAAAACAAGTTCATCCAGTACCCCGTCATATTTCAAATCACTCCTTATTTTGATTTCATCAAATAATGAAATGTGTTGCTTTGCTAGATCTGACATATCTTGTACTTTGTTTTTGATTTGGTCTAGTAAATTTAAATTGAACCCTGGTTTTAAGTGACTAAGAATATTCCAATTATTAATTGATTTCACACAAGGTTGTTGCAACTTTAAAGTATTTCGTAAAAACTCATATGTAGAATGCGAACGAAATTCGATGGTTTGAGCTAATATTCTTTGGTTCTTCGAATAACGACTGTTTTGGCTTCGTTTGTGTAGCATCATTTTACAGAACTCTTTGGTGTGGTCGTTGACATAGGGCAGCTCATCTATATGTTCAGATATATTTTTACGTTTTAATTTCTTATATTTGTTTAAAATTTTTGATTTTATTTTATTCTTCAAATTGATGAGACGATTCTGATTTTTAAATTTGGCATGTTTTAGTTTTAGTTTTTTTGCATTTTCTTTTAACTTCGTGTTCAGCCTTCTATATAATGTTGCGTAATCTTTTCATTCTTAAGACAATTCTTGCAGTCAATATCTTGAGGATAGTTAAAAATAACTTCGGGCGGTGTTGAAATTTTTGAATTACATGGTAACATATTAAAATTTGAATTTCGAACAGCTAATCTCTTCCCTTTAGCCGGAGGATAGGTTCGAACAACGTTATGTTTATTTGAATTAACATCTATTACGGATAAATTTGAGTCTAAATAAGTTTCACATTTAATTAACATATTATCACATGAATTGGTAACACTTTCAATTATTTTTTTATTTGGGCCTGCATACACTTTTATTGGTTTACTATTAATACATATTTCTTGAATTGAGTTATTTGAACTTACATTTAAAAACAGAGACGGAAATGCGTTTTTTGTAAGATTTCTTTTCAATAACATTTTTTTTTCAAAATGCAATTCACAAATAAACATTTTTTCTTTAACTGGGTCTTGATTACGAACGTTGCATATATCCTTCCATAATTTTAACCTAGTGCTGTTTTTTACTGGAAATCCGAACAATCGACAACTTCTATCTATTCGTTTAGTTCGCCTACAAATGGAACATTTACCACCAAAAATATATTTTGATTCGGACATAGCACACAGGATAATTTTTATACACTCCACGAAATAACTATAAGGGACAACTTTTAATTAACTAAAAATCAATAACAGAAATAGAAATTTTTGAAAATAGTTTTTATTAAATATGAGCTTGGTGACATAAACAGAAAATATAAACCAAATTTCATTTTTTTAAATTAATTTCATTTTAAAATTATAATATAAAAGAATTCATACGAAATTACTATAAGGGACAAACTTAAAATTGACCGTTAGTTATATTTATTTAAAATATAATAAACTATTAATAATTAATATGATCACCCTTAAGTCAGATTACTTCACTTAACCTATAAAGCATGGAATTTGTTAAGTTGCATAAAGTTGCTGAATCAATGTTATTCCACTCTGTTTGAATAGTAACTTTGAGCTCTAAAATAATATCGAATTGTCGCCCAGCTGCATACACTTTTTGAGAGAGTATGCTCCATAGATTTTCTATAGGGTTTAAGTCGGGGCTAATTGCAGGCCATTCGATAATTGGTATATTACTTGATGAAAAGAAGTTTTTAGTATGCTTAGCATTGTGTATAGGCACATTGTCTTGTTGGAATTTCCATTCATTTCCATATAACTCGTCTCCAAAATTGTCAAGAACATTGTCGAGCAGTTCGACATAGTCATTAGATGAAATTTTATTAAAAATGAAACATATTGGAGACCTTCCACGATGACCAAATGCAGCCCATACCATAAGTGAACCACCCTGAAAATTTCTACAGTGCCTATATTCACGATCTTGACGAGTATCTCTCCAGTAATTTTGGCATCCATCCGGCCCATCAAAATTAAACTTTTTTTCATCACTAAACAACACAAATTGCCATTCTGAATCCCAAAACTTGTATTTTTCAGCAAATTTGAGTCTCCTAATTTTGGTCCTTTGTAATAGCTTAGGTTTCGCTAGCCGTTTATCATATTTAATGTTTTCACTTTCCTTTAAAATTTGTTGCACCCTTCTTGTAGATTCAGGAAGATTTAATTTATGCCGAATTTTTTTTTTTATTTCCCTTTTATCACTTTTGCTCAATAAGGGTTTACGACCTAATCTTTTTATAGTAACATAATCTGACGGATTTGTTACAAATTTTTGAATTACATTTTTTCCACTGTTTAATCTAGCACCTATTTGCCGTATTGTCCATCCGGATTCTCGAAAACTTAATACTTGTATTTGTTCTTCTTCGCTTAATTTGGTTCCTCTTGGCATTTTACTTTTTTTACCTAATAACATGTTCCATTTTCGTAAAAAAAATATTTTAAAATTCTTAAATATATTTAATACTTACGTAAAAAATAAAAAAAATTAAGTTTTGAACTATTAAATTTTATTTAACTAATTTTTTATCACTTGTCCCTTATACCTATTTCGCTTTACGAATAGCACAAATTAGACACAATTCGACATATTTAAAAAACAAAAGGTAGTAGGAAATAATTGCATGGCTTAAATTTAACTACATAAATATGAATTATAAATACGCATTTGTACATCAAGAAAAAAATGCGTTTCATTAAATAATTTGAAATTTCATTTTATCCCTTATAGTTATTTCGTGGAGTGTAGTTATTCGCGGCTCAAAACTAAACATAAACTAACAAAAATAAAAAAAATTGAAAATATCACATATGTGTGCAGATTATTTATTAATCGACCAAAATTATATTTCGCATCCTAAACAAAAACGCACGAACAATGACCTTGCCACATTTATAAACTTTATGCATATATATGTATCTACTAATATAATATACATTAATACATTCTTATAGTTCTATTGTTATTATTGTAAATATAAATGTATATGGACGAGTATATACACAAATAATTAGTTAGCTATTCGCCACCTCTATTTTCTATATAAAGTCTATTTTAAAGGTTTACAATTTTTTTTGTTAGGTGGCACTATGTGTATATCGCATTTTAAGTATGAAATAGACAATACATGACTTTTGGTTCTGATTTTCGGTTCTTTATATTCCATCTTCTTTGGTATCACCTTATATATGTTTTTTGAACATACGATTTTCCGAATTTTGTTAGTCACCAAAATGACACTTATTTCAAAATTGCAGTAGGTTTAAAAACAAATGTAATTTGAGGTTAAGGAAAGTTTCGTTCTCGAGTGACATTGCAAGGGATTTCTATATTTGAATAAAGTCAAGCTCAATTATTAATTAAAACACAAATTATTTTTGGGTAAACAAAATTAATGTTAGTATCAAGCTTTAATATGCATTCATTATATCAACTATATTTATTTTGCTTACGCATTCCACATGGATGAAACTTCTACAGCAATGGCATTCAATTTTTCGCGACTCACTTGTAAACTCCTCAAAACAATTCATACAATTATTTTCCATTGTTTCCGAGTTTTTGGAAATTATATCTTTTAAATAAATACGGTAATTAATTAAAGCATTACTGTTTGCCTCTGGGTCTTCAGAATGTAGATCCTCAATTTTTCTTCCAGTAATTATTTGGTCAGCAACGTAAATTACCTGCGGCCCACAGTTAAACCCGTCGTTTTGATCTGGCAAGAACACTTGGTAATTATTTCAAAATGCTGTAGTTCTTTGCCAATATACATGAGGTCATACCAAACTTGGTTGTCCTAAACCCCCTAATCCCCTACTTTTCCCATAATTGAAATATTTTTCGTCTAGCTTAGACCATAGGGCATCTTAAAATATGCGTCATTATGGTGTTCGCTTCTTAAGATTTTCCCTCGAAAATTCAGGAAATCATGTATATTTCCTAGCAAATTTTGTTTCCTTTAGTTAAAATTCGTTATATCGAGACAATCTGCATTGCACACATAAACGAAAATCGTTCATGTTATGTTTTAGTACAATTTTAGGACAGACTTCACGCTTCTATATAGAATTGTGATGTTTGTCCTAAAAAAAAATCCTAATTATTATTTTTTTTTAGGACAGATTTAGGACAAACTTCACGTGAATATAATTATTATGTATGTAGTTCACTAACTGTGGAATTTGTGTAAGCACTCTTTTGTGTTGCAATATGAATGGAAACTTTTGTGCAATTTATTTAAAACTAGATGTAAATATGAAGTGTTGATGTAGCATTTACATAATACATACATTCTTTCATTCCTTCCTGGTTTGTGATACGCGAATACCCCGCAGGTCAGATATCTTTAAATTATTTTCCGCGAAACACAAGTTTTCATTTAAAAGTTGATGATATTACGACTTGTTTTCTTGAATATTTCAGTTAAATGCACAAAAATTTAGAAAATGAACCATTACCTAACCGGGCAAATGTTCGGAAATGTTTGACCACACTAAAGGTCGCTCTTCTAGTGGTTTTTATTATTTTTTTTTATTAAAATGGTGGGGTCCTATAGAGGTTTCACACTCAATCGCACAATGGGCCCATAGTACAAACATAGAGGATGGATCCTAACGAGCAGAAGCCCACTGCAGCCTAAGCAAACTGTAAAAGTTTGAACAAAGAACATGTACAATAACTAATCTACGTTCAAAAATCCGTAACAGAATACTTGGGATGTAGCTTCGTAAGGTAACGTAGACAATTGTCCACTTCCTTCAGACAGTCGTCACATGCGCTGGAGATGAACCTCGAAACGTCCATGACCATGTAATAAGTCTAACCAGAATTCTGAGTTGGCAGTTTTTAGAGGATAACACATATTTAGTGACCTCATGTTGGGTTCGAAAATACCAATATGTATGCCACGAGACAAGCGATATCTACAAATATTTTAATGGTTGGTTTACGAGTACGAAAGCTATATAACTATTTAGATTATAGTTGTATACAATTTGTACAGGGTCAAATATTGAATATTTAAAGACATTTTTTGAATATTTGTTTTAAATTCTTTAAATAACCTTATCTTCAACCTTTTTATGAATATTGTCTGAATCTTTTATTTCATATAAGGTATAATATTATATTTGTATGTTACTATTTATAGAAGGTACAATAAACGAAACTGACCTTCTTTCAAAATCAACCAAGCCAAATCACAATATATACAAATACAATATTTCTCAAAAATATCCACTATAATAAATATGCTTATTTCGGTTTAACAAGAGTAGTTTGTTGAATTCGCTAAGAGAATCAGTTGTCCAACAGAACTTATTACTATACATTTCCGAAAAGATATAATACAACATTAACCTTTGACGAAACCACAAATAACTAAAGCAATCCTCAAAAATAAAATTTATAAGTTAATCCATAATATCATAATATATTAATCATGGCACAATCCACGGGGTTGAGCTCACATAATCATATATTATGACATTGGCGCTGTAGAATTCGTATATACCTTTGACGAAATAGTTTTAAGATCTGACGACAAAAGTCACCAAATAACAAAAAAAATCAATATGGCAAATAAGTCCCCATTCGCATGGAAATCTAACCTAACACCGCGATCCCTATTTAAAAACGACGATATACCGACAAATAACAGCACAAACCCAGTAGTTAAGAGGCTGACAAGACTCCAATCAACCATAGTACACGCACAAACCAAATCGACGGACGATACTCCAACACAAACAACACAAGAAATAATCCGTAAAGAAACTGACGATACGACATTAAACCCTCCTACACCAAAGCAGATACACAACAATCAAAAAAAATGGATGGACGAAAAATACAACAAAGTGTTTCCAGCTTTGTCCCAGAATTCGGCGGTAATGTAACTGACCCAACACAACCATCAACCAGTCTGGCGAAGTTTCTTTTGAACTGCAGCAGAATCAATCAAAAACTATGGATACAAACTAAGCTAAGTTTTCGAGCTTTACAAAATCGGTTACATATCAAAATATGGAGTAAACATCTCGACACACATACAGTGTAGAATTATTCAAAAGGGCAGTAACAAAAATGATATTAAAAGAAAAAGTAACGACAAGGTCATCAACAAATATAGACAAAATATTTGATGAATCAGAAAGAATTCAACCATTCAGCATACAACAACAACACTATTACAAGAAAATATCAACTAAAATAAACCAAGTAATATGCAACTACTGATAAGAACCGAGATACACAGATTCTTACTAACACCCAATATTCTAAGGTTAGCCCACCGGGCATAAACACCCATGTTAACCAAACGAATTTAAATCTAGATACTAAGCAAATACAAGTCGTTGCCAGCTTAATGCATGCAATGGCCATTAAAGAATCACATGATGCTCGTTCAATTCCAGCGTAAATCGACATGAATCAAATAAACCGCACACCCGCATTAAACAAATGAAACGACCCACCCGAAATGTAAACCTGGCACACAAACGCCCCCTTAAATAAATGACCAAACTGTCAGCGTCAAAGCATTCAGTAAAGACAACATTTTCTTCATGGTGAAGCACACGACGAACAACGTTTACAAATAATTTACTACAAAAATGCCGAGTTGGAGACTGCAACTTCAAGAGGGTTAATTCCAATTTACGGTCGTAATTAATTTTGGCTAAACGGCTTCGACAACAAACAGAATATGCATTATTTGTCATGTGAAAACCATCATATGCTTCAAAAAAACACCACTTCACCCACACAAAATAACTATATAGTGCGGTTTTCATCCTGGTGGTGTCATTGGACCGTTTTTTTTTTCGTTGATGAAAATGACCGTCACGTTACAGTCAATGGAGATCGCTACAGATACTTGTGGCAACGATATTTCTTTGATCAATTGCGCATGAGCTAGACATTAATTAATCGACTTAATGAATTATAAATACGATAAACGTGTTATGTCCAGAAATGGTCCTGTCGGTTGGCCGCACCTAGGCATGATTTAACACCTCTAGACATTTTATTATGGGGCTACGTTAAATCATTGGTCTACGCCAACAAGCCGGTGTCATTAGAAGAACTCAGAGCCAATATTGAACGAGAGATAGCAACCATTTCCGTCGAAATGTTTGGCCGAGTCATCGAAAATTGGGTTCAAAGAATTGACACCTGCAAACGTGCCCACGTGGTGAACACATGAACGATGTCGAATTCCATACACAAATGTTTTGATTGAACTTCAAGCCAATAATACAATTTTCGAGATATCTTAAATGGTTTCCGTTTTGTTTAAAAAAAAAAAGTTGTCAATTCCTTATTGGAAAGCCATTTATTCATATCAATCAGTTCTGCTCTTTGTCTCTGGTTTTAAAATTTCCAAATCGTTGATATGCACTGACGAGCAATTCTGTGGATACCAAGGGGACTTCTTCTGGGCCAAGTGGTACCCCCATGACAGGGATCAAATCATTTTACTGCGGGAATAAGGCGGTTACAATTCTGTTTAGTGTCACTGGGCAGGTAGGAGGTGATACATTTAGATTTATGAGCCTAATCATGACGATTTTATAGTGTTTCTCCCATGGGTCATGGTTTACTTCAACGCTTACTCTTTTTAATTGCATCCTTAAACTAGTTTCGAGGATCCAAGTATTTTTTACGAAGGGCAGGATAAGATTCTCTACTCCAGGCACGCTGATATTGCCCCCTTGCATGATGGTACTGCCGGCTTAATTGTGCATTCTGATTAGTCCACCAGTAAGGAGGCTGGTCGATGATTATCTAGTTGTCTTTCTACCCTAGTTTTACAGCAGGCACCAGTAACACTCATCATCTGCGCCGTTTTTGCATTGGCATTCCCGCCATTTTAAGATAAAAATAAATTATTCTTCCTCGAACAGACTTGCCCTCCAACCCACCGGTTTCCTTACAACTATTGAATGTCTACGAGTATGGCTTGGTGGTCACTATTCGTGTAAAGATCACTGAATTTCCATGTAGTCTCTAACCGTGTAAATCAGCTGCTTCCGAATGAATTCATATCAATTACGGAGAAGGCCTTAATAGTTTAGTAGTGGCCACTATACACGTTCCAGGGAGTGTAGAGGTTCAAATATTTGGGCTCTCTTATCACTCACGATAACAGTGTCAGCCGTGTTTTCTATCCTGTAAGGCCAATGAATGCTAAATTTTAAAGACCTGTCAATTGCCATGAAGCTGAAGCTTTACAAAGCATTGATCAGGCCTGTTGTAATGTTTGGATGTGAAAATTGGGCGATGACGTATAGTACGAGAGATAGTTTCTTACATATGAGAGAAGAATCATGCGTGTGATTTACGGCCCAAAACGCGAAATAGATGCGGTATACATACCGATCTCTGTACAATATCGAGTTCAGAGATTTGATGAAGATCCCCGATATTGTAGATAAAATAAGATCGCAGCGACTATACTGGCTCGGTCACGTTCTGCGTGGTGATCCGGAACGAATAGTGCAGCAATCTCTGAAAGGACAGGCGACGTTCCAGGCGACGATGGCCCCACGATGTAGAGAATAACTTGGCTTCTTCAGAAGATATAGATGAAGATGATGATGGTGAATATTCAATAGAAAATATAGATGAAAATCACCCATCAGCTGCACCAAATCAACCGTTTATTGCATCTGATGGGATGCCCGTGTTCTTTCGCATAATAGAATGAAGCAGTACGGTGGCCCTCATAAGTGCACTAGGAACCACACATTACTCCAAACTTTTAAATTTATTGTTACCTCTGAAATGTGCGACATTATCATAAGACAGAAAAATCGTAAAGCGCAACGTTCATATGAGAAATGGAACAATCAGCACCCAGGTTCCATTAAAATTTGGAATTTGGTAACTCCAAAAGAGTTACATATTTAGAGACACATATTTAGGAATTCTTCTAACTGCGAATGTGTCAAGGTCGAATAATGAGCACACGGCCGATATGTGGAAAACCTTTTCAAACCCGTTGTATCGAGCAAGTATGAGGATTCGTCGTTTTTGTTGTATCACACAATTTATAAGGTTTGACGATGATTATACACGAGCGAAAATTTTACGTCATACTAGGAAGTAACGGTCGACGAACATCTTTTTCCTTATATTTACCCAATTCATTCCCTGCTAGGCGAGTATACCACTAATTGTCAAACATAACGGTGGCTCTAACATTTTTTATTAATATTTTGGATATGGCAGCATTGACTGCTCACCGTCAATAATCAGAAATCATCCAAAGCCACCTGCAAAACAAGACACAAAATTCAAGAATTAGGCAAAGCACTTACTCTACCATCTAGGACAAGGTGCATTTTGCATTTTCATAAAAAACGCTTTATAAAATTAAATACACACCCGGGTATGTTCGTGTTAATGAAAAAAAATTGAGACTCGTGTTGGCACAAAGGTTAAAAGTGGTGTAATGTCCCTACGACAGGGGTTTTATTAACGTTTCTTAATATAGGATTTTCCAATAAGAGGTTTCATTTTAAATAGCCTGCTATACTTGAGCAGCTGTCAATTTTGAAGTGGTCATCTTTTTACATTTGACAACTAAAAACTACTCCATTACTAAATATGGTACGATACACGCTTCAACAACGCATTGAAATTGTTAAAATTCACTATAAAAATGGTAAAAATTTTGCAGTCACAGTTCGCAAAACTAAAGCACTTTTTGGTCGTCGTGAAGCAACTTCTCGGCCGGCAATAGTGAAACTGATCGAAAAATTTGTGCTGTTGGGACAAGTGATGTGAAGAATCGAAACCGTGTACGTCGCTCAAGAACAACTGAGAATATAGCTGCTGAAGCCCGTAGTGTTGAAGAAAGCCCAGGTTTGCTGTGCCCTCGTCGAGTTTTGGAATTAGGCATTCCACAAACGACATTACACCGTATTTTGTATAAAGGCTTGGGTCTTTAGGCTTTTAAAGTTCAGTTAACACAAGAACTCAAGCTGGTCGATCACCATAAACGTCGTATTTTCGATGGTTGGGTCCTGCATCAAAATGATCGAGATTTTCAACGAAAAATCATCTTCAATGATTGTTGAAAAACCTCTCCAACCTCAACTGGCTGGCGGTGTGATTGAACCTTATTTTTTCGAAAATGAGGCTGGTGCAACTGTTACGGTGAATTGATTGCGCTACCGAGCTATGATTAATGATTTTTTATGGCCGGAATTCGAAGATATTGATGTGGACGACGTTTATTTTCAGCAAGACGGCGCTACGTGCCATACAAGCAACGAAACAATCACAATTTTGCAAAAAAAGTTTCCTGGCCGTGTTATTTCTCGAAGAGGTGATCACAATTGGCCACCGAGATCTTGTGATTTAACACCTTTAGACTTTTTTCTTTGGGGCCACGTGAAACATAAGGTCTATGCCAATGGTCCACAATCGATTCAACACCTTAGAGATTGAATTCGTGAAGTTATCGAGGACATACAGTTGCAAATGTGCGAATTGGTTATGGAAAATTTCATGAAAATGATATGGTTCTGCAAGCGAGGTCTAAATTCATTATTAATTCTCGATTAAACACTAATTTGAGCCCACCCACACCAAATCAAATTTTACCAATCTACACAAAGCTTTTGTAAAATGATCTGAAACATGATAACATTCAACTTTACATTAAATCATTTTTGTTAAGTTTTAATTTGAAAATACAAAACTTCAATTGAATTGTAAAAATCGAAAACTGAACCAAAAAAAAAAAAAATTTAATAAATTTTTTTTTTAAGATTTCGTTTTATCGTGGTAACTGGTAATCATAAATATGGATCGATTCGATGAGTATCGGTTTGAAATTAAAAACTATGCAATGAGATTTTTCATTTTTAAGAATTTTCACAAACGAAAACTCTATTAAACTAAAGAACAAGCAATTTTTTGTGTGGCTGTCATAAACGGGTATGAATACATATTATGTCTTCCGGCAATTTAATGTTTTAAATATTTTTGATGCACTGCAAATATCTCAAACGAAATAGTTACGTATGTACATGTGTGTATTTACATGAGGCACTCCTCCTCCAAACTGTTGAAATATGTACGGTATTTTAGGTCAAAAACATTTTTATATAGCATGAATTGAATAACATAAGTTATGTACATATAACGATATATGTGTACGCGTTATGCCGACGACGTTATAACGAAATGAATTATGAAATTGAAAATTTTCTTTTAACAATATGTAGCTACGAGTATGTTCACATGTATGAATATATAGCTAGCTACCTACCTGTTGAATAGTTAATCGTTATCATTATTAAAATTTGATTCGACGGTAGACTAACACCAATAAACGTATGTATATGTATATGTGTGAGTATGTATAGTATGTTTACGTATAGAGTATTTCATTTCCAACTTTAAGTTGAAAAATACATTTTTTCAGTGAAACCCGATTTAACATCTGACAGTTGATTTTTGGTTAGTTTGGTTTGCCATTTCATACTGAATAGACTTACGCCAGAGCAACGTTTTCACATTATTCAAATTGGCTCTACGAGCAGGCGGTGGCAGCTGTAGTGCGTTGTGTAGAAGAGGATGGAAATGAGGCTTGATGAAACACCTTTATGGACGGATTGAAATGTTCTTTAGGTATGAAGCTATGAAGCCTCCTTTTTGGTTGAATGGCTATATGAACAAGCAGAATTGGTCGCATTTGGAGTGAAAATAATCTACGAGCCATTGTTCAAAAACCACTACATCTACAAAAAGTTACCGTTTGGTGTGCTTCATTGCCCGAACTATTCATCGAACCATATGCGTTCAAAAGTGATGCTAGTGAAAACGTTACGTTCAACAGAGACCGGTATAGAGACATGATTTTTTAGCTTTTTGTGCCTCAATTGGATGATATTGACGTAAGAGACATGTGGTTCCAACAAGATGGAGCCACAACAGAGAGCTCAGTGCAACATTTAGAGCAACTCTTGTCCGCACCCGTAGCAGTAAGTTGAGTTGAAGTTGTCATAAATAATAGAAATTATTACGAACTAAGAGCTTTTTGGACCAAAAATATTAATACATTATTCATTAAATTATTTATTTAAAGTTTTATTGGGACAAATTTATAGCACATCTGAACAACGCTCAGAACACTAATTCTTATACTAATCTTGAGCCATCAACGCAGATATCGGCCTAAATTTTGGAGTTATCATTATAATTTATGAAGGGCTTTAATTTCATTAACAGTGGTTTTAGGCATTGTGACTGAACGCTTACATATTATTTCAGTCGCCAGTTTACATACAGAAATGGGTGTTTATACGCGTCTACTATTATTTTCTACATTGACGTGTCGATACGTCAACAACGTAGTCAACGCCGATAATGTTGACATTTTCTAGAGTAGTTTTGTCAATTAGTTTTATAGAATGTCAGTCAATGCATTTAAATCTCTTTTCAAAAAGAGCGGAATTTAAAACTAATCGTGCTCAAATATCATTAATCTACTTCAGCGTCATATTAATCCATTACAAAACATTAGCGTTATTTAGAGTGAGCCCTCTTTATAACGATGGAACGGTATAGAACAGCTCGCAGAAAAATCGGAAAAAACGGCTCACAAAAAATCAGACAAAATGGTTATAAATTTCTTTAAAAATAATCCGGGGAACTTTAACTATGACCGCAGCCTCAGCGAATGAAAGGTGGAAGATCACCCTCTTATGTATTGTAGCAATTCTGGCCAAAGCTGGACTTGAAACGCTCAAAGACACTGATCTCACTACGAAGACGTGAACTAAAAACGATCGTGGGGTTACTCACAGGACACTGCCTACTTGGAGAACAGCGAGTAGGCTAAGTCTAGAAGCAAATGACTTTTGCAGAAGCTGTATGGACGAGGAGGAGGAAGAGACGGTAGTCCACCTCCTATGCTCTTGCCCGGCTTTGGCACACAAAAGACATGAATATTTCAGAAAATTCTCAATGAACTGCCTCTCTGATCTCGAAAACTGCAGTAAGGTGCGAGACTTATCACACTACATAAGTAGCTCAAACTGGTTCTCATAAGGGTAAACGGACCGTCGCCGGTCTAAGTGTGCACTAGCAGCCACTCAACCTAACCTAACCTAACCTAACTATGACCGTGCCATACAATTTAACACACCCCACACCACGTTAAAACGAACTCGAGTTCAGGAAAGCTATAAGTGCTACCGAGCACTGTGGGGTGTTGTGTGTATGTGGGGTATTGGTCTAACATATGTGTTCTCTACCAAAAGTCAAAGGACAACCGACATACAAGTTCGGAGCTCAGTAACTTAATATTCCTTCAGGCAGGTTTGAACACATTTACATATTAACGATAACAGATTGAAACCCATGATGGCCAGAAGCCGAACCACTGACGGATATAATAACAAGTACAGTAGAGAGAGCATTCATTGACCAGTACATTCCACTCGAAATCACGATTGATCAAGATAGTCCATTTGAAAGCAACCATTTCAAATAATTGACGCAATTGTTAGCAGGGATGCACGAGGTAGATTACGCCATGTAATATACGCGGTTGTAGACACACAAAATATAAGGTAGGTTACTTGGCTGTGTTTTTTGTCAACGTCGACAATTAAAATCATGTCAACAACTACGATATTTTAGCGATTTGAAGTCGAATGCGCCAGTTAACGGGAGTATTTTGAAAGCGTTCATCTAGAGGTGAGTTTTTCATTTGTTTCTTTTTGACAAATGATGCATAAATAGTTTCAAACTGTCAACGTGTTTTCATTTATTCAGTATTGTTTGCCATTTCATCATGGGAAGACCGAGCTCGGCATATCGTCTACAAATTGTTCAGCTTTATTAGGGAAATCAGCGTTCTGTAAGGAATGTGTTTCGGGCGCTTAGACCAAGTTACGGTTGACATAATCGGACGTACCTGTGAATAGTGGTCGTTATTGCGCCATGATAGCGGAATACTTGCTGCCTGAAATTGAAGTCTGACCTCGACGACATTTGGTTCCTCGAAGTCGGCACTATTTGCCATATAGCACGCAAAACAATATACTTATTGAAAAATCATGTTGGCGAGCAATTAATTTCACGGTTCAGATCGTTGAATTGGCTATTTAGATCGTGTGATACCTCTAGACTCTTTTCTTTGGGGCTACGCATAGTGCAAAGCCTATGTGAATAAACCAGCTAGATTTGAGGCATGGGAAGCCAAAATATTTGTGTCATTCGCCAAATACTATTCGATATTCACGAAATCGTCATCAAAAATTCAATTTTGAGAAAGGACCATCGCAGTTACGGCCATCATAAGAAAGACGTCATCTTTAAAAATTAATTAAATAAACGTGTCGTCCTGTTGTTTGTATTAATAGGGGTGTGTGGAAACAATAATTGTTCCATCGTTATCATTATTTTTAATTTCTACGGTGATTGCTCGAGAGGACTTGATATGTTCAGGTTCTGAAACATTGCAATTTCCATATTCCGATTGCAATATCGTTCGTACTACCTGCTTACATTGTTACTTCTCGAATGCCAAAGTTACGTGGTGGAATATTTTTGGATGGTATTGATCCAGCTTATTGATAATTTTAAATGCACCTATTGAAATTGGCATCTCAGAATCGTGTTGGTTTAGTAGTTAGAGCGATGGACGTTCGTTTTGTAGATCCAAGTTCAAGTCTCTCGGTTCGATTCAAATTTTTCTAATTTAATTTCTCTTTCTAATTTGGTTCATCTTAGTTTCTGTTAAGATTTTCATATTTCTCTATTCAAATTGCTAATATAAGAGACGAATGTAGCAACGGTAAAAACATGCAGCGGTGGTTGAGTGGTTAGAGTGGTGGACGTTGGCTCTGTGGACTCAAGTTCGAACCCGCACGCGGGTAAAATCCAATTTTTTATTTTAAACGGTTTTCAAAATTTTCAGTTTGCTCCATTCAAATGTTAAGTATTAAAGATATGCATATCAATATACGGCGATGGTTAAGTGGTTAGAGTGTTGGTTATTGGTTTTGTGTGTCAAGGTTCGATCCTTGATTCTGTGCAAAGAAAGATCTCAATTTTACAAAAATATCTTTCAATTTTTGTTCAACTTTTGAGCTTGCAATAAAATGTTCATGTTTCTCGTTCAATAAGAAATTTTTTACAGATTTTGTGAAAAAAGAAAAAGTTGTGGTTCCAAATCGAGATTTGAACTTAGATCCATGAAACCATAGTCCATCACTCTAACCACTTAACCACCGGTACAAATTTGTACCGGTAAAGCGGTACAAATTATTGGTCCTTAACCGAGGATTGGCTGAGGGCGACGACACCAGCCAATGAATTTATTTCTTGACCACCGTCGTTCAATTTCTACAAGTATCAATTTTTTTTTTGTATTAAGTACTTGCATTTGAAAATGTTAACAGAAACTAAGTCCGAATTTAGTAGAGCAAACTAATTTAAAAAATTTTGCACCAATCGAAACTTGAACTTAAGTCTAGGAAACTATAGTCCATCAATCTACCCACCGTATATGCTAAACCAGGTTATATCGTTCTTTAATACTTAACATTTGAATGGAGAAATTAGAAAATTTTATTTTGAAAGAAGAAATTAAATTAAAAAACTTTCGGTCCCGACCGAGACGTAAACTGAGTCAGAATGCAAAGTACATCACTCTAACCACCCGTCTTACCACTATCATCAGGAATTTTGACCAAAAATCCAAAATACGTAATAGAAATCCGATTACGATTGTATATACATATACATACCTCTATTAAAAGGTCTCGAAGCCTGTAAATACTGTGCCAGGATACATTTGGATGGCTCAATTATTTCTACCCATTTCGAGAGTGGTGTTTTCGATATTTGGTGTACAACTTCTTTAAAATGAGCGCTACAAACTTGAGATTAGTTTGATGGCTTCTTTCCAGTTCTCGAACTTATGATCCATTTTTTTTTAAATTTGTGTTCACCTGGAAAATAGAGGAATTTAATTAACGATCTTTTTGAATAATCTGTGCAATTCGGCACACAACAAAATCTAATTAAATCACACACAATTGAACACGATTGAACAAACGTCAACGTGTGTTGAAACGTCAAAGTAGACCCTTCCGCGGTCATTTGAATAAAAAAATGGAAAATTTTAGCAAAGGCAATGGACTCTCCGTTTATTTCACCATCGCTATATACCCATCTTGTATAAATGCCACTACTTAAAAAATATGAAAATGCTTAACAGAAGCTGTGTGTTGAACCAATATTTTGAATACAGAAGAAATTAAATCAACATAATATCGTCACTAATGGGATTCGAACCTACGTTCACGAATTCAAAGTCAATCACTCTACTACCTCGCCCACCACCGTGTATATATTTGATGTTATGCAAATCTTTTATACTTTCCAATTGAATTGAGAAACTTGGGTAATTTTTTAACAGAAGCTGTGTTGAACCAAATATTGTCCAACATTAATACCGTTTGAAACTTCACTGAACTGCAGTTAGTGCCAGGTGCAACATTTAATGCGATGACAATCCAAGCAATGTATTTTGAAGAATTTAAAAATCTGACAAGCAACATGTCGTATATCGGATGCCAATTTATTTGAAGTATATATTGTAGAAGAACTCATCAGCTTGTTTGCACGAGTATTTTTGTGCCATATTAAAACAAATCATTTCTCCATTAGGCACGCAAATCCTAACGTAAAAATATCATTTTATGATCACCTATACACGGAAATCCTAAACCAATACGATTGAACTGCAAGACAAAAAGAGAAAACACCAATAAACATATCAAATACTCATTGGTTTACCATCTCAGATTCTGATTGGAGACAGATCATGCAGCTCTTATTGGAACTCCCTACGAAACTATTGCTGTTTTGCTCGAGCAGGATATGATCACAAACGAATTAGCGAAATTGAGTAAACGAAATAGTGTAAACAATTTTATTGGATCCTTGAAACAGGTTGATTGGTTAACACAAACTACATTATACATACATACACATACGACATATATAGACATTGGATAACAAAATTTATATAGATTGAATATTATTGGATGTTATTTAGGAAAATATTCAGGGCCTTATTTAATTAATTTTGTAATGGATATGTTGTACCAATATTGGTATCAAACATTTACATTAAATTATTAGTTTAAGTATAAAATCATGTTTTTATAGTTTATGCTTATCAATTATGCTCACATATGATGGGGAAAGTTATTTTGGAAAACATTCAGGGCCTTATTTAATTAATTTTGTAATAGATATGTTGTAACAATATTGGTATCAAACATTTACATTAAATTATGTGTTTGAATATAGAATGATATGTTTTTATATTTTATGCTTATCAATTATGCTCGCATATGATGGGGGAAATAATTTTGGAAAACATTCAGGGCCTTATTAAATTAATTTTGTAATGGATATGTTGTACCAATATTGGTATCAAACATTTACATTAAATTATTAGTTTAAGTATAAAATAATATGTTTTTATAGTTTATTCTTATCAATTATGCTCACATATGATGGGGAAATTTATTTTGGAAAACATTCAGTGCCTTATTTAAATAATTTTGTAATGGATAAGTTGTACCAATATTGGTATCAAACATTTACATTAAATTATTAGTTTGAGTATAAAATCATATGTTTTTATAAATTATGCTTATCAATTATGCTCACATATGATGGGGAAAATAATTTTGGAAAAAATTCAGGGCATTATTTAATTAAATTTGTAATGGATATGTTGTACCAATATTGGTATCAAACATTTACATTAAATTATGTGTTTGAATATAGAATGATATGTTTTTATATTTTATGCTTATCAATTATGCTCGCATATGATGGGGGAAATAATTTTGGAAAACATTCAGGGCCTTATTAAATTAATTTTGTAATGGATATGTTGTACCAATATTGGTATCAAACATTTACATTAAATTATTAGTTTAAGTATAAAATCATGTTTTTATAGTTTATGCTTATCAATTATGCTCACATATGATGGGGAAAGTTATTTTGGAAAACATTCAGGGCCTTATTTAATTAATTTTGTAATAGATATGTTGTAACAATATTGGTATCAAACATTTACATTAAATTATGTGTTTGAATATAGAATGATATGTTTTTATATTTTATGCTTATCAATTATGCTCGCATATGATGGGGGAAATAATTTTGGAAAACATTCAGGGCCTTATTAAATTAATTTTGTAATGGATATGTTGTACCAATATTGGTATCAAACATTTACATTAAATTATTAGTTTGAGTATAAAATCATATGTTTTTATAATTTATGCTTATCAATTATGCTCACATATGATGGGGAAATTTATTTTGGAAAACATTCAGTGCCTTATTTAAATAATTTTGTAATGGATAAGTTGTACCAATATTGGTATCAAACATTTACATTAAATTATTAGTGTGAGTATAAAATCATATGTTTTTATAAATTATGCTTATCAATTATGCTCACATATGATGGGGAAATTATTTTGGAAAACATTCAGGGCCTTATTTAATTAATTTTGTAATGGATATGTTGTACCAATATTGGTATCAAACATTTACATTAAATTATCCGTTTGAGTATTGAATGATATGTTTTTATAATTTATGCTTATCAATTATGCTCACATATGATGGGGGAAATTATTTTGGAAAACATTCAGGGACTTATTTAATTAATTTTGTAATGGATAAGTTGTACCAATATTGGTATCAAACATTTACATTAAATTATTAGTTTGAGTATAAAATCATATGTTTTTATAAATTATGCTTATCAATTATGCTCACATATGATGGGGAAATTATTTTGGAAAACATTCAGGGCCTTATTTAATTAATTTTGTAATGGATATGTTGTACCAATATTGGTATCAAACATTTACATTAAATTATTAGTTTGAGTATAAAATCATATGTTTTTATAATTTATGCTTATCAATTATGCTCACATATGATGGGGAAATTTATTTTGGAAAACATTCAGTGCCTTATTTAAATAATTTTGTAATGGATAAGTTGTACCAATATTGGTATCAAACATTTACATTAAATTATTAGTTTGAGTATAAAATCATATGTTTTTATAAATTATGCTTATCAATTATGCTCACATATGATGGGGAAATTATTTTGGAAAACATTCAGGGCCTTATTTAATTAATTTTGTAATGGATATGTTGTACCAATATTGGTATCAAACATTTACATTAAATTATTAGTTTGAGTATAAAATCATATGTTTTTATAATTTATGCTTATCAATTATGCTCACATATGATGGGGAAATTTATTTTGGAAAACATTCAGTGCCTTATTTAAATAATTTTGTAATGGATAAGTTGTACCAATATTGGTATCAAACATTTACATTAAATTATTAGTTTGAGTATAAAATCATATGTTTTTATAATTTATGCTTATCAATTATGCTCACATATGATGGGGAAATTTATTTTGGAAAACATTCAGTGCCTTATTTAAATAATTTTGTAATGGATAAGTTGTACCAATATTGGTATCAAACATTTACATTAAATTATTAGTTTGAGTATAAAATCATATGTTTTTATAAATTATGCTTATCAATTATGCTCACATATGATGGGGAAATTATTTTGGAAAACATTCAGGGCCTTATTTAATTAATTTTGTAATGGATATGTTGTACCAATATTGGTATCAAACATTTACATTAAATTATTAGTTTGAGTATAAAATCATATGTTTTTATAATTAATGCTTATCAATTATGCTCACATATGATGGGGAAATTTATTTTGGAAAACATTCAGTGCCTTATTTAAATAATTTTGTAATGGATAAGTTGTACCAATATTGGTATCAAACATTTACATTAAATTATTAGTTTGAGTATAAAATCATATGTTTTTATAAATTATGCTTATCAATTATGCTCACATATGATGGGGAAATTATTTTGGAAAACATTCAGGGCCTTATTTAATTAATTTTGTAATGGATATGTTGTACCAATATTGGTATCAAACATTTACATTAAATTATCCGTTTGAGTATTGAATGATATGTTTTTATAATTTATGCTTATCAATTATGCTCACATATGATGGGGGAAATTATTTTGGAAAACATTCAGGGACTTATTTAATTAATTTTGTAATGGATAAGTTGTACCAATATTGGTATCAAACATTTACATTAAATTATTAGTTTGAGTATAAAATCATATGTTTTTATAAATTATGCTTATCAATTATGCTCACATATGATGGGGAAATTATTTTGGAAAACATTCAGGGCCTTATTTAATTAATTTTGTAATGGATATGTTGTACCAATATTGGTATCAAACATTTACATTAAATTATCCGTTTGAGTATTGAATGATATGTTTTTATAATTTATGCTTATCAATTATGCTCACATATGATGGGGGAAATTATTTTGGAAAACATTCAGGGACTTATTTAATTAATTTTGTAATGGATAAGTTGTACCAATATTGGTATCAAACATTTACATTAAATTATTAGTTTGAGTATAAAATCATATGTTTTTATAAATTATGCTTATCAATTATGCTCACATATGATGGGGAAATTATTTTGGAAAACATTCAGGGCCTTATTTAATTAATTTTGTAATGGATATGTTGTACCAATATTGGTATCAAACATTTACATTAAATTATTAGTTTGAGTATAAAATCATATGTTTTTATAATTTATGCTTATCAATTATGCTCACATATGATGGGGAAATTTATTTTGGAAAACATTCAGTGCCTTATTTAAATAATTTTGTAATGGATAAGTTGTACCAATATTGGTATCAAACATTTACATTAAATTATTAGTTTGAGTATAAAATCATATGTTTTTATAATTTATGCTTATCAATTATGCTCACATATGATGGGGAAATTTATTTTGGAAAACATTCAGTGCCTTATTTAAATAATTTTGTAATGGATAAGTTGTACCAATATTGGTATCAAACATTTACATTAAATTATTAGTTTGAGTATAAAATCATATGTTTTTATA
The DNA here is from genome assembly GCA_951394425.1 of Tipula unca. Lineage (NCBI taxonomy): Eukaryota > Metazoa > Arthropoda > Insecta > Diptera > Tipulidae > Tipula > Tipula unca. The sequence goes on along the minus strand of OX596380.1, from coordinate 152,843,122 downwards.
AATTATGCTTATCAATTATGCTCACATATGATGGGGAAATTATTTTGGAAAACATTCAGGGCCTTATTTAATTAATTTTGTAATGGATATGTTGTACCAATATTGGTATCAAACATTTACATTAAATTATCCGTTTGAGTATTGAATGATATGTTTTTATAATTTATGCTTATCAATTATGCTCACATATGATGGGGGAAATTATTTTGGAAAACATTCAGTGCCTTATTTAAATAATTTTGTAATGGATAAGTTGTACCAATATTGGTATCAAACATTTACATTAAATTATTAGTTTGAGTATAAAATCATATGTTTTTATAAATTATGCTTATCAATTATGCTCACATATGATGGGGAAATTATTTTGGAAATCATTCAGGGCCTTATTTAATTAATTTTGTAATGGATATGTTGTACCAATATTGGTATCAAACATTTACATTAAATTATTAGTTTGAGTATAAAATCATATGTTTTTATAATTTATGCTTATCAATTATGCTCACATATGATGGGGAAATTTATTTTGGAAAATATTCAGTGCCTTATTTAAATAATTTTGTAATGGATAAGTTGTACCAATATTGGTATCAAACATTTACATTAAATTATTAGTTTGAGTATAAAATCATATGTTTTTATAAATTATGCTTATCAATTATGCTCACATATGATGGGGAAATTATTTTGGAAAACATTCAGGGCCTTATTTAATTAATTTTGTAATGGATATGTTGTACCAATATTGGTATCAAACATTTACATTAAATTATCCGTTTGAGTATTGAATGATATGTTTTTATAATTTATGCTTATCAATTATGCTCACATATGATAGGGAAAATTATTTTGGAAAACATTCAGTGCCTTATTTAATTAATTTTGTAATGGATATGTTGTACCAATATTGGTATCAAACATTTACATTAAATTATGTGTTTGAGTATAAAATCATATATTTTTATAATTTATGCTTATCAATTATGCTCACATATGATGGGGAAAATTATTTTGGAAAACATTCAGGGACTTATTTAATTAATTTTGTAATGGATATGTTGTACCAATATTGGTATCAAACATTTACATTAAATTATTCGTTTGAGTATAGAATGATATGTTTTTATAGTTTATGCTTATCAATTATGCTCACATATGATGGGGAAAATTATTTTGGAAAACATTCAGGGCCTTATTTAATTAATTTTGTAATGGATATGTTGTACCAATAGTGGTATCAAAGATTTACATTAAATTATGTGTTTGAGTATAAAATCATATGTTTTTATAATTTATGCTTATCAATTATGCTCACATATGATGGGGGAAATTATTTTGGAAAACATTCAGGGCCTTTTAAAGTAATTTTGTAATGGATATGTTGTACCAATATTGGTACAACATAACCATTACAACATATCCATTTTAAAATATTAAACTAAAATATTGAATCAAAAAAATGCGAAATTGAGAATTTTAGGAAATATTTTTGAACTTAAGAAGTTTCAAAACTGTTCAGAATCAAAATTTTAAAATTTATCTTGAAAAAAATTTTCAATTCGAAATTTTTATTTGTGAATATGTTTATGTTTTGAGGTTAGAACTATGATTAACTAAAATTACATCAAAACAAAATAAATTTAAGTTACAGATATAAATGCAGTGGTTCTAAGTTCCACTTAATGAAACTAATCTAATTAACAGTTTCTCTACTCAAAAATTCTAAAGCCTAATAAAATTAAATTTAAAGGTTCTATATTTAAAAAATAAAACTTAATATACTCTGAAAATAGTCACGACAATATTTCTTAATTTTTAATTTACAGATTCAAAATAGCTACCCAATTTTTAGATTTTGATTTTATAAAATCTTAGTTCTAAAATTTAAATTAATATTATTTTAACATTAAAATATTTACAATTGTAAAAATTAAAATTTCAATTTAACAGTCAACATTGATGAAAATTCTAAGCCAAATATAAATTAAAGTTTGGCTAGAATCATAGATTACAAATTATATAATTTTTGGAAATCAAACTCAAAGTAATTTACAAATTAAATTTTGAAATATTTTGTCGAACGATTAATCTTAACGGACTATACTTAAAACATTTCTTAATATAATTCACAGTTTGGACATTTTTAGTACTTTAGAAAAATCAAAATTTTATTTACAAACCTAGCGTCCAACAATTTGAAATAATATATTTAGTCACGTCATATCAAAAATTTGGGATTGTAAGACACTTTCATGTTGTATAGAGATACTAATTGACTTCGGTCTTGAAGATAGCTGCTTATTAGGTTTACAGCGGTGTCAGACCAACAGTAGCGTTTTTCTAATTACCTTTGCAGAATTTTACGATTATTTAAGACAAATGCTTATAGAAAAGTTTATAGCAAAATGAGAACCGAGGCTTGTCCGTGATATATTGCACTTGTAATATCATCGGAATTGGCCAACATAGGTGTAACAGTAATATGTTTAGACCGAAACCCGGATTGCATTTCATTGCCGGCTGTCACGAATAACTGTTTTAAAGAGTTACTCTATATAACGCTATATATCTTTGTTTTTCGGCCAATTTAATGATTTTGTAATGGATAAACATGACGCTGAAGTAGATTCATGGTATTCGAGCACGATTAGTTTTAAATTCCGCTCTTTTTGAAAAGAGATTTAAATGCATTGACTGACATTCTATAAAACTATCACCAATAACGTATTGTTCCTTCAAAGAAATTTGGTCGCCCTTTAGTTTAGAACTAATTGACAAAACCACTCTAGGAATTGTCTACATTATCGACGTTGTCTACGTTGTTGACGTTATCTACGGGTTGTCGACACGTCAATGTAGAAAATAATAGATGGTAATTTGTCAAAAAGAAACAAATTAAATTAATTTAGATTAAGAAACAAATCAAAAAATCACCTCTAGATGAACGCTTTTACAAAATACTTCCGCGAACTGGTACATTCGATTTCAAATCGCTAAAATATCGTCGGTTGTTGACATTATTTTAATTGTAAAGTAATCTAGGTTATGTGTATACCTCCATGGTGGTGGCCCCTATTTTCGAAACTACATACATAGATACATTTCTGCTGCCTTCGAGTTTGACATATTTTGTTTTATTTTCCCGCGGATATTAAAGCTGGGTTTTTGAAAAAATCATGATGATTAGAATTATGTATAAGTATAAGAAATACATAAGCGCTATTTGCATATAATATAATTGATGACTTCATACGTATAGTAGTGAATCAAAGATATTGCGCATGGATAATTTTTCTTTCAATAAATATACATTTTCCTATAGTATTGGCATTCACGCTTCAGTGTTACATTGAAAGTGAAGAAAATTTAATATTCTTTAAAAGTTTTTTTTTCGAACTGACATCAATTTTTTTATTAAACTTTTATAACTTTTTTTATAAGAATATTCTTTTTTTTTTGTGTTCTTGGTATTTTTAAATCTATATTCTCACCCTGTCTTAAACCGTTAAAACTAATTTGGAATTTTTTATTTCTTCTAATTTCAGGTAAAATTTGATTGGAATTTATTATGTGATAACACGGTTCTTGAACTCTATATACATAAGGATACAGGTGAGTGTTGTAATATTACTTGACACCGTTTGTACGTATTATGATATAATCAGTGAACATCTCTGTATACCATGGGAACTGTAACATTAGTAAATTTTTTTTTAATTATTCGGTAAATTCTTATTAATTGGTAACTTTTCAAATTTATGATTACTTTTGCCTAAAAAAAACTTTATTTCTTAGGAATTTTGTCTAGGACCAATTATAAAACATTTTTGGGCTAAGGTTAGTTTTTTGGATTTGTCTATATAAGAGAAAACTGGCATCGAATCAGATTTTCAGGTATGTATATGTAAATAAAAATTCTTACGTAAATTATTTATGGTTATCTGTTTAAATATGCAGATGGCATGGGATGAACAATTTACGTGAACGTAATATTTATAACGATCTTCTCTACCTACACAGTACACACACACATTCAGCTATATATAGATTTTTCGAAAATTTAGTTTACAAATTTTAAATTATTGTTGCTTTGAAATTTTTATATATAAGTTTTTGCATTTACAAATTGGATTTTATAAAAGTTTAGAGGAGCTTTTGCCTTAAATCAATTAATTATCTCATCTCCTATATATACTTGTTATATTTTTCTCATTTTTTGCAACCAGACAGTTTTGCTGTCTGATTTATTCCATTTGGCATTTTCACGACGGGTTGTTATTTGAATTTATGTGAGATATAAAATGCTTATAAATTTTAAAAAGTCCATACCATTTCCATATAATACATCGACTAGGGTCTTAAACGTAAATTATTTCTCAATAAATTTGAATGTGCGGAATTCTTTAAAATATTCCTTTTAAATTTTAACAAGCGTTAATCGAATATAAAATGCTTTTATTATGTACAAATTTTCATATTGGGAGACAGAATTGCCTTATAATTTAAGTTTCAAAAGATGGCTGTCAAATTGAAATACTATAAATGTGTTAGTCGTGTAAAACTATTTGAAACTATTAAAAAATCTCAATATTGGTGTTTATGGAGCTTTCCGTTCAAAAAATAATTTCCGAATAATTTGTCACCAAGCAACGACGTAACAAGGTATATGATTTTGTTGCAAATGCAACAGTTAAGCTTTTATAGCTTTTTCGTATTTGAGCTATTAAGTTATAACTATATTAAAGCAAATACAATTTATGACTTAATCTTCATTCAGTAGAAAGTTTTGTTTACCTAAATTTCTTCTTCCCGAATTGTATACGATGTGGAAGTTTGTAGTAAAAGTATCCTAACTTTTAATTTATGGTGAATGTGTTTGTGTTACCATCAAATAAAATGTATAAATTCGGGCGGAAATATTTTATTTTATGTTTTAATTAAATTAATTAATAAATCCAACAAAAAATTTTTATATTAAACGCAACTTTAAGTAATTCAAAATAATTCAAATTTGGAAAGCATATCACTCAACATAAAAAACCATACTAAACCAACCCAAAATAAGTACGAAATTCGTAAGAAGTGGGCAGTTTTTGGAACAATTTTTAATGAAATTCCCCGTGACCGCAATTTGGGCTGGTACTTGTTTGTTTGGCCATTATGTTCTCCAGTCCATCTGCCGCACAACAGCTTTTTAACTTGGATATTTCATTACCAAATATGTAAAAATGTCCGAAAAAGTACGAACTTCGTAATAGGGCCCACACACGATACAACGAAAGAATGGCTACGAAAAAGTTGTTCAAAAAACTAAAAGAGACAGAACCATTTGATTATTTGGATTATATGCGTATGAGCTAAGAGACTTTTATTGAACTTTTAACAAAAGTCACACCTCTTATTAGAAAAAAGGACTGCACTTATATGCGGCATGTCATTGCTGCAGAGTCCCATCTTGCAATCACTCTACGATTTTTGGCCACAGCGAATTTATTTGAAGACCTAAAATTGTATATACACATAGTAACTTACAACTTCCGAGGGCTGCGGAAGTGTGATAAATTGAACCTAATAAATTCTACAAGCGGTCAGGATTCCCAAACTGCATTGGAGCGATTGACGGGAAGCATGTACATATACAGAAACCTGCAAATTCCAGCTCATTTTATTTGAATTATAAGAAAACATTCAGTGTTGTTCTTATGGCATTAGTAAATGCGGACAGCGAGTTTCTAATGGTTGATGTTAAAATAAATGGGCGACTCTCAGACGGCGAAGTTTTTCAAATTCCACATTTTTTGCTAAATTTGAGAAAAAACAGTTTAGTTTATCAATATCATCTCCACTCTTACCCGGCATGCAGCCCCTGCCATACGTCATAGTCGGAGATAATGCGTTTATTTTGCGGCCGGACTAGATGAAGCCATATGCTCACGACAATTTGACGAATGATGAAATATTTTTCAACCGTACACTTAGTTCAGCCAGAGTAAAGGTGAAGAATGCATTTGGCATTATAGCATCTCGTTTTCGGGTGCTCCTTACAATTATTAATTTGAGTCCTGAAAAAGGTTCCACAATCATTTTAACTATTGTTTATTACTTGAGGTGACAGCACGTATCCGCAGTAGAGAAAGTCATGAACAAGACAAATTCTTCACTTTGCAGCCATGCTCATCAAGAAATTCTATAGTAACTTGGCTAAGTCTGTGAGAGACAGTTTTCGTCAAACTTTAAAAAGCATTAAGGAAACAAATAACAAATGCATACGTTTATCAACAATAAAAGTGAAGTATACGTTTAAATTTAAGAATACTGAATATTAGATAACAGTCCATCAACACTTTCGTAAATTATTGCTGAAGCATGCGTATTTGGGAAATATGTCTCATTTTCGATTATTATATTTTGATGGGAAGTATCCTGCGATGCAAATCTATAATTTTGAAGTGGGGTTGAAGTTCTAGATTCCTCAGAAGATGATTTACTGGAAGATGATTGTGACGATATTGAACTACCCAAAGAAAGTTTGTTTAGCTGGCCCATCAACAGAGCTTCTTCAATTATTTTCTTTGAAAACAGCTTTTGTTTTTCATTCAATTTTCAGAATGAACAAGCCCAACCTTCCATTTTTAACTTCATCCAAATAGTCCACTGCTTTTTGCATAAAATCATTTTTATTTGAAGGGTTTTTTCTTTGACGCTGCCTTTTCCCCAAAACATGCTCGTCCTAATTATAAAAAACAATAAACAATAAATTGATTGTAAATACTATTGCTAAACAGCTAAACGTATACGGAAATGTCACAACTCTCGTCATCCGTATCGATTATAGTAGATATTCCTGGAACGGACGTCTCTTGATCTTTTAAAAAATCAAGAAAATCGAAGTACCACAAAGATGGAACGTAAGTGTCTTCACCACCTGCTCCAGATTTCAGATTTTTGTTCTTCAACTCACGTCGATAACATGAAATTATATTGTCAATTGTGCGTTTTAGTTGCTCAATTGTAGCGTTCTTTTCAATTAATTTAAAAACCTCAACTAACACTTTCCACGCATTATTTTTATAGTTTTTGTTATTATAGCTTTCATGTTTTACTTGCCACAATTCCTCCAATTTTCGTAATTTATAATAGCCATTTTCACTATTTTTGAATTTAAACAATCCAAATGGAATCCAAATGGTAAAACACTTAAGCACTTTCACTTATTTCACGCGTTGTGAAATCAAACTGACAAGATTTTTGACATTTAGATGTTAATTTTCACCACACCACAATACAACCAGTTTAAACAACACTTAGCTCCACCCCCGAAAATCAAAACATTTTTATTTCATGCAGACTGTTTTACGAACTTAGAAATCTGTTGTAGAACTTCGCTACAAACGGTACCTTTTGCCATACAACCCAACCAAGTTATACAACAAGTTGTATCAACGCAAGTGGGCCCTATAAGAAGTGGGCGATTTATTGGTAATTTATTGTTGGGTCATTGTGTTCTCCATTTTCTGACCACACAACAGATTTTTAAATTGGATATTTCATATCCAAATATGTTAAATAGTTCGGAAAAGTACAAATTTCGTATGAAGTGGGCAGTTTATGGAATAATTTTTAATGAAATTGGCCGTGACATTGTCACAACACGAACAAAAAAATCCTTCATCGCGTTCGTGGTCGTTTTTCCTCTTCGCATTTCTGTTGTCTCAGAAAATTAGCGATCTTTATCGTGCGCTTTAATTAACGATTTTTTGTATAAAACGATTTAACAACAGCTCTATGCACTCACATAGTCAAGCACACAAAAAATTGCCTTGCAGCAGCGGTTGAAAATTTTTAATATATGCTCTATTATGTGGCTGAGAGCATCTCGACCAAAATGTTACTATCAATGGAGTATTCAGAATGCGTGTTTTTATAGACAGTATTCTGTCTGTTTTATAGGCCATTACCATGGATGGGCGAGGTTGATTACGCCGTGTAATCTACGCGGTTGTCGACACGTAAAATATTACGTAGATTACGTGACTATCCTCTAAGGCTACTGCTAAAATCTATACACCTATATCAAGTGCCGTGAAGCTGAAGTTTTACAAAGTGTTGATCAGGCTCGTTGTTATGAAGGGATATGAAAGTTACCGGAGGAGTACGAGAGATGGTTCCTTACATTTGAGAAACAAATCGTGCGGGTGATTTACGTCCCAAAACGTGAAGTAAGATCTCAGCCAGTCCACTGGCTCGGTCACGTTATGCGTGCTGATCCGGAACGAATTGAAACTTTGGAAATATATGCTGCAATAATATCATCAAAAGCTCTAATAGAAAGTTTCTGCATTAAACGTTCGGTTTGGTCTAAATATCCAATTTTGTTATAACGGATAAAATCAAGCACATGTTATTCAATGCTCCCCATGAGATTCTATAACTCAACTTCCGATGTGACTTTGGCAGTAATATTGTATGGAGGTTAAAATTAAAATTAATGTTGGGCGGGTCAATCCAGCACTCAATGCCACAGACGGGCCCACGGTGCAATACCCGAACAAACACATATACATACTTAAACATTAAAAAACTCGACCGTGAGTTTTGGACACCATCACCGAATCCATCTCCGCATCAAACTCGAGACCCTCGAATACCACAGCAACACGCTTGAAAAAATTGTTGTCAATCAAATTTTTATCTGTTAACTCCTTTCTAAAGCATTATCAAGAACGCAAATCCAAAAATTCGCTCTAATCAATCTGATAAAGAACTAACGAACAGAAAACAAACTGACTTTTATTTGTTGTAAATATATTTAAACCCACTGAAAATACCTGCCCGTTGGCTGTTGATGTAGGTTTTTTTATAAGGAACACTGTTCTAAATTTTCCATTATTTGATTTCGTGAGTACAACCATTATTTTGTTTTGATAAATTTAAATGCTCCCAATACAGTTAAATTTTCTATTCGAAGTTCGAATGATGGTTAATTCAAACACCGCACCAGAAAATTTTTTGTTGTCCATGGTCATTCCCTTATTATTTTGACTCGGATATAAACGTATTAAAAGTTGTTCAGACAGATCTTGGTAGTAACTTTGTATGGATATAATTTAAAAACACGTTTCGGAATTACCCAGAAAAATATCCGGGTATCCGAGTACTCGATACCCGACAATACGCGCCTTATGTGCGATTTTGATGATAAGCTGGCATTTCCAGACATAGCACTCTTAAAGTTTTGGGTTCCATTGATTCATATATTATTATATAAAATATCAAACAGCTTGTCGATACTTCCACTTTTTCAGATATTATTCAGAAATTCGAAATAATTATGAAAGCTTTCTATAAATATAATATTTGCACGAGAATTGTATATCCCATCAAAGTGTTTACAAAAATTGGATCATCTGGTTTAAATTCAATTTTACCCACGTTTCGTCATCTTTTCGTCATCCATCAAAACACATTCATTAAATTTTATAAAAACTTGGTCATAGGACACAAAGTTCTGTTTATCTGAACGAATAGATTTTTTAATAACTCGGTAGCTAATAGGCTTCCTGGTTTCGAATTCGTGTTGCCAGAGATCTCCAAATTAATTTTAATGTAAGTTATAATCATCTTGAATTTTTTTAATCAAAATTGTGCCAGTTTCCGATTTTTATGAGCTGCTCTTTCTACACTTTCAAACCATCTTATTATATAGGGGTTTCCAATAAGAAGTTTCATTTGAATAGCCTGCTATTTGGGCAGCAGTCAATTTTGAAGCTATCATATTGTTACGTTTTTGCCTTGTCAAATTCAAGGTTCGATCACTGGATTGTGAATAAAACAAACGATGTAAATTCTAGGTCACACTAAATTTATGTATTCCGATTATTTACACTCAACACTAATTTACTTAATTCACTTAATTATTTAACTTCACAATAATTATTTTACTACAGTTTAACAACACTATATTTCACTTTAATAACACTTTGTTTTACTTTATAAACACTTCACTTTTTCCTTTTAATTACTATTAGCACTTTCAAGGTTAAAACACTATTGCTTTACTCCCAAATGTTTGTCGCGTATTTACACCAAATACTCTAACCATTCTAGAAATCTCTACAATATTCGATTAGTCTAGATAAGTCTAGACACATCTATCTATTTTATCTACTTTATAACAGTTTTACATTAACGATAGTGTCGCTACTCAAACAGAGATGTCGCCACGATCGTAACAATATTTTGACATTTGATACAAGTAAAAACTACGCCATTACCAAACGATACTCGCTACAAAAACGCATTGAAATTCTCTACAAAAAAGGTGAACATTTTGCAGTCACAGTTCACAAACCTGTGCTTTAGGTTGGTCGTCGTGAAGCACCTTCTCGTCCGGCAATAGTGAAACTGGTGGAAAAATTTGAGCTGTTGACAAGTTAGTGATGTGGAATCGAAACCATGTGCTTCACTCAAGTACAACTGAGAATATTGCTGCTGCAGCCCGTAGTGTTGAAGAAAACCCAGGTTTGTCGAGTCCTCATCAATCTTTGGAATTAGACATTCCACAAACGACATGATACCTCATTTCACCTCGGAGTCTACGTTAATAAGCAGAATTGTCGCATTTGGAGCTCGGAAATTTAAGAATGAAGAACTGTTACGGTGAATGGGTTACGCTACCGAGCTATTATTAATGACATTTTATGGCCGGAATTGGAAGATATTGATGTGGGCGACATTTATTTTCAGCAAGACGGCGCTACGTGCCACACAAGCAACAATTTGTTATTTCTCGAACGCCACGTGAAACATAAGGTCTATGCCAATGGTCCACAATCGATTCAAGACCTTACAGATGGAATTCGTGAAGTTATCGAGGACATTAAGTCGCAAATGTGCGAATTGGTCATGGAAAATTTCATTTCAATTTGGCTGATTTGACTGCAGCTTGGAAAATAGAAGTGCCAGTAGTTGTCAGTTTCCCCCAAATGTTGTGATGAACAAAAACGGGGCCACAAAAGTCCATTGCGGTATTTAGAATACCGATGCGTATTTTACACACTCCGAAGGTAAATCTCCCACCAACTGTGAAACAGTGCGTGGTCGAAGTATGGCGCAACGTACGCAGTGACTACAAATTTTCTTCGCTACTTGTAAACCATTTATTGACCAAAGCTGATCACGAACAATTGACCATAATGCCTTATGTCCCACATGCAGAATTTTTCTAGGTAGGGAGCAGAATGGGATGCTTCGCTGAATAAGCCAGTGTTGAAAATTGTAGTTGACCTCCTATGCGAATGATACCATCTTTATCTAAAAAAAGCGATAAAGAGTTTAGGTTTACATCCATGATTGGGTTAGCCTTGCGTTAAGTTCCTTAAAATCATCTTCGTAGCATTCATGTTGAACCAAATTTACAATGCGTGGAACGCCTGAGTCATAGTCGATTGCGTCGAGCGATCGTCGTATTCGATCTCCAGCTGATAATTTTACATTTTTATGAAACACTTTACATACGACATCATAGCAACCACCTTTCGACAGTTGTTTTTATGTTTTATACTATCTAGAAATTGTATGGCAGCACAATTGGCAGCATTACTGTAGGAAAGCCTGATTTCTGTAAGTTTTTTCGCTTCAGGAATATCGGTAAAATTCGCGCTCGAAGAAAATTTAACAAACACTCAGGTGAGTGTAGAAATGATGAGTTTAATAATTAAGTAGCCTTCATGCCCCTGGAGACAACATCCACTGGGTTGGATTTGGATGTGACGGGATATGATCCGCACAAATTTTGAATGGTGCTGACATGATTAGCAACAACCGTGTGGTTATAACCTTCCCTATTAACCACAAGAAATGCACAACGTACATAGGTGCCGCCGTCAAGATAACAAAGTGTATAAATTGACGGTGTGGCCGTAAACACTTTCTCTGGCATCCGCGAATCCGTGTAATTGTATATATTTTGGTTGCTCAATGCCATCAAAAAAAAAATAGAGACAAAAGTAAATGTTGCAACTCGGGCCGAAATATTTGCCATCCGCTATGGAGGTGCATAGGTAGAGCTTGATCCAAATCGCCTTTAAGTCTCCATAATTTTTGAATTAATCGTTTTCCAAGGACAAGTATCGGAGACAAAAGACTGGTGGGATCGAATATGCGTGCTACTTCCGAAAGCACTACGTTTTGTTATACGTTCGTCTGAAGAAAATTGGACGTTAAATTTGAAAATGTTGTTCTCACGTTTCTGTAATAATCCTAAAGCATTGACGAAGAAATTGTCATCCCCATTGAGTACCTTTTCACATTCTGACTCTGGAATGCCATGTAGTACCGCTTTTGAGTTTGAGCATCATTTTTTAAGAGTTTTGGCGCCTGAGTGAAGAATCGCTGCTATCTCGGATCTCATTTGTATGGCCTCTGCAATGGAGTTTGCACCAGTCAATAAATCGTTGACATGAAAGTAATTTTGTATGACAGAGCTGGCTGCTGGTAAGCGGTCGGAATTTTCCAATGCCAGTTGCTAGAAAAGGACCGGATGAGTACCATGTTTTACACGCTTCAACTTGAAATATGCTTCCAGCCTCTGAGTAGGGTCATCACGCCAATAGAAATATTGTTAACAGCAGTTGTTATCTTGCACGCCAATTTGTCTATAGAATTTGACAATGTCGGCACTGATAGCGTAAGACCTGAAACGACAAAGAATGAAAAATAAATCAGTTTGCACTACAGGCCCTATACTGAGAGTAAATCGTTGAGCGAGTTGCCATTTGATGATTTTGCGAACCCATCGAAAACTACGCACAATTTAGTGGTAGAACTGTCGGACTTCAACACACAGTGATGTGGCAGACAATAGTTGATTCCATTAATATTGTCTTCCGGGATTTGTTTCATGTGATTGATAGCTCGGTATTCGTCCATAAATTGCCGATACATTTCATATATATATATATATATATATATATATATATATATATATATATATATATATATATATATATATATATATATATATATATATCTAGATATCTCATTAGTCGTTTCTCTAGACTAAAAAATCGTAATGTTGCCATGTTCGATGAGTTACCAAGGGAATCCGGAGATTCTCTAAATGGCAAGCGCACAATAAATCTGCCATCAATACCTCTTGTGTGTATGGCAGATAATTGTTTGTCGACGGGATGACCAAATGTGCTGATAGCATATACATAGGTACCTTCTGGTATTTCATGTATACCTTCCAAAATCGTTCAATCTGGTCGTAGATCACCTTAGTCGATAATGCCGTAAGTACCAAATTGTCGGAATTACGTATTTTGAAGGGCTGGAAGATGATAAGCCAATTTAATTTGACCAATGAGCAGGTGAATCTGTTGTGGAGTATCGAAGTCCGGATCAGCCAAAATAGTTAATATTTGCTGAAAAAATTTAATTAGGGATTTGACAAGGGCTGTTGTGGTATGATTCGCTGGTACTATAATGTATCACCAATTTCCGAGATGATATTGGTCGTGCATTTTAACCGTAAGCCAAGCCTTGCAGCTAGTTCCTTGTAGCTAGTTCCCCAGCCCCAATGACTTGAGCTGTAGCAAGTATGATGTATATGACGACCTTCTTGATGGCAATGTTACTCTTGATGAAACAGAGGCTGCAGTAATCGGTTTTGGAGTGGACTGTGGAGAGATACATGTGAATTTTGTAGGCAATGAAAACACAATTTTTATGCTCCACAGCCTCTTGCAGTTCCAAAGAGACTTTCAACGGCTTGAATAGTTTGCACTTGAAAATAGAGTGAGTCTTAGCATTGCAAAATGTGCATGTTGGTAACGGCATTCTTGTTGATAACGTATGGAACGTGTGTGTTTGTCTGGCCCTTTTCAGTGTTGATTGCGGTTGCTTTGTTTTCAAAGAAGGAATAGCTGGCTGACTCCAATTTAATGCATCTTGTATAATACTGCGTTTTTTGACTACAACATACGAAGCAATTGTTGAGGTTGGTGAGTGGTCAATCTATTTCTGCCATGGGTCTGCATCAAAAGGTCGTCTGCAAATACTAAAAGGTCGTCACAATGCTCTATATTTCTCCGAAGATGAGCTAAAGACCGGAATACGAGAGCCTTCAAATGTTCTTCAGTAATTCTGTTCAAATTGATCGAAAAGCAATTGTCGCGCCACCGGATAAATTTCACCAACAAATTCCAAATTGTCTAGGATTGTTTTGCCAGTTCCTGAGAGTGAACTGCGTAGATATTGGAACTTAGTGGTCGGAAAAGTTTTTGTTGTTGTGTACGAGATCATCAAAAGAATTTATGAAATCAGTCCATTTCATTGAATCACCAGAAAAGTTATCCAAACAATTTCAGGAAGCCTAGATGCGTGAATAAGAAAGGTGCGATTTAATGACGCTTGAGTGTCAGGTTTGATCTTCGACATCTTTAGTTCATTAATTCGCTGTTCGATTGACGGGCCAACTGTCATGAACATCGCCTTTATCTCATTCCTCAGTACCATATCAACTTCCTTGGTTTCACTTTTCACCTCGAACTGCTTTTGAAATTTTACGAAATTTTTGTAGCTGCTGTCGGTGAGTCCATTTAATTGCCACTGACAAAGACGAAGGTTCGATGTATTTATTTGCGTTCTTTATGAAATTTGGTCACATTTTTTTATGTTGTTGATCTGTATTTCGATACAACCATTAGTTTTTTATGTTGCCCGATGCAACACATTCAGTACAGCATGCACAATTGTTAAATGTGTCGTTAACAAACAATACAACATTACAATTACAATTCGATGACAACAAATAAGTACAAGTAAGTATTTAAGCCGCCCTCGGTAGCACAGGCCGTCCTCGGTAGCACAGTAAGTGGCATCCTTGCTTTGTTATTCGAGGGTCTCGGGTTCGATTCCCGGTGGTGACCAAAAATCACGGTTGGGTGTTTTTAATGTGTAAGTATATGTGTTTGTCCGGGTATTGCACCGTGGGCCCATGTGGCATTGAGTGCTGGAATAATCCGCCCAACTTTAATTTAAATTTTTAAGTATTTAATCCCTCGTGAGTAAAACCAGGGATGGGCGACGTAGACTACGCCGTGTAATATACGCGGTTGTCGACACGTAAAACGTTACGTAGATTACTTGGCAAGGTTTTTTGTAAACGTCAACAATTGAGACAATGTCAACAACTAGGATATTATTACGATTTGAAAAAAATTATTTCATTTGGAAAGCATATATTTTCAGCAACCTTATCGCATCCTAATCTTTCTTCAAAAACAATGAACTTTTTTGTAGACAGATGAATTTTTACCGTGAATAATTTATCGCGGTCAGGAGGCAACATTGTGGAGATGGACTCCACATTATTCCCCTTCGAGTAAATGTTACGGGAAAAAAATTAATAATTTTATTCTAAACTAAAACACATTTTGGTTTTGCGATGTTATTGATCTAGTCTCCAAAAGCTGGTTTAAGCTGATCGATAGTTATGGATGTGTTGTTTCCACTGATGTCCACCACAGAATGTTTTCTGAATCGTCGAATTACTTTATGTGGGCCGTCGGAAGGTGATGTCACCCCAGTAGGAATTTTATCAAGTCGGATAAAAACGAACTCACATTTATCCAGCATTTTTGGAATAAATATATCGCTTTTCAGAGTCTGTTGATTGTACCTTGAACCTGATCGGAATCTGTTGATTGTTGATCTTGAACTCCGATAAAAAATTCACATGGTCATTTTAGTTCATCAACTAGTTCCGCCGGGGAACATTTAATACTATCTTTTGGTGGTGCTCTTATGAAAAGAAGAACTAGTGACATCTGTGAACTCTAATTTATCGTATCGCCTTTCGCTTTTAGAGATGCTTTTAGTTGGCGATGAAAACGTTCCACTCCATTAGATTGCGGATGATGAAGAGCTTTCCAAATTC
Source organism: Tipula unca (assembly GCA_951394425.1). Lineage (NCBI taxonomy): Eukaryota > Metazoa > Arthropoda > Insecta > Diptera > Tipulidae > Tipula > Tipula unca. Next base: position 152,827,176 of record OX596380.1, on the reverse strand, counting down.
GATGTATGCCTAGCAGCTTCGTTATTCTGAGAATCTTAGATTGGAATTGGCTTCTTTTATCTGTATTTTTGTTTACAAGTACCCAATATCTTGATATATCGTTTTCCACAAAAGTTGTTGCAACAATGGTGCAAGTGATCCAACGATGTCCAAATGAATGTGTTCAAAACAACCAAAAGGCTGTTTAAATTATTCTAATTCCAACTTGATATGCCTTTGAATTTTAGATCTTTGGCATGAAAGACAGGACTGCGTGCTCGGATGTTAACATCTTTGTTCATTTTAGGCCAAAAGTAACCACCCATTTTTAATTTTATAGTTGTGAGACGAGTGGAACCAGAAAGTAATTTCAGAAGTTCTTCGTCAGGCTTCTGTAATTCTAAAATAGAAATGACATCTAGTGTTTTTTTGATAGATGCAGTTGCGTTATCGCTTGTGCGTGATATTTCGTTTCGGCTGATGGTTGTTACTTTTTGGAGAAATATGCTAGAGATTCCTTACATCGAATTTTGAGTTGCTGCAAGACGGCTCCCATTGCAGCATTTGAGAAATCAGTAGTAATACTGCGTCATATAAGGGATGACCGAACAGTGTTGCATGAGCAAGGTCACTTTTATTCTAATCAAATGCTTTCATGAAAAAATCATGCCATTAAATTGTTCAATTTGTCGAATGGATGTAGGCACTGGAAATACCGATATAGCTCTAACTCTTTCTTCGAATGGAAATTTTGATATTGAAGTTAACACCACCAGTAATGCTGCATAAGCACAACGTGCACATATAACATCAACGATCATATGTCATCAGCACAACGAGTAATGCTGCATAAGCACAACGTGCATAGATATCATCAACGATAATATGTCATCAGCACAACGTGACTATCAAGACACGCGAAGAGCAAATATGCTGACTTGTGGTAAAACATATTGTAATTTAAGACTCCTTTCCAAGAATAAGAATTTTTATATTATTATTTTTGCAAATTAAGTATAATTTTTTAGATATAAAATCATGTAATTTTTAGAATAAGTTAGTTTTTAGTTTGGATTCAATAAATAAAGTTGTTTTTTTATTCGAATTCCTTACGGACTCGTTAATTTTGATATCAAAAGTGACATGCCTTTTAAATTGAAGCTACAATAATATCATCAATGTATCCAAACACGAAGTCCAGTCCTCTAACTACCTCGTTCATGAGCCTTTGAAATGTCTGAGCAGTTTTGCATAAACTAAAAGTCATTCGCGTGAATTCGAATAATCCAAACGGAATGGTATTTGCTGTCTTAGCAAAATAGCTTGTGTAGCCACAGGTATTAAATCATATACCCTGACTAGGTCAATTTTAGAGAATATAGTATAACCGGTTAAGTTCATAGAGAAAAATTGTATGTGGGGTATAGGGTAACAGAATAAAACAACTGACTATGATGTAGTTTAGTCGATTTCTACTCTAAACTTACATATAGAATCGATGTCATTGTGGAGAAAGTGACACAACCGACTCTTGAGCCCACAACTGCGTATCGCTTGCTAAATCATAATTTTTTAATAAATGTTTACTATTAAAACCAATTTTAACGACACTTTGCAGACAATGCAGATTAAACAGAATTTTTATTTTTAAAGTGTATAGATTAAAATGCAAGGAAAGCGCAATTCCATAAACTTTAGAATTAATTTATAAAATCACCCTAGGAATTATCTACATTATCGACGTTGCCTACATTGTTGACGTTGTCTACGAGTGGTCGACATAAGAAAATATTAGATGACGCGTAAATGCCCATCTCTGATTACAACAACAAGATTACTAATCATTCGTATACTATACAAAGTAAATTCAGAATTTTTATTTAATTTCAATTTAAACTGCAAATAGTAAACTAACCAATTACACCCGTGAGACCAAATTTTAATTAAACATGTAAGGTAAACATGTGCTTGTACCCCTTTATAAACAATTTTCTCCAACCTCAACGTTCTCCTTATATATTTCCAAAATGAATTGTACGCAACCAAAATATATAATATTTACCATGTGGTTTTGTCATCTGCGCATACAATTCCCCCTATTGTTGTTAGAATTTTTCCTGTAAACAAATCGGATTTTTGTGCGAAATATGTAGAAAATTAGCAAAAATGAAATTTCCCCAGCTTTTAACATTTTATAAACAATATCATCATCAACATTATTTACCATCATCATCGTATACATTGTGTGCTTTCCTTTTCGTTTTTTTTTTGTTTTTCTGTATTTCCTTTTGAAGATTTTCGTTACAATCGTAAAAAAAGAAAAAACGTTGGCAAATAAAAAAAAATGTGAGCTTTTTGGTTTGTTTTGTATACGTACATTACTTGAATATAATTTTTATTTTCCAATTTTCAGTTTACCGTCGACCGTTAAATCGTTAACGTGATTTTTAGTTTACAACAAAAGAAAAGAAAGTTTATTTATGATTTTATGCTTTTATATGTTCGAACGAAAATAATGAGTGGGAATTTATGAAAAGTTAAATCTTTGAGTTAAATTTTATAAAAATTGTGAATTATATTGTGTGAACGAGCTTTTAGTGGTTTTATTACAAAAAAATAAAATATATAAAAAGTGTTGTTAAGTGTAAAGTTAAATATAAATAATATCAAATTGAAATGAAATAATATCAATAAAATTATCATATATCAGTGTGTTAGTGTGTTTTACAATATTATATGTTAAATTGGAATTTAAATAAAATTAATGTTAATTTTGAAAATTATAAAGAGTGAGCGATTTGTTTTCAATTTATATAAATTATTACATATTTTTGTTTGCTACAAAAAAAGCTCCAGAGTAAATATTTTTTAAAGCACACAGTGGGGTGGTGCTCTATTTACATTTCGTTTCGCAAAATATAGAAAATGTATTTTCTAAAAGTATAATGAGTATGTATATTGTGTGCGTATATAATCAAACCGAAAAGTTTTAATTTTCTTTTCACTATTTTTATGGGAGGAAGGAAAATGAAATTATTAAAAAAAGCTTCCTTTTTGTGCTTAGAAAAATATAAAACATATAAATTCATGTGAATACATATATTGTGTTAGATTATTTGTATAAAGTAATAAAAGCAAACAAAAAATTAAACCGCACAACCAAAATTTTGGAAAAAACAACAATTTCATCGAGCTTTCGTCGTTTTTGTGGGTGTAATACAAAGTTTACGACAAAAGAATAAGAAAAAAAATTAAATAAATTAAATTAATGTTGAAATATCTAACTAATTAGTTAATTTTTATTCATGTTGAATTTCTTCTTTTAGTTTCTATTTTTTTATATTTAATAAAACATTGGTTTAGCATTTATGGTTGCCTGTTTTTGGTGGTGAAAATGGTGATGGCAAGTCAAATTAATTATATAGTTTTTTTTTGTTGTTGTTTAGTCCTGGGCTTTTGTGTATTGTGTTATACAAATTAGAATAATATTTATATGCGGGTTTATGATCCTAAACATCTCATGTTGTGTGCGTGATTGAATTATCCACAAAAATTAGTAAAGAGTGTTAGTGTGTGTTAATTAGGTAACAACCAAAAAATTGCACACTGTGCTTTTGTTTTGTATTCTGGGGAAGGAATTTTTTCGATTTAAGATGAAAATTAAAATTTCGCGTGTTCAACGGCATTACATATTTATAAATACAATTTGCAATGAATTTGTGTTTTTCGAGTACATATATAGTTTGTAGATCGATATACTCTCTTTTTTGAGTGGTTTTTGTGTTTTATTCAAACATAAATAATTGTGTTTAAAGCTGATATACTAGTTTGCCTGTAGTTTAGAGAAATCGATGAACTTTAATTTTAAATTAGAATTGGGAATTAATTTTGTAAAGGTTGTGTGCCATTAAATACGGTAGTTAATATTTATGTGATGATCATTTTTTCTAAAAATATATATTTGGTTCAGCTTTATGTAGATGCATAGGTTTACTAATTAATGGTATTATGCTACGATATCCGTGTTATATATGTTTTACTCCTCCACATCTCTATATAGTTAGACATGACATTTTATATAAAAGCTATTTTAGAAATAGCATGTTTACAACAGCTTTCGTGCATTTGTTTAAAATACGATATTGATTGTGAGTGGGTTTATAAGGAGAGCTAGAGTTATAAATCTTAAGTGGTATTTCCTAAAAAAAAAAACTGTCGTTACTGGTTTAGTTCAACCGGATGTACATAATTACTGTTCCTCATAGACCTACCTTGGTACAATAATAATTTTTTGACATATAAGTTAATAATATTCTGTTTTATGACTTTAAAAAATTTTTTTTTTTCAACTGTGGTAATCGGTTCGTTGCATGTGTTAATTCTTCCCCTTTTAAAATTCGAATAACCACGTTCAAACCATAAGAAGAACGGTGTTTCTTAGAATTCCCGTCTTTGGGTTGGCGCAGTTCTAGATGTTTGCTCGTTTGGTTTTTCTACTGTTAGTGTTGCACATCCAATCTCTTCGTCTCGATAGTGTAGTTCAGCTGCACTTAAGTTTTTAATTTTAGTTGTATTTAGGATCCTTAATTTCGTATCTTTTTATCTTTGCATTTTATGATTATCAATATTATGATTATAATGATCACTAGTGAGAGTGATCCCCAATTCCAAAGGTGCTATGTAAATTTTTCGTTCTTTAAAAGCCCTATGTGCATGGTGTTGTTGATGTGCATTTCGTCCATCATTTGTAACGAGAGATTTTCGGTGAATTCGTCTTCGGTGGCTTTTGATTGCAATTTGGCGGGGAGAGATTGTACAGTCGAGAATCTGTATTTCAGTCATTATACCTGTCAGGATGAAGCTGTAATTCAAAGGGATATTCAGGATTAAATATTACCTTTATAAACTATTTTTCCGGATTCGGTGAGGATGGTGGTATTCCGGTTTATCCTTACTATTTCAGGTTTACCTACCAGTTAATTTTCACCTTAACTTTTTATTATGTTTTACATAAATTACCTGTCCAGGCTGGTAAGTTATTATGGATTTACGTTTCTCGTTATGAAGTTTAAAACCTTATTTCTGTTTAGTTTTCAATTCAAATTTGTTCTAGCTGTTTGGGATCCGCATTGGGTACTCTACCAAAGTATAATTCTGTATTTTTTTTCCAGTTGTCGAATGAATCGAGTGATTATATTCGTTTGCAGATCTTTCGAGAGGGTCCTCGAAGGTTCGTTCTACGCCATCGGCTTTAAGGGATCTCATTACTTCTGAGAGAATAGAATGAAACCTCTCCACTTTACGTTTTGAGATTTACTATGTCGGTACTGGTGAACCCCGGTAAGGTAATAATGTGCCTAGTATAATTTGGAAATTTTTCTGCGCCTACGTTCAATAACAATTGATTTCTGAAAGATGTGGGTCTCCACTGTGGGAAGTAGGTCTTGTGACGAGCTTTCGTCGTTGTCTTGCTTGACAATACGTCTGCAACAAAATTCATTTTACCCGGTTGGTATTTTAATTCATAATTGTATTCTTCTAAAATCGCTTTCCATCGCTTCATTTTGGAATTATTATTTCTATTATACTACGGGCATAAGTTAAGAGGTTTATGATCGGTAAAGATACGCACTTTTTTTTATCCTTAAAAGAAGTTTCTTAAAGTTTTTAGTGCCTAAGTGATGGCGAGCATTTCTTTCTCGTTAGTCGCGTAGTTTTCCACAGTTTTATCTATAAGGTTGGAGAAAGAAAATCTTTTGGTCAACCTTCTTGAGAGAGAACTGCACCAAGTGCAAAATTGGAAGCGTCGGTAGTAAGTTCAAAATCTTTTTGAAAGTTTGGAAATGAGAGTTTTACCTCGATTGAGAACAGTGATTGTTTGATTTTATTGAAGGCGGTTATTTCTGCCTCAGTAAGTTTCACCTGTTTAGTTTTCGAAAGGGCTTTGGACACGTGTCCATCTTCCGCTCTTAAGAGCGAAGTTAGGGGCTTCGCTAGTTTCGCATAGTCGCGAATGAATTTGCGATAAAATACCGCCATATACCTATAAAAATGATCTGAGTTCCTTTAAATTTCTGGGTACCGGAAAGTTAGCTCTCGCTTTTGTTTTCTAAGGGTTGGTCTGTATTCCTTCTTTCTAGATGATGAAACCTAAGAATTCTACCTCATCCCTTAAAAACTCGAACTTGTCGAGTTGTTTTCATATATTGGCTTCTTCAAGAACCTTAAAGATTGTTTCCACATTCTTTAAGTGTTCGCTTTCCGTTTTACCGAATATGATGATGTCGTCAATGTACACGTATAGCACCGTTTTCCAATGTGATCACGGAGTATGTCATTGAGGGTGCGTTAAAAGACGGAGGGCGCATTTTTGAGGACGAATGGAAGGCGTGTAAATTCAAAATTTCCATGATTTACACATAACGCGGTCTTTTCTATATCGGAACTCTTTAGTGGAATTTGATGGAATCCACTTTTCAGATCTACTATTGTGAACTGGTTGTTTTCCCCCAGATTTAACAGAATGTCATTGATCTCAGGTATATGGGGTATTTATCTGCAATGATAATCAAATTCAACTTTCGATAGTCTATAACCATTCTATACTTTTTTTCTCCCGAAGCATCTTCTTTATTTGGTACAATCTATACCGAGGAGTTATAAGGAGATTTGGACGGTCTGATTTTTTGTAATTGATTTACTTATTTCTCAACCTCGTTTTTTAAACATATGGGGTAAGCGTATGATCGGGAATAGGCTGGATCAGAATTGGCAGTACGGATTTCTCCTACGACACTAGTTGTGTAGGTTAGTTTCTCTTCGGGATCAGCGAAGAGTCGGGTTTAGTTTCCAATTAAACTATTAAGCTTTCTTTTTTGTTCTTGGTTAAGATGAGAATCTCGAGTGCTCATTAGTATTAACCAAATTGGATAAGTGTTGTTTTAATAAAATCTTGATGGTAGGGGTTATCGTCTTGAATCCTTAATCGGTGTGAATTATCGGTCGCAGTTGTTTTAGGCAATGATTGCCTATTATACCGTCGAATGATTGCAATTTCGGCAGGATGAAGAATTTCAGTTATCTTTTTGGTCCAAATAGGTCTATCCATGCATGGTAGGTAATCTTGATGCCACCAGCTACGGAATTCGCGATGAATGGTTTTTCGTTATCTAAAGGATTACGTACGTATTATGCTTTTATATAGTTTTTATTCGACCCTGTGTTGATTAAGAATTTAAATACTTTCGCGCTCTTCGCCCCTCTATGGTTAGGTAGGGAAGCGAAGAGCTCCTTAGTCCAAAAAATTTACGTCATCTATAAATTCGTCTTGTTTCTGTTCTTTGCCACAATTATTGCCTTCGATCTCTTCATTCGGGATCGGGTTTTCTTGTGTGCCGGTGTATTCTAGGAATGACTGGCTTATTACCAGTCAGTTAATGTCTTGGTAACAAAACTACGACTAACTTAAAATTACTCTACAAAAAATTAGCTTACGATGAAAATATGATTAATTAACTGTGACACTTCTTTTCAACTGTGGGAATCGGTTCGTTGCATGTGGTAACTTATAATAACGAATTTTATTGTGTATTCTGTATTTAAAAAATTTTGATTCACAAATTTTAATTTAGTGGAAGCCTCTACATCTCGTCTCTACATATATTAGTCTGAAATTTAGAAATTAATGTAACAAACTAACAAAATAACGACAATAAAATAGCGGAATAGTGAGCTTACACAATGAAACCGATATATACTTTTCTTCAGATGTTAAAGGCCAAGTCAAAAAATTAAAAATCATCTACGAAATTCGTTGTGGAATTTGAACCAACTAACTAACCGAATTTTATAACTTATCCCGGATTGTATAGCCATTCTAACTGTGGTGACTTGAACTATTAACATCCGTTTCTTATGAACGTTCCTAAGGTTGTAACCAAAGTAATAAGTCCATTGGTAATCGACATGTTACTCGTCCTGTATAAGCATGTGTTGAATCACCAGCAGTATTACATTTGAGTGCTTTAAATTTTGAAAATTGGAAAAATTAGAAAGAGCAAAAAACCGTAGTAATATTTTTTGTCAATCCTGGCGGTTTGATATAGGTTTTTTATTTGTTCAAAAACAATGAAAGACGTGCCATGGTATATAATAGCCACATTCGATATTTATGGCTGAAAAGAATACATAAAGATTGAGGCGGTAGCGTGTTAAAAAATATAGCTTTAAAAAGTACATTTTCGATATCGATTTACCATTTGCGGTTATGTCTAAAATTTTAAAAAAGCTTCTTAAATTGCACATATATTAAACTATATTTGTACATTTCGTGAAAATCATACAGGACGTGTCGTTTGCTGGACGAAAAATTGTATTACTTGTTCTTGGTTTTGCAAAAGCACGCGGACTCAGTGGGCCATCGAAATGTTATTTCACGCTTGTAAAATGGTAAAAATTATGTTAAACTTAAGCTACCCTAATTAATTCCAATTTCACGAATAAGTTTATATAAGTATGTAAATATCCCACCGTCAGCCAAGTTGAACATAATTTTCAGACTTTGTTTGTTTTCCGATTTAATTCTTGCTATACTATACTATATATTCTACTTTAGCTTTAACCAGAAAATTGTAAGTCTGAATGCATAACATATTTTCAATCAAGAACCTTTTACTAGTTTCTATATATGTTACAGTTCAGTATTGATTTCGAATATCGATCTGCCACCCAATTATTAATCTAAACTGCACCATCAACGATGGGGAGTTAAGCGCAGACAAACTGTTCGTAGAAAGCCTCGATAATGTAAATGATTGATGGAGTGATTTTGAGTACTAGTTCCAAACTACTATGACCAGATTTCTTTAAACCTAACGCAATACAGGCGGCGACGAGTTTTTTAATCTATTTAAATCGATAGTCCTAAAGCTATTCTAAAAAAAATTTAAAAAAAAATAGGATCTCTTTGGGGACAAAATTCACAATTCTTTATAGGCGGGTGAAGTTTGCCCTAGATCCTAAACTTTTCTTCATGAGTTAGTAAGAGTATCATGTTTTTTTAAATCTAATAATTCAACCGATTTGGTGACTTTTTTCTGCTAAACTATTGCTTTTGGTATAGGTCTACCAAACAAATAAATTTTCAAATTTTCTTGGGAAAACTCTGAAAATCTAACACAATAATGAAGTATATACCAATATGTCATTGGGTCTAAACTAGGATTAGGAGGTTGAACTCCTTTATTGTCGATTATTTCTTGGGAAAATCCTCCGAAGCTAACACCATAATGCCGAATATTCTAAGGTTGGAATTGGGTCTAAGCTATCCGAAAAATATTTCAGTTTTGAGAAAAACAGGGGATTGGGAGTTTAAGGACACCCGCAAGTTTGTAAAATATTAATATACCCTACTTTTTTAATAACTAAAATAATTTTCAGACAACTTAGACCCAGTGACATCGCGGTATGTATGTCATTACGGTATTATAGTTTCCTAGGATTTTCTCTGGAAAATTCGCTAAAACCTATAATATGTATATAAGACGTTATTATATGAGGTCATACCAAACATGGTAGCCCTAAACGTCCTATTCCTCATCGACGCATATTTGAGGAAATTGTTTTTGTTGCTTTTTAGGACAGGTTTATTAGATACGCTTAATTCACGCAGAGCAACACAAGTTTTAGGCTACGGAAACTAATTGCAGACAATTTTTAACCATCACTTTTGATCCATTATCATTATAACCGCCGTGCAATCGACCAAATCTAAACTTTGAAGCAGCAGTGAAGTTTTATTTGTAATTTCAACCTACCAAAATATATTAGGGTGGTGACGTTGTCTTATAATTGTCGACATTGATAAAAAATATTGCCAAGTAATATACGAGTACGTAATACTCCACATGTCGATAATCGCATAATCTATATGGCGTAATCTACCTAGCCCATCCCTGTGCACCATGTATCAAGCCCGTTAAATTCAAGTCTACGCAAGCTATAATGGTATCATGCGTGTTAAATCCCCAAGTGCTGTCAAGTTTTTCTCGTAAACTAAAGGAAATTACGTGCTAATTGCTTACGAATGTTTTAGATTGCTTTGTTGACACATACTTATCTTATATTATCGACTTGAGAAAAATACAAAAGGAAAAGCGAATATTTTACGTTTTGTGATGTCAGAAAACATTACAATTTAAAAGTATATTGTGCTAATCAGAGACAACAGACAACATATATAATTTGTACTTGCGAATAACATAGTGGAAAACTACGAGAAACTATTGAACATCGTATTCACGAGTCATCACAAGAATTTTACCATCGCAAATGCAATTTTTACAAAACGAGACCGAATTATACCGAGGTGTTCCTGTCAGCTTTCAACACCACTAATCCCGTGCTTTTCTTGTTCGAATAAAATTATTTTTATTTTTATTCAAATACAAAACACTTGAGAAGAAAGTGACTTTTCTCAATGTTGACAGATACTGATCATCTCGAATGTAGTGGAAAGATTGTCCAGATATACAAAAATTCTCTTACTCCGTGTTATTCATACGTACATAGCTATATCATCTAACTCGAGCTTTCACAGTCTAATGAGCTGTCTCTCTAGCTGTCTGATATATTCTAACGCCGGTCCTATGATGTTCATGTTTTTCCCTTTTACTGTCGTCCTCAAGTGAAGCTTCAACTGGACGTCCCTTACAGCGTTAATGAATACATCCATTGTAAGCTCATTCAAAACATCACTTGGAACTTTACAGTAAGCTTGTCGCGGGAGTTTAATTATGTTCTCCCTGTTTTTGTGCCTCTATCCGTACCTCAAAGTCCAATCCTTCAGAATTCTTCCGTTGCTCATCTCTTATGCAGGTACTGTTTGTAGCACATCAGCTCAGTCCCCTCTTAGTGTCAAGATTAAGGCATTTAAATCCGTTCATCAGCACCCCAACAATGTTGCACAACAGCTTGAAATTGCAACTTGAAGTTCTCGATAGGAGTTTCGCCATCTAACGATGGAGGTTTCAAAACCCCTATTACTACCAGTAGGCAGTAGTTCTATTGATGTGATTGTGCTGCTTCGCTTCGGAGTATCATTGTGGGGCAAGGGAGCGTTTACCTGGCGGGTTTCAAACTCTTTCATCCTGCCCTCCAATTGTTTCATTTCGGATGTTAGTTGATCCGATTATGGCGTCTGCTGTTTTATTTGTAACAGCAGGGCGTTAAGAACAGCTTCAATGTTTGTCAATTCCTTCGGTTGTGCAGTTGCAGCCATTCCTATTTTTGCTTGTTCTTCTTTCGCTATTGCAAAATCTCACTTCTGACACTAAATTATTACAAATTTCGGGTTCTTCTAAGCATTCGTATTGGATTTTCCAATAAAACACTTGTGTCGTTCAAATGCAAAGCACGTCATTTGCTTGTTAGACAGTTTCTTATAAAATACAAAAAATCTGACAAGACCAATGTTAAGCATTTATTCAAATTTTGTTAATAATTTTCGTTTCGGTTTCGCTAAAGTAACCTTTTGGCTCAAAAAAAATGATTGCACCTTGTTTAGTTTGGGTTTTAGAGCACTTTTAAATTTGTAAATATAGCGAGTTTTGCAACTGACCATATTTTATAACGCTTTTTGTACCTAATCAGCTTGTATTTTTATTTGAACCATTTGTGTTAGTGCTAGTGATCACAGCAACTTTTTCAATCATACCATTAAAAATTTGTGAAACTATTTCAATTAAAACACATTCGTAAATAAAAGAATAAATTAGTAATCAAGTTGTACTCTAAATTTCAGGTTGAAAACTAATGACTTTCTATAAACTAAACTTTATTGCTTACAAAAAACAAAATAATACAGAATAAAATAAAATAATATAACACATAAGAACATCTTCAGCAATATCACATAAATTATAAAATCCCTTCTTGGGAATGGGAAGTATGTGTCACCTAAAAATTCTGATTTCTATATAGTAATATTCAGACTTGCAACTAATAATAGTTCGAACTCCTTGATGTTCTTCCGATACTTCACAAATTGGGTCTTGCAACGCGTCTGGAAGCGTACTGGAATCGTTTGAATTTATAATATTATTGTAAAAAGCCAGCTCATCCATTGCTGCCCAGCTGTCACCAAAATGTTTCTTTAATAAATTATTGACATCAAGTAATTTTGCCTCGCTTATTCTGATACCGGGTTCTATTAAATTTGGATTCATCCAAGTATTTTCCTCTTTTAGTAATAGGTTTAGAAGCTCCAATATCGGATTTATAGGCCACTTCTCCGCGAACTAAAATTTTTTGAGATATTTTTGATATGATAAATCGCTTGGCTTCGTTAAATTTAAAATGCCAGCTGGAAGGAGGTTGAATTATAATCGAAGCTTCTGTTTTCCAGTCCTTCACTGGGCAATCCACATCTCCCAGCTCAATTACAGTACCGTGTGCATTGTATATTTCGATATATTCTCCTGGTTTAATAATTGTCTGTTTATTGCGTATCTGAAATTTAAAAAATGGTAAAAATACATCTTTGAAAATAATACTAATTTTGCAGCGTTGTTGGAAATAACTTTTACCTCCTTCTCTAATTTCGCGAATACCCGGTCAGGAGGTATATACGAATGCCAATTCGACTTGTTTGATGTTATCCGGTGCTTCATTCAACAACCAAGAACAAAGCATTCCAATCATTATAGAATTTTTATTCTGCCCACCGATCAGCAACTAAACTAATCGAACTCTCGCCTTTCCGTTAAGCTTTTGATTGCAAAGGCGATGGTGAACTGCTGATGAAATTTGATTGGATCCTTTCGAAAATAAATTTTCCGTCCAAGTATATAAAAAAACACATTCCTTTGATAACGGAGTTTTCGATGATCCCACGACTATTCCAAAATTATAAAAATAAATTTGTCGGCTATAATAAGCCGCTTGATCTGCGATTTTTGGTAAAACCATGTTTTTTTGACAATCGAAAGACATTGTCAATAAATCGTCTGCTTCTTCCCGTGCTAAGCCGAAAAACGCCTTTGCTCGTCTTTTATGTACCATCGATTGAACCATTAAGTTTTGTTTTCTCTTACTGTCGGTTTCAAATTTTATCCGATCCTTAAGCATAATACACATTGAGCATAAAGCAGTTGCCGCTGTTTTAAAACCGATGTTAAAGGAATTATTGAAAATATTCCGAAAGTAACTTTTTTTTATGTTTAAATCAGCTATCTCTGGATCCGATATAAATAACATAAACATCTTGTTAATATTTAGCTCACTCGGTAAAAATTGTCTTTTCGCAATCTTGCTACGGCAGAAGTGGACCTCGATTGTTCTAAATTTTATGATGAAGTTTATTACAGCATCCTATTTATATTGGTTTCGGTCAACTGGTCCGAAACCTGTAACAAAATGCCTTTTTGCAAGACGGTTCGTCCACTCGATCTTTTTTAATTTCCAATATTCCACAAAAAGCAACTTGGCATACTCTCGAGATGTTCTTATTAGCTTTTCTCACGTAGTATACTACGGACATGGTTTCTTTAGCGACGAATTTTGGCGCCAGTGTGAAGGGTTTACTGCACTTGCGTAGGTCAATAGAAACGAATCTTGCAATATTTTCGTCGAGTTTGCGTAAATCAGTTTGGAAAAGTACATAGCATCACGACCGTTAATTGTATTGCATTGAAAAGTACTAGCACTTTTTTGTGATTGCAACTTGGCACAATCGGTTGCCGCTTTTGTTTGTGTCAACAAAAATGCAGAAATTAAAATTTATAAAGAAATGCATTGGTGGCATTAAAACTAAGCCACAAGGATAGTCTCAGTTCTATTTATTTTTTAACTGAAATGGGGAACCCCCGTCATGTATGCATAAAGAGGACGTTAAGTTACTATTTCTTTATTATACAAACATAACGGTGATTCTCCGTTTCATTTAGTAAATAAATAGAAGTGCGTTTTTGGTTATGTGGCTTTATTATAATACTAGCACTGTAATTATAAACATTTAATGTCTTACCTGTTTAGTTTTTCTCGGGATCTTTTAGTATTTGAAACCTTTCGCTTTCGTGCGTTTCCACCATTTAAAATAACAATACGGTATTCTTCACTTTCCATAATACTTTGAAATACTTTTTATTGTCAAAGTTCAATTTGTTAAAATCTAAAGAAGCGATACAAAATACACGTCTGAACACTGAATATTATATTTTTTTAAACTAAATAAATGTCAAAATTTTCGCGCCAAATCTATTAGAACTTATTTAGTTTTGTTCGAAATTACTACAGAAAATAGTGAGGTTTGCACATTTTCGTTCAATATATGTGTGGTAAATATAACATTTTGCAGCACTTTCCTTTATAATCTCATTGGTTCACACTTTAGAGCACACTTTATTTTACTTGTTCAATGATCACTGGTTGAAATTAAACTGTTTTACTCTGCAACCTGGTCACGTTTATTGATCCATCAATGCAACTCTCGAACTTTCCATATTCGTCGTTGCATGAAAATTGTACAAGTATGCGTGTATTTATTCGACAGCAATCTGTGACGTATAGTTATCGTAATTTACACATTAATTGCATTTTCTCTCTCTCGCCCCATCTTTGTTCATTTCTTCTTTATCGTTTTTGTTCACGCTTTGCTTCTCGAGATATTGAAGACGGTCGTCGACCTAAATAAATATCCACTTTAAAACCTACAAATGCCCTGATGAGGATCGAACCATCCCCGATCACTTACACATTATGCTCCATAGCGTCGACTCTAATGATAATACTAACGACGATACTAATATAATTGAGTTTAACGTTAGATATCGTCACAATAACTTTGATATTTAAAAACTGGGTCTGAAATAAGTTGCTACAAGAAAAAACAACATTAGGTAAAGAACAGCAAATTTTGGAAACTGATTCGCATGATTCGCAGTGCAACGAACCATTTTCACAAAATTCTATGATTGTAAAACGTATACAGATTCCAATAGCCTGCAAGGTGCGCTATTTTACTTCTCCGTTTTGGTTTCATCGTTGCGGATAGTGCCGGTGGATCACCGTATTTTGAGGGCCTGAATAAAGTTCCGCCTTACCTGTAGTGATTTGAAAGAGTTCTTCAATATCGTATATATTTCAAGAAAAAACCCACTTCCAACACACAAAATTGTTACGAATTTCGGGCTCCTACTAAAAATTGCTCTTGTGATCGAAACCATCAATCGTTACCACACCATGTACTTTATCTGCAGCTCTAACCAAACTGATGCGATTGTGTTTAACGTTAGACATAATCGTCACAATATTCGTAAATTGCTTGAAGGAAACGATGTTTGATTAAAGTTACGGTGTTGAAAATTAGTAACGTCAAGATTATTTATGAACACTTTCAAGAACTGTTATATAAGTAGTATATTTTGGTGAAGTAACCATTGTAATACACAACAGCCTGACCACCAAATGTATAGTGCAAAAAATAAATAAAATTTTCTTACGAAATAAAAACAGTTTTTCTTAAGATTAATACGTGTATGCGTACAGCCCATATCTCCTTAACTATATATTCATAGAAACAATTATTTAATTTAACTTCCTTTATGTAATTTATACGAGTAGTGTGTTTGCCGCAAAACTTTATATAAACAAAATTTGTATTTGGTACCAAAATTTTTAAAAATTGGCACAACTATTTACTGCTGTACTTTAATCTACCCAAAAATCGCATTAACAATATCGTTATGAGAGATATGAAATTGCATACAATATGTTTGATATATCGCATTCACAAACTAATTTTCTATATATCCAAATTAAAGTTGAGTGTGAATAAAACATTACAAGCAGATATATGAATAATAATTGGCAATCGCAGATATTTGTTTACCGCATGACAAAGTTTAATTAATCAAACTGACACAATCTATATAAATGTATGCATATGTATATACGTAAAATCGTACATAAATTTGTTTTGGATTACACTATATACAAAAAACATTATAACTTAATAAAATTCAATAAAAACACGAAATATATAAAAGCATGCAATCAACTAATCAAGAAATATACAAAAATGCAATTCAAAATCGAGTTAAAATTCGTCGAGTTCAGTTGAACTTTCTGCTGTATTAAGCAACTATTGTACATAAGAAATAAAAATAATCTTGTGAAGTAGCAGAACTCACATCACTACATTTCAATTGCCACAATCAAAATGATTATGGAATCGAGTTGTACATATATGTATGTATTATGTGAATTACCTTCCATACACGCGTTAAATTGAGATAGACAATTTGCACTGAATCAATAGTTGTTAACTTTTGTTTCAAAAGCACATTACTTTTAAAAGATTATTGTAAAGCTCCATTAAATTATATTGATTTAGTTAGATCGATAATATTATTAATTCAGTCTAATGAATCAGGGACATAAAATACGAGTATATATGTATATACTTTTTAACCTGTAACACGCTCTTTCGATACATTTATTTTTACCTTATAAAGCTTTTCATCAACGCGTCGTTTTAATTGTCACTTTGCTTTGACGAAGGTATTGCAATTTATAATTTGGAAATATTTCGAAAAATTTAAGATGTTTATATATAGAAAAGGTTGGATTTGCTGCCTGCAACTTATTAATGTTAAGCTGGTATATAAACAGTTTGAATATTTAAGACTTTCTGCCAAGGAAAAAAATTTAAATTTTATCCTATAACTATCCGTCTGGATCTTTGTTGACTAATACCAGATAATTTAAATTAAATTAAAAAAATTTAAGATTAGACAAAAATCTAAATCAATTTCATTCAATCAGCATTTGGGGTGAGTATATATTGACATGTATTCGTTACGGTGATAATAAAGTTTAAGTCTCCTGACGTGAAAATTTTTTATTTTTTTATTTTAAACGATTGGAACCTACAGAGGTTCCGCACTCAATGCCACAGTGGGCACTGCAGCCTTAGCAAACTGTAAAAGTTTGAACCAAGAGATGGATAGTAACTGATCTACGTTCAAAGATCCGTACGAGAACACTAGGGATCTAGCTTCGGTCGTCCATTTCCTCCAGACAATCGTCACAAAGATCATCTTGAGCTAGTCCCATGCGTTGGAGATGAACCTTGAAACTTCCATGGCCCGTCATAAGAGCAACCAGAATTCTGAGTTGGCTCTTTTTTAAAGATAACACATATTTAGTGACCCTTACGTTGGGTTCGATGATGAACCGTTTTGCCTTACGACAACTAGGCATAGAACGCCACTTCTGCGCTTATTCATGTAAAGCGAATTTCTTAATAGCATCCTTACCACCGTTGAAAGAAGGAGGTATTGCTGTCTCTGGACCACAGAATTTACTGCGCGATCCAGCTTTCGCTAACAAGTCAGCAACCTCATTTCCCACAACGCCACAATGAGCAGGCACCCACATGACCCTTGCTCTCGAATTGGAGCAAAGGAGATTAATGAAGTGTTTGCACTCTTTGACCAGTTTGGATGTAGTCAAAGGGTTTTTAAGGATATTGAGCACCCTACCCGAGAATCAGAGCCCATCAGCAGACTACCCGAGAATCAGAGCCCATACTTTGGACAAAAGAAACCAAACCCTGCACTGACTTCTGATCGAAAGCCATCCGCGAAAAAAAACTATCGACTCAGACAACTATCTATAGAAATCCTGAGAGAGCCACAGTTCTCTCGAAGGGAAAACGACGGAGAATGAATTGGTGAAGTT
This sequence comes from Tipula unca, assembly GCA_951394425.1. Classification (NCBI taxonomy): domain Eukaryota; kingdom Metazoa; phylum Arthropoda; class Insecta; order Diptera; family Tipulidae; genus Tipula; species Tipula unca. The sequence goes on along the minus strand of OX596380.1, from coordinate 152,809,458 downwards.
AAATTCGGGCAAAACCCTGTCATTCACCATTTCAACCTCCGAAATATGTAATTTAAACTTATTAAGAATCTGTCTATGCCCTGTACAAGTCCCGAAGGTATTCCATGCCCCAATGCACCTCAGTCGAAACGCAGCAGAGCACGCCATACCTAGAATGTAAGACTGCAATTCGGGCAAGCATAGAATATACTCCATAGCAAGAACGGGAGTAGACGACATAGCCCCGGTTATAGCCCTATAGGCTGTCATCTGCAGTCCATCCAGCCTTGCTACAGAAGTTGTCAGTTTCCGACTGGCCACCATACATACAACTGCTGCATACGACAGTAAGGGTAAAACCAGTGATTTGTAGATGAATAACATCATTTAAAGGGGTCAGACCCCAGGAATTGCCAAAGGCCCTTCTGCATTGCCAAAAGATAGCAATAGCCTTTTGTAATTTATAATCAAGGTGAGATTTCCAGGAGAGTTTACTATCTAGAATAACGCCTAGGTGTTTCACGTGCTCTGTCCTTGTAATCGCTCTACCAAATAGAGTGGGAACAGATAAATTAGCACTGTCTCTACGTCTGAAAAACACAACCAGATCAGTTTTTGAGGGATTGACGTGCAACCCCTTTTCAACATACCAAACTTCCACTATATTAAGGGCGTTCTGCATCAAATCAGATAAGACGTTCAGGTATTTACCAGAAACTGTCAAAACGAGATCATTCGCGTAGCTTTGCACGATGAACGCAGATCGCTGCAATTTAATTCATCGATAACCATGAGCGACAGCAAGGGTGAGAGTACTCCTCCTTGAGGACAGCCTTTGGCTACTTTGACAGACACTGATGAGCCATCTAACTTAGTCTCAATTATGCGGGATTTGAGCATTGAGCCGATGAATCTAACAATGGTTTGATTAATATTAAAATTGGTACACGCACTCGTGATCGAAGAAAACGGTAGGTACCTACAAGAAACTCTTTGTAATTAAGTGATCTTTCGATTCTAGTAACGAGTTCATGTAGAGCAGTTTCGCAGGACTTGCCAGTTCAGTAAGCATGTTGCATGATACTGAGTGGGGAGGTAGTTAAATAGTTATCCCTAATAAATCTGTCGATGATCCTCTCTAAAGCTTTAAGAAAAGTAGAGGTCAGACTAATGGGCCTAAAAGCTTTAGGGTCGGTATAATCCGACTTGCCAGCTCTAGGTATGAAAACTATGCTCTACTCCTGCTCTAGGATCGTGGTACAGTACAGGTGAGTACGGATGGGTAGAAAACCATGCTGCAATTCAGCAGGGAAAACGCCGTCAGGACCACTCGATTTGAACGGTGCAAACGAGAAAACACTCCATTGTAGAACATCAGTAGTGATCAGTCTACGTGCTAAGTTCCAATTCGGCGTACTGACAAAAATGTCAGGAGGCTCGGAGGCAACCACACTCGAATCAACAGTGTCACATCCAGGAAAATGGACAGACAACAGTAGCTCACTAACTTCTCGCCTGCAGGAGGTGAGTTTCCCGGAAGGTAGGCGAAGGCTATCAAGTTTGCAAGTGCCATTCTTAGCCAGAATTTTGTTAAGTCTGACGAGAACAGAGAAGCTACCAAAAATCGACTCCAATCAGAGATGAGATTCGTAATTTTGGCTTTATTTTTAATTTTACGCACACTCTTCCTTAACTTTTTAAGTTCAGAACACCAGAAGGGTTTGTTAAGCTTTTTCTGGTTGTAAATAAGAGGGCACGACTTTTCAAAAGCAGTCGAAATTGCTTTCGTTAGTGCAGTTGCCTGCAAATCGAGATCTTAGTTATGATCAGAGGTGAGAATATTATCTGTCACCCTCCAATTTAGAATCAGGTCAACGATGTCACACTACAAGATTCATCAGTTCCTCTGATGGAGGGGGTGAGGTGGAATCATAGGGTAAATAGGCTGATGCAATGACAATATTAAACCGTGAGTCAGCATACACGAGGGTGATTTGCACCGCCGCAAGATCAGCCGTGCTGCACTCATTAATAAGAGCGGCCGACGTGATATTTTCGGTTATATTCGACACGCATGCACGAAACCATAAATTCGAAAACTAAAAGCTCCTAACTTATGTGCGATTTGTTTCAAAATCCTATGATTAGGAGGTTCAAACTAACTATGATTATGTTTAACCAGAATTTTGGAACATAGAATTTTGTAAAACTAAAAACCACCGGGCTTTTGATCCTCTTATTTAAAATACGGGGTAAGAGGTCCGCTCAGAGGAACATGAATGAACATTTTGATTTGGTTTAACTAAAACATTTCAAATATAGCCAGGGGTGGGTATTTACGCGTCATTTATAAATTCCTATGTTGACTTGTCGACAACTCGTCGACTATGACATCAACGTCGATAAACTAGACCTCTAGAATAATGATTTATTGAAATAGTTCAAAACAAGTTTTGAATTTGACACTTTAATGGAATAGAAAATACTCGTTTTAAAATTATTGAAAGCTTTCATAAATATTTCGGATTTCTGGGTAATGCTTTCAATGGACTTTGATGAGAAATTGTACAAATCTAAAACTTTCCGAGTGCTACGAGTATATCTGGAAATCCCAGCTTATGATTAAAATCGGACATAGGGCTCGTATTGTCGGGTATCGAGTATCCGGGTACCGGGATATTTTTCTGTTTTTTTCAGTACCCGAATACCCGGGTAATTACGACGGGTATCTCCGGTTATCTCTAAACGTGTTGTTAAATTATTCACACAAAGTTACCACGAAAGATTTATTTGAATAGCTTTCAATACGATTATATCCGAGTCAAAGTAATAAGGGAATGAACGATGGAATACAAAATTTCCCGATGTGGTATTTGAATTAACTAACCATCATTCGAACTTCAAATAGAAAATTTAAATGTTGAGAGAGAGAGATTAAAATTTATCAAAACCAAATAATTTTTTTTTTTTTTTTTTTTTTTATTGTTTTAAATATTACAACTGATTACATATATCATCTAGTAATTTCTCTATCTTTCTTATGTTCAATTTGCAGAGATATAACCCATTAGTTAGTCTCTAAAAATTTGGCCACCCTATTGTAGTCTTCCCAATTCCAGCGGTTTCTTTCTTTGGAGCCTTCGTACTCCATTTGTGTTACTCAGCATACCACGTAACTCAACATTTTCATGTTGACCAAGCCGTTGTATGTGTTTCTTTGCATGAATTGTTATTTCTTCGCTGACGTTTTCCATCCGGAGGTCCCTATATAGGTTATCGTTTCTTATGTACCAAGGAGCGTTCACTATTCCACGTAACACTTTATTTTGAAAAGCTTGTATTATTTTAATTTTGGTTTTCTTAGTACAGCCCCAAGGCTGAATACCATAAGTCCATATAGGTTTTAAAACTTGTTGGTATAGGAGCAACTTATTAGGTATTGACAGCTCTGAATACCTTCCAATTAACCAATACATTTTGCTATATTTAATGTGTAGTTCCTCCTTTTTCTTTTTAATGTGCTCTTTCCATTTTAACTTAGCATCGAGAGTCATGCCAAGATACTTGGCTGTGTTAGCATAGGGAACTTGTTTGGAATTTAGTTCTATTGGTATCATTCATTTAGCTTAATGCGCCATTTTTTGGTCCAGTTACTAAGTTGGTGCGTAGCCCGTTGCAGTTTTCTGGTTGCTTCGTCTACTTTATAACCAGTAGCTAAAATTGCAGTATCGTCCGCAAATGTTGCTATTGTTGTGCCGCTTGTGTTTGGTAAATCACTTGTGTAAAGTAAATACAACACTGGCCCTAGCACGCTACCTTGGGGAATCCCTGCAGATACCCTCTTTAGCTCGGAAAATTTTTCTTCACATCTAACGCAAAAATATCTGTTATTAATGTTAGATTTCAATATCTGAAAGTATTCTTTTGGCAAATCTCGATGCAGTTTATATTCCAATCCAGGATGCCTTACTTTATCGAAGGCCTGTGCTACATCCAGAAATATTGTTGAGCATATTTTCTTATTTTCAAGTGCATCTTCCCTGTGAATTTGCTCTATGGTGGAGTGGTATTCTCTAAATCCGAACTGATGTGGTGGTATTAGCTTTCTCTCAAGTATTATAGGTTTCATCCTTTTGTATAACAGTTTCTCAAAAATTTTCGAAAGTATGGAAGCAGAGAAATTTGCCTATATGACTTTTTATTATTAGATGGTTTGTTCGGCTTTGGTATCATAATTATTTCTGCTGCTTTCCATTGCAGAGGTACATATTTCAGTCGAAATGAAGAGTTGATTACATGAAGAAGTTTTCGCACCCCTTTCTCAGGAAGTGCCTTCACTATTTCACTTGTAATTAAATCATAGCCAGGAGATTTTTTCGAATTTATGTTATGGTTAATTTCGTTTTTCAACTCTCGTAGAGTTACAGGTGGTATTTTCCTACAATCTTCCTTGTGCACTGGTATTATATTTTCATCCGCTGATTGTCTAGCATATGGTTGGAACGTTTCTTCAAGATGAGATGCGAACAGTGCTGCTTTCTGTTTGGCACTTGTTACCCAATTTCCCTCATCATTTTTTATTGGCGGTATTTGATAATTTGGTCTTTTTAATGCTTTTGTATAGGTTTCCATAGAGAATACTCTGTTTCTTTAGTGTCTGTAAGACTACGAAGATAACGGGTGACCGATTCATTTTTTAGTTCTCTAATTCTTTGCTTAAGCTTATTGCAGAGGTAATTAAAAATTATTTTGCTTTGTGGTGCTCGGTTTCTCAACCGTTTTTCATTAACCAAGTCCCTGATCTCGACTGGATAAATGAAATTATTACGCTCCTTGTTTTGGATTACAGGGGTGCTATCCCATGCTGCTTGTTGTGTATTATTGATTAATAGTTCCACTTCATTTTCTAATTGAACCGGATCCTTGATTGGTACAAGAAGATCGGTGTTATCTTCAACCAATTTCCTAAATAATTCCCAATTTGTTTTGTTATTTGTTAGTCTAGGTGGATTTTCCTTGTTAACAATCGTGGAACTAACAGTCATAATGACGGGCGAGTGGTCTGATGAGAGACTTTCACTATTTTCTAGAAAAATGTGATTTTTGGATATACCTCTTGTAATGTAGAAATCAATTAGGTCCGGAGTTTTGCTTGTGTCAGTAGGCCAGTACGTTTTCACAATTGTAAGCTCGACCAGCGGCGTACAGTTCTCTACCCTTTGGAGTTGTTAATCTTGACCCCCAGAAAGAATTTTTTGCATTGAAATCACCTCCAATGATAAAATTAAATCCTAGCTGGTTCAATAACTTTTTATAATCCTCTTTATTTAAATTATATCTTGGAGGACAATAAATTGAACAGACATTGAATATTTTTTTATTGTTAAGTTGAATGCTGATAGTAGCTACCTGCATACTTTCTTCTTCAATTTTTATTCCCTCATGATGTTGAATATTTTCTTTCACAAATATTGTTGATCCCCCTCTTGCTCTTTCTGCTGGATGTAAAGCGTGATAAGAAACGTAACCACGTATTTTGGTGTATGAGGTTCTAGTAAGATGGCTGGATATTAATGGATATTAAACATATATCAATTTTTTCAGTATTTAAAAAGATCTCTAACTCTGGAATATGTTGGATTATTCCATTTGCATTCCAGATAACAATTCTTAATGTTTTATTTATCATATTAGTTTAGTATAATATGGATGTAATTTCATCCACTGTTTCTCGGCTATCTAGTCGCCTGTTCAAAGCATCTATGGATCTCTCTTGTCTTATAAGCCGTGTATTTAGCGCTCGATGCTTTTAAATATTTTTTCAAGCATAGATGTATCTTTGGAGTTTTTGAAATTTACTGATTTGTGTGGGGTCGTACTTTGTAGCCCGGATGCCACCACTTGTGAAAACGACTTGCGATCAGTTACTTTACTCGATATAGATGTGGTAAAGTTTCCTAGGTTAGTGTTTACGCTATTGGCTATCGGCGTTTTATAATATGATGGACCTTGCCGTGATTTGTCTCTAATTTTTTGTAGTTCTTTAGCTACTATGCACCCTCTGTAGTTTGCAGGATGTTGCTCTTTGCAGTTCACACATGTTGGAGGGGAATTTCTTTTTAGTGGACATGCCTGAGCAGGATGCCTTCCATGGCACTTTACACATCTTGGCTCTCTATTGCAGTATTTTTGCGTATGGTTAAAACCTTGGTACTTCTTGCATTGCACTATAAGCCCAGTGGATTTCCGTAGTGCTTCTATTTTAACCCTCATATTTAAAATAGCTCTTATATTAAAGATGGCTTCTATCTTTTTTTTGTTATCGAAAGTTAACATTAATAACGGGAGACCTCTTTTAGTAACTTTAAATTCGGACCCTTGTTTGACCTTCTCTCTTTTTATTATATTTGCTGCATTTTCTATTTGCAGTCCTTGTCGTTGGAGATCTTCCATAATGTCTTTTATTGAACAGGTTGGATGGAGGCCCCTGGCCATAACCTTTATTGGGCGGTTGCTTTTATTTTCATATGTATACCATTCGATTTTCTCTAAATTAAGCTTTGTTGATAATGCCCTATAAGTATCGGAGTCCGGTGTGTAGATTTTCCATACATTGTTGTTTAAGGATATTACTCTGTATTCTTTATCTGTAATGGATTTCAAAATATTTTGTACAGCTCCATACTCGGTTATACCAATAATATTAATTGGTGGTGGTTTTTCTTCTTTCGGTGGTGTGCTTTCACTTTTATCTCGTTGATCCTCATGGGGCGGTACCTTTGCCTCCTTTCTATTAGTAGATTCTGTCTGCGAGCTACTAGCTACTTCCCGAGAGTATTCTGCTTTCCTTTTCTTCAAAACCAAATAATGGTGGTACGCACGCAATCAAATATTGACTGCCAAAGAACAGGAATTTCTATATAGTGGCGGAAAATATATTTACCACAAATAAAAGTCGCTTGACACTCCTCGATCAGAGATCGATATGGGCAGTTTGTTTCCTGATCGCTAGTTCTTTATCAGATCGATTAGATCAAATGTTTTGTTTAAATTTCTAACTTTATTTCTAACGATCTTGGTAATGCTTTGGAAAGGATTTAACGGATTACAATTCAATTGACAACGTCAGCAAGTTTTTCAAAATAATCAAGTATGGAGATTTTCAAAATTCCATTATTGATAAAGGAGGTAACCAAATTCAATTTATTCACCTTGTGAAAATCGATCGAAATCTATTGTGATGCATTTGTATGTATGTATGTATGTGTAACCAAAAAACATATGTGTATGCCTAACAAAAGTTATGCTAAGTATAGTAATGTCGGTTTTTGACCAAAAATTATAAATATGAACTCAAAATGGATTAGCCAAAATATGTTAATTAGTATGACGCGTTCATTCCAGACGCAGCTGATTTGTGGTTGTCGATATATATGCCTCACAATTCCAAAAATACGGAGACGTGTTAGAAATTCGTGTTAATCTTAATTATAATTAAGATTTTAACGAGATAAGATAAAAGAGCTTTTTCTAAATGACTTCCAGGTGGTTTTTAAGAAATTTTAGATTATTCTCAATTGTCAGTTTTAACGGCTTTAATAAATTTGCATTTGTCTGTGAGTAGTATTGTTTCCTGATATTGCCGAGATATTTGGTGAGCAACGAAAAATTAACCTGTTTGTAAACACGTAGTGCATAGCTTAATTAAAGCCGTCCATAATATTTCATGAAAGATTAAACACAATAACTAGGACGTAAGTATTATGACGTTGGGTTATGACGTTGTCTACATTACGCTGACATTGTCTACATGACGAGAAATATTGGCAGATAATCTACGTAATACTTAATACGTGTTGACAACCGTGAGATGACTTAACGAAGTCTACCTCGCCAATCCCTGCTTATAACCCCTTCTTGAGCTTCCTAGATCAGCCGCTGGCTCCTTGGCTACAATTGAAATTTAAAGGCCATCCTAATGGCCATCCTAATGGATTTCCTAATGGACTGGAATAGCCACAATTTGGTCCGTATAGCTGTTGAAGGCCCTTGACATCGATCTCACTAAGATCCATCAGGTTTTTCAAATGGGAAGTTTCCATAAATTGTATTCTGTTGTACGCTAGAGTAGGACAGGTGCAGATCAGAAGAAGCACAGTTTCTTCCTCCTCCTCATCACCACAGCTATATACGACATAAATCTTGGGTGGGGACACCCAGTCTGCTCGCATGTACCCCAATGAGACAATGTCCCGTTATTACCACCGCCACCATATACCAATAGGATGCCGTCGGATCAGTTGGCCGGATCTGAACCAGTCAAGTCTAGGCCAATTTTACTTGGTTACTATACATTTGAACTGACCAACCATTTCATTTAAAGATCCCACAAATTCTGGGCTACCTTCAACGTCAGGAAGTATGATTAAAGCGTTTTACTAGCACCCTGGCTGTCCGTAAAAATGCGAATATCCCTCGTAGATATTACATTATATTTCAACCATTCCATGATGAAAAGAGAGGTGGACACCTCTCTCTGTATGGAACTCTATAAGTGAACATGTCTATTGACAAGTACCTCAGCATTCGTTTACAACAGCAATCGAATGTTAAGCTTTAACTATCGAAATCAGATACACAGTGCTGCCCACCATATTCACAAGGTAAACGTTTCCACAGTTGGAAGCATTATAGAGTCGTTAATATGTCTGTACAATGATGTGAAATTGATCAAACAATTTTTAAAAATTTCGCTGGTCAGTAATGTCATATAATGCCATGGCGTCTTGTTACTATGGGGTTGTTATTGTATGGGGCGGGCTTTGCGAATATTAATATGATCAATTCTAGCTGTTGCTTTGGAACAAATTTATAAAATTTAAACCATTTCTTACAATACATATTGCCATTTAGGTAAAGGGTAAAAAATAGAAAAAAAAATGGATGAATGAGCTAATATACGTTTGTTGCACTTGGACTAAGTTTTAGTTTTCCGACCTTCAAGATTTTCACCTATAATTTAGAACTATAAAATAGTCTATGCCGGCCAAATTAAATAGTTAAACTACGATTTGTTATTTAAATCTGAATTTTGGCCTCTGAATACTTCGTACGTCCATGTTATTCTTTTTTTCCAAGGATAGGTCGTAAACCCAATATCAAAATGTAACATGTCGGGCAGTATCCAAACGAAAATTTTATAATTTCTTGTCAACGGTATAACAACACATCCCATAAAATAGATTATAGTTGGGTTGATTTTCAGCACAGCGCCGTATCAATTTTTATTTGAAACACCATTCTGTGACCTTATTCTGTATTTCGGGGAACAACATCATCTTGACTTTCATCTTAGTTCGACAAATGTTCTACAGTAGTTTTAGTAGTTTAATGGTTGTTAGATTTTGACACTACAAAAAAAAAATTGTAATTTTAAGAATTAATAGCATATTCTTTAAGGATAATGGAAAGGTTGAGGAATGGTTGATCATTTTTAATTCTCGAACAATTTCTACTTTTGGGAAAAATCATTTACATTTTAAAATAAAAGAAGCTACCATATAAAATATAGAGACACCAACGTCTATCAAATATCGATAATGGTGATGTGACAACATCCTATTCCTGTTCTAAATGATTATTAGGAAAAGAAAGATTTCCGTGGTCTTCTCCACTTTAGAGAAACTTTTAGCCTGAGGCACTTGGCTTCCACTTTTAGGCCAGCGAGTTTCTTGAAGAGCGATGAGTTCCAGCCGACATTCATTCATGCACGTTATTAGGCCCCCCAAGTCCTTATGGTTTCCTATGTACCGATCATAAATATCGTGTCCAAGTACTTGAGCGGGGTCCGGTGTTTTTTTAGCGATATTCATTTTTCCTTTTATTTTTTTTTACCGATGTGGGTCGTCAGACCAGCAATCCTACCATTTAGTCGCCTCATATGACGAGCAATGGATACTATGGTGGCACTCTTGGAAAAGATGTTCGTGCTATTTAGGTTTAGTAGGGCATTACAGTTGGTAAAACAAAATTTATACTCGTGTTTAAACGAATAAGTCAAAGACTGATGCCAAAATACGGATTATGAGCAAAATATAAAATGTCAAAACTGCACGGTTTAACGGAACGTTCTGCCCCAGATGCCGAGGACCGTTGATTGCCTTTCAATGTTTTATTGTACATAGTTTTCATTCAGTTTCGCTTAATTTATTGGTTACTTGACAAAGCGAACATGAAACCGAACTGTAAGAAAACTTGCTAAGGGTGTCTGATGAAGATAATCGAGACACATGAGGTCATACCAAACTTGGGTGTTCTAAACCACCTAATCCGCTACTTTTTTCAAAATTGATTTTTTTCTGATAGACGATAAGATATCTTGGTGTATGCGTCAATATGGTGCCCGCTTCCTAGGATTTTCCCAAGAAAATTCAGGAAATCATGTATTTTTCCTAGCAAATTTTATTGTCCAGTAGATAAAATTCTTTATATCGAGACAATCTGCATTGCACACCAACTCATATAAGCGAAAATTATTTTTGTTGGTTTTTACTACGATTTTAGGACAAACTTCACGTGAATGTATAAATTTAATTTTTTTTTGTCTAATGTCTGTCTTTGTGCATGTTTCAAATCAAAATTAAAAAATGCTCTTTAAAAATAGTTCAAAGTCGGAAAATTCATTTCAGGGATGGTCGGGGTCGAAAGTAATTTCCTGTTAATTCGGAATTTATTACTTTCTGTAAATATACTTTGTATAAGAATGTAAAAACGGATATTATGGTCTATAGAACAAAATGGAATTACTCAGCTGAATACATATTATGTATTTTGTAATAGTTTATTTTCAACTATTCTAAGAAGTTACAACTTATATGCTATTTAATTGTTTCTATCCTATTTTTCCATGAATTTCAAATATAATTGCGAAAGTTTAGTGCAATGTTCGATTTATATATATACATAAAAGCTATGCAATGATAATTGTGAGAAGTTATTTTTTAACAAAAGTTCATGAAAGTTATATATATTGTAGTTTCAAATAATTTTTACACAGAACAGTCTCGTACATATAACATTAACAATATACACTGGACAACAACAACAAATTAATTCTATGCACTTCAGTCAAATTGCCAATTCTATAAAATAAAAAAAAGTAGCTGATGTGGCTCATTAATTTTAATTCGATTTGTTTGTACGCCACTGTCGCTATATAAATGTTAAAACACGGTTTCTATAACGAACCCGCGATATACATCAATTTAATATTTATTCCTCCCCAGCGTATTGTCAAGATTCTTGAAAATTTACATATTTATGTAAATAGGTATATGGTATGTATACCTAAACATAATTTCCGTGGAAAAAATCTCGAAAATTTGTTTGAGCATATTATTTGTTGATGGTGAGATCAGTGCTGGGAAATGTGTACCTTCACCTATACATACCGAAATGTATATATGCCACCGTTTGTTCAAAATTGAATAACACCTCTAAATATATAATATATATACAGTTTGAAAAGTCTAACTTAAGTTGACCTGCTATATAGGTGTTTTAGCACAAACTTTGTGTTAATTTTTATTTTTGCTGGACTAAAAACACTTTGGGCCAATGAATTTGTGAAAAGTATCAAAAAATCCACTATATACACAAATTGATTTTTAGATTACAAATATTTTGTATATGTATGTATGTACCCACATAAAAATATATCCTCTCTAAGCTTTATTTCAAAGTTGCTAGTTTGTAGTTTTGTTCTTGTAATATATTTATACAAAGTTGATTATTTATTGGATTTTATATTCGAACACAATATTATAACCACACATGTACATTCATATATGTATATAGTAGAAAATAATAAAAAAACTTTATTATAATAAGCTTTCCAAGTTTTGTATCGTATCTGTATAGTAAAAATAAAATATTTTGTATGTTGTGTACAAAGTTTGAAGAATTGCTTGTCCTTTCATATATAAACTGTACAACAAAAAATGAAATCGATTTTTGTATAACACAATATAAATTTCCAAAAGTATATTAGGCACAAAGTCTATTTGAAATGTCAAGGCAAAGTTCAAGAAAATATTTGTCTTTTGTTTACAAATTTGAACTGACACACACCACAAAATGTTATAAATTTTTTTTTTTTTTTGTGAATGAATTTAATTTTTTTCATTTTTCTACCTTTCCAACTGATCTATTTCGTAAAAATAAATTTATTTTGTTTTACTTCTTAGAATTTGAAATAAATTTAAATTTGATTATACGAATTATTTCAGAAAAATATTTTTTCATTTTTATAAATAAAAATAAGCGAATATAAATAACAAAGTATTTAAAAATAAAATTTAAAAAAAAAACACTCAGAAGCTTATTATATCGCTTCTGATGGCTCAGAAGATTTTTATATTTATTTTTTGTTTCTTTTTTTAATTAGAAAGATTTATAAGATTTCGCACTTAGTAATTCGGAAATTTAATTAAAGAATTTTCGAAAAAAAAAAAAATAAATAAATAAATTTAAGGTAAAGTTGGGTAGGCGAGGTGACATCTTATTACGAGTTTAATTGCTTGGGGTAAATTTTAATTCTCGTTCAAAATAAAATGCGTCACAACGGTTTATGTATTAGCAAGAATCGCCATGTGTTGGCACAATTAAACGCATTTAATTTTTGATTAGATTTTCCAAAAATTAGATTGTTTTGAGGATTCTGTTTCCGCAGGTTGGCTTTTGTTTATAAGCCTCTTCTATTGTATTGGAAAACATAAAAGATTTGTATAGCACCAACTTTATATACGCCGGTGGTCCACTAAGCAGAATCGTTGCATTTGGAATTATGAACATGAGTTCAAGCCTCGGTTTCGCATTAAATAATTTTTAATTTAATTTATTTAAGTTTTCCCTTCAATTGGCAAATATAAAGGATTTTTCATTTGGTGTGAAAAGTTTTTTCTTTAGATTTTTTGTTGGCTTTCATTGTGAATAATCTGTCTTCTCGGTTACCGATAGTTCAGTAAGGTAACTCTGAATACCTGAGTCTTCTTCTTCTCTCAATGCTCGTTTAAGGGCTTTTATAGCCTTATTCATTTTCCTTTTTTTTCCATAGCCAGCGTATTGCCCGTTTTTCTTGGGTTAACTGCAGTATATTAGGCGAAGACTTATTAACTTTGTCAAAGTAGATAAAATCAGGGGTAGCCTCTTTGCTGTTATTTCCAATATATGTGTTAAATCATTCGCCGCCGCATCAATATCTTCCGGGGTGCAAAGTTGGATATCCAATTGGGCAATTTGTTCAACTATATTTCAAGATAGAGCCCATTTAGTTAATTTATTTGTTAGACGTTGAGGTGGTTCTGCCTTTAAACCTCTGGTACTCAGAGTTATTATTATTGGTGAGTGATCGAATGATAACTCGTAGCAATCTTCTACCTGAGCATTGGTGTGAGCAATTTCTTTTGTTATACATAAATTGATTTAGCTTAACTTGAAGTGTGTTTTCAATAGTTATGACTAGAAACTTATTTTAGTCCAAGTTTCTTCTGGTGATCCTGAGAAATTTAGTTTTTCCAAAAACATATGTAAATAATTAAAAATATATAAAAATTCAGCCTCTAAAGTCTTATGTCTGGAAACGACTTGATTTGAAATGTTTTTCCAATAACTATGAATAGAAAATTATTTTAGTCCAAGTTTCGCATGTGCTGATTCTGGGAAATTGAGGTTTTCCACAATCACATGGAGACGAGTTTGCACAAACGTTTTACTGGGCCAAAATGTGTAATGTAGACAGTTTCAATTAGTTCCATGTTAAAAGTTGGGTTTACCAAAAATCATCCATACTTTGATATTGAAGATACTCAATAGCCAATGTACGGCCTTCTTTCTATCTTTTATCAAGGAACCAATTGAAACTAACTGTAATACACATTTTGGTCCAGTATCGCATTTGTGCAAACTCGTCTTTATGCACAAACCCGTCTACATGTGATTTTGAAAAATCTAAATTTCCCAGGATCTCACAAGAAACTTTTCCTACCGGTATTTATAAAAAATATTTCACAAATGTATGGAAATAAAAGGTATCTCTTTTATTCAAGAATTAAAGATCTTCTTTATCGACATATATCGGCTTGAAATTATTGGTAATTTTAGTAGTAAAGGGTTTCCCAATAAGAAGTTTCATTTTGATTTTTAATAAACGAGTATTTTTAAGAGAAATCAATGAATGTTTATTTCATTGTAAAGAGGAAGGAATGCCATTAACATTTGAAAATGATATCAACCAAATGGCCACCACGGCTACGCTTGCAACACCATATACTTTTCATGAAATTGTCAATGAACAATTCGCACATTTCCGGCTGTATGTTCTCGATAACTTCAATAATTCCATCTGTAAGTTCTTGAATCGATTATGGAGCATTGGCATAGACCCTATCTTTCACGTGGCCCTAAAGAAAAAAGTCTAAAGGTGTTAAATCACAAGATCTCGGTGGCAAATTGTGATCACCTCTTCGAGAAATAACACGGTCAGAAAACTTTTCTTGCGATTGTTTCGTTTTCGTGCCACACAAGCGGCACGTAGCGCCGTCTTGCTGAAAATAAACGTCGTTCACATCAATATCTTCTAATTCCGGCTATAAAAAAATCATTAATCATAGCTCGATAGCGCAATCCGTTCACCGTAACAGCTGCACCAGCCTCATTTTCGAAGAAGTAAGGTTCAATCAGACCGCCAGCCCTAAAACCGCACCAAACAGTGACACGTTGAGGAAAATTCTGCTTATTAACGTATAGCCTTCCAGGTGAAAATGGGCCTCTTCACTGTTGTTAATTTTTCGATGAAAATCCGGATCATTTTGATGCATTTGAAGGACCCAATCATCTTAGATACGACGTTTATGGTGATCGACCGATTTGAGTTCTTGTGTTAACTGAACTTTAAAAGCTTAAAGTCCTAACCTTATGCAAAATACGGTGTAATATCGTTTGTGGAATGTCTAATTCCAAAAATCGACGATGAATCGACCAACCTGGGTTTTTTTCAACACTACGGGCTACAGCAGCAATATTCTCAGTTGTTCTTGAGCGACGAACACGGTATCGACTCTTCACATCATTAATTTGTCCCAACAGCTCAAATTTTTCCACCAGTTGAAATTTTCCAAATTTTAACAATTTCAATGCGTTGTTGAAGTGTGTATGGTACCATTTTTAGTAATGACGTAGTTGTTACTTATCAAATGTCAAAAGATGACAGCTTCAAAATTGACAGCTGCCCAAATAGCAGGCTATTTAAAACCTATTATTGGAAAATCCTATATACAAGGCCCAACAGAACACTACAAACTATAATCACTCTAATTCGTTGACATGATTCTGCAGGATTTAATTGGTCAGATTAGTTCACACGACTCAAAAGACGCAATGAATTGGTACGAGGCTAATCTAAATCAAATTTTGGGTTCAAAAGGTTGAACAGAAATTGGAAACAGAATTTCAAGAGTTGGTGAAAGTTCTAGGCTTCGAGAAGAAACTTCTATATGAATTGAAGTAAACGGAACAATGTCGCAAGTAGCTCGCCCAGAACAACCGATCAAAATTATGCCACCAATATATTTAGTCTACATTTATTTAGAACATATTAATGTTTATGTGAAATTCGTGTTTTTAGAATTATATTTTGTATTTAGAAATTTTATAATTAAATTTTTTAATTTCATAATGATAATTTCCTTTTAATAATTAAGGTTTTAATTTAGGAATTTGTTCAAGCTTAAAATTAAATTTTTTTCATTAATAAATCAATAAATATTCTAACGCTAATATAGATTACAATTTTTAGAAGAAATTCTTCATTTAAACATCAAAATTGTATACACCTAAAGTGTTCATAAAACGCATTGTTTATTTCAACGTTTCCAGATTCGTAATTCAATAATTTCTTGTTAAATTCTTGATTAGAATCTCATTTTGAACTGTTTGTGTTAAAACTCTTCATTTTAACTTCGAAATGTATTGATAAATTTAATTTAACTACATATTTAAGCTAACACACATTATTAATTATGATGTATGCATCATAATAATAAGTATTTAACATAGATTAAGGACTTAGATAATAAATTTTTGTTTAGATTGTAATCTTTGCACACTTCTTGTTAGTTTCGTATAAAGAAAGATTCAAGAATAAAGCATTGGCAGTTTAAAAAAAAAAAAAAAAAAACTTCGAAATGGCGTTTTTTTCACAATTCTGTCAAGATTTTTCGAAAATCTATATTTTAATATTAATTTAAAATTTCGTATTCCAGAAACATTCAAAATTTGTAAATTGGAATTTTAAAATTTCAGAAATTTAAAAAGGTAAAGTAAAAAATTTAAAACTGTTGTTTTGGCCTATCTTTTCAAACTTTTCAATCAAACATTAAATTTTAAGTCATAAATGTATAAAATTCAGCCCCTGTTAGCTTCGAATTGACAATTTAACGATTTTCAAATTCTTTGGATTCAAAATATATTTGCTTAAAATAGAAGAACCAAACCAGACTCTACATTTTGAGTCCTAATATTCTTCATGTCACAATTCTATAAACAGAAACCTTACTGTCCAATTGGTTTATCAATTTGTAACCTTTTTTAATTGTTTGCCAACAAATTTTACAAAGTTTTAATGGTAAACAGAACGAAGGTGCTAGGTACCCTTGCTAAAATCATTCTATCCAAATGCAAAATATGTGTATGTACCCTATATAGCAAGTGCGGCCCCGTCATATTGAGTAAGGCCGACAGTACTCACACCATTAGTTTAGTGCCCAACAAATTTCATCATTCAAGAAAAAATTATTTTTATAAACAGATCCATCTACCCCGCCAGGCATTCACATAGTAAAACACACGAAAAAACATTTAGCACTGATTAATGATTAATTTTTCGTGTGTTTTATTATGTGAGTGCTGGTAAAGCTCGAGTAAAATGTGTGCCAAGATTTTTTATTTGTATTACAACTTATTGTAAATGGAATTTTACAATGCAACACAAAAATTGATTTTAAATTTTAATCGACCTTGCACTCACATAGTACAATAAAACACACGAAAAATTGTCTAGGCAAATGCAAGACAATTATTCGTGTGTTTTATTATGAGTTAGTGCTTGGAAAGATCGACTAAAATTTAGTATGGAATATTTTTTTTTAATTTATTTTTGTATATTGACTGTATATTTGTCCAGTAAATTACTTTATACCTAACTTATGTTTTCAAATCTGCTTGCTTATTTTATTTACGAAACATGATTGTCGAGTGATAACAATTGTAACGTAGTGGGTGACTTTTATTACTAAATGAAATTATTTACAATATTAGTGTAAATCTATATGCTAATTTTTTATAATCCAAACTTTATGTCAACAATGTGCTTAATGCTTATATACATTATGTAATGATCCATATATAGATTTATAGATACAAATTTTGAACGCGTAATCATTAAATTTTGACTTTAAAAATTTCTACAGCAAAAGCTGATGTTGGTTATATCAGCTCTGCCATACTGAATTTTTCATTTGAAATTTATTTGAACCCGATCAGATACAAATATTTTAGTACAGCAGAGCACAAGTACACTCAGTTTCTAGATTATTTTCTACTGCTATATGTCGCCTCACCGCCACTTCAATTTGGAACTAAAGACTAGTTAATGTTTCTTATAATTGTTAAAACAAAAGCACTCCTTAAAACCTTAAGTATATCTTCAAAGGTCAAGATACTTTATTGGTTATACATGTTAAGACTTGGGGACGATGAAAGTGTTGTGTGTAAATATTTGTGGAATCAATTTAGATTTCAAAGGACAGTAGCTTCAAATTCACGCATAAAAAAATAATTAGGTCATCATGCCATTTTAGAGAATGTTGAATTTATTTTCAATATTGCTGCTTAGTTTTCAATATTTAAATTATAACAAAATAGTGGACAAAACTATCTTTAGATCGAACACAATGGCCATTTATAATGTTACACTACAACAATAATCTAATTTTGAATTTAAAGGCGTTATGTTGCACCAGCCGCTTCTTTAACAAAAGCCGTTGGTAGTAGGATAGCAATGATACAAAATGTACAGCAACATTGAGTATAGCAACGGTGTAAAGTCGAGTCTGGTAATTTCGGACGCACACACCCGAAAACGAACAACAGAAAATTATTTATGAATTTAGCAAACAAAATAAACCTTTACTATAGACTATAGTTGTAACAAAAATATTAAAAACTATTAAATTTATAGTTTAAATTGCTTTAATCGGAGAATTTAATCAAACCTTAATTAATTATGGTATCTTTGATACAAAATATTAAAATTATAGAACTATTAAAACGTTTGGGTAGAGCGTTCGAGTTTTGTAAACTTTATAAATTCAAAAAAAAAATTAATTACGATCAAGTTACTTAGAATGCAAACCGAATTAAAATTTTTGTTTAATTTTGAACCCTTTCTTTTTTGGTTATGCCTAAGAGGCCCTTCCATCAAAACGTTTTATCCAAAATAAATATTTAATGTTTTATAGCTTTAAAAGTTTTTGAATTTTTTGTATATGAATGATGAGATTTAGAGCTTTTGGCAATAGGATTAAAGTACTATGAGCAACCTCGCCATATGAGATGATATCTACGACTCCAGATTGGCGTTTTAATTAAGTTTCTAAAAGTTTCTGAGTTAATTTATTTTTTCTTTAATTAAGTTTCTAAAAGTCTGAAACCAATTTTAAAATATATTAAGATTTTTATTTAAAAGCACAAAAACACATTGGTTTATATTTTGTTTTAAGACTGTATAGACGCTATAAATAAAAAGCATTTTAAAACGTGACCTAAAACGAAATAAAATATACCAATTTGAAATTAATTTTTTTTACGTAAAACACGTTTCTAATGTTGATAATTTATTGAAGAAATGACTATATTCCGAATTTTTAAACGAATTTCGGAATTATGGAAAGCTTAAAATTAAATGACTAAATTTTTGAAATGTCAAAACACTAAATTTTTCAAATTTACTTAAATCTTAACCTAAAAATTTTTAAATACAATTTTAAATGTTGAATTCAAAAATATTTAACGAAAATTTTATAATTTTATAAAAATTTGAAAATTTAGTTTCTTAGTTTAATTACGGAAATAGTAAAATTCTAAGTTTACGAATTTTCTGGATTACGCAATGAATTTCGGAATTTTTGATTTTCTGAAATTTTCACTTGAACAAATGTCTCCAATTGAAATTTCATAAATTTAATTTGGAATCTCAATTATAAATCTTAATTTTCTGAGCTTTAACGTTTCATGAGTCCTGCTGATTAAGGATTTATTAAGAATTTTTGAATTGAATCTCTCAATTTCATAGCAATTTGGTTTGATTTTGTTGCGAAATTTTTGTCTTTTAAATTGACCAAATTTTTTATTCGAAGTTTTATGATATTTAAAATTATCAATTTTGATTATAAATTTATGATTTAAAAAATTATACATTTTTTAACGTTTAGTTTTCTGCTGAATTTGACAAATTACGAACTTTTGACTTTCAATGTTTTCATGCCATGAACAAAAATTTTAATTTTTTAGTTTAGGTTAGGGACCTCAGGATTTCAGTTCAAAATTTCCAATTAATTAATTTTGTCAAATATATTATTTTTAATTATTTTTGTTAAAAGTAATAACCGCTCTATTAATTGGTTCGTTTTTACCATAATCCGTTCGAAGTTGAATTTCTTTTAAAAAAAAATTTGTATGGCGAGTTTGTCTTACGTCATTGTTTAATACAACACGGTCATGAAAAGAGCGAATGTTATAATATCACCTTCGTTCAAGAGTCTTCATATTAAAGAGGTTTAATCTATATGAATAACTTGGAAGGTTATCGAAATCGCGAGGAGAAAATAAATAATTTAGAGCGAATAATATAAATTTGTTTTGAATTGATTCAATGTTCATGATAAGAGTTCCCTACAACGCTAACACTCAAGTATAGAGCATACGGTTTTAGTAACCCAAACGTTATTAAATTCAGATTTATGAACCCTAACATGGCGCGAGATTTTGAAATAATTGAGTCATAATGAAAACTAATATTAAGTTTGGTATCCAATAAAATACCGAGGTCTTTGATATTATCAACTCATTGTAGAGGCTCGTTGTTTATGAAATAATCCAAACTTCTATATTCCATTTTACGAGTGTAACTGACGACAGAACATTTTTTTTGTATTCAAGTTGAGTTTGTGCCATTCATTCAGACGATTGAAAAATGATTCAAGAAATGAGGCATCATTGACTGTTTGGAATGTTTGAACAATTTTGAGATCGTCAGCAAAAAACAGATGGTTAATTCCAGATGATTTAATGGATAAGTCACAAATAAAAATATTGAAGAGTAGTGGTCTAAGGTGGCCGCCTTGAACTCCAGAAGAAACTGATACTTCATCAAAAAGAACATCTAGGAATTTAACTCTTTGTATTTTATTATCTCACATTGGGTGATAAAAAACTGTGAGATAATAAATTGTCCTCGCTTACGTGGATGTATTGTGGATGAATAACGTCACGTCGCTTATTACTGTTAATGAAAAAGATCACAACATTCTTCCGACTTGCTTTTACTCATGATACAACAATTGGAATTTAAAGTTAAAGATTAGCTTTGTCAGAAATAAAATTTAAATTTGGTTTATTGAAATCTCCGAATATTAAAATATTGGCTTTTTCGTTCTGCATTTTAGAAACCTGCAGAACTGCATTAAAAATATTATGATATGCATCATCATAAGATGACGGGAGAATATATAAAGAACTACTATCACAGTTATTCAATTTAGTGTCGTCATTTGAGTGACTTGTCGAACTTTTTAAAAATTCTTTTTATTACTGCCAATAATAGAATTGCCCAGATAGAATTTGTTGAAATTTTCCTTGTCGCGTTGAATATTATTAATTTTGATTGATTGGCAATGTGTGCGAACAGCGTCCTAGTCTAATTGTGTCTCTTTTGTTGTGAGGTCAAACGTTGGTTGGATATCCTTCCGAACAGAGATTTTAGAGCTGATGAACCTAATGCAGTTCCTTAATATGGAGTATAATTTGTGACCGTCCAGTCTGGAGAGAACGTACTGCCCATTTCCTTTGGTAGGCATTTCTGTTAAATTGACTGTGGGTGATTTTAAAGGATCTATAGCTGGGTGTTGATTGACTTGGGTACAAAGTTTCACCTTTTTGATAGTTAATTAATTTGTCATTGTAAGTTGAACGTTGTGATGAAAATATTATTGATTCCGATTGAAATTGCAAGTAGGTTAAACTAAAACAATATTTAATTTGCAGCACGTCCGACTTGAATAAAAGTGGAAAATTGACGATCATTGAAATTCATTGACATTTAATGTAGTGATTCGATGTAGTTTTTAATAAATGAACTCATGTGTTGGTAATTTGAAAGCCGATTTACGGAATTAAAGAAAATAAAAATTTTTTTAGAACAATTCAATCTGAGCGATCCAATTTATTGAAGAGGTTATAGATTTATCATACCACAAAGTGGTACATATTCTGGTGTACGAGAAAAACTTGTTTAAACG
Organism: Tipula unca; assembly: GCA_951394425.1. Taxonomy (NCBI): domain Eukaryota; kingdom Metazoa; phylum Arthropoda; class Insecta; order Diptera; family Tipulidae; genus Tipula; species Tipula unca. Next base: position 152,787,847 of record OX596380.1, on the reverse strand, counting down.
TTTGAAATCTCGATGACGGTATCGATTCCTTTGCGGTTTGTATTGCTATAACTTAATGATACTTAAATCAGTCTGAGAGTTCGGTGTATTTTTACTCAAAATGAACAGAAAACAAATTGCCCAGATCGGTTCAAGAAATAAAAACTTCCTACCAATATGTTCAAATTAAGCGGAAGTTTTTGTTTTTTAAATATTTTTTTTAAATGTTAGTTTTAAATTAACAATATTTCAACATTTTGCACTTATTTGTATTTCTTATTTAGACAAATTGGTTTCTCAATTTTATAATTTTTCAAACACATTTAGTTTATTCTTTTATTGCACAATCAGTACAAATTTGTTGAATTAAAGCAAAGCTGCTAGACTTCCGATTTTGAGAAGGATTTTTTTGTGGAACAATGGGATTTCCGAAAATAACGTTCTTTCTAGTTTCTGGACGCTTAATTAAATTTTTAGCTTATTTGAAGCAATTTGCATTTTCTGATCTAGAAAAGCATAGATGACCAACCCAAAGAGAAATTCAAGATGGAAACCAACAAAAATTTAGTTGAAGTTTGTAAATCGTTCGTTACTTTCGAGGCTACACACATTTTATTTTTTTACTAGTCGTTGTCGTTGAATGTTTAAATTTAAAGAGCACAGAGATCACAGAACTCATTTTAGAGGGAAAAATCCTACAAAGAATAACCGTTTTTTACGTTTCGGAATTGCAACTCCGAAATGCAATTTCTTCAGAACTTGCTATCACAAAAAAGTTATAAGAACGTAAAATATGTAACAAATTGACAGAACATTTTCCAACAATGTGGCAGAATTTTACAAAAAAGTCAATTGATAACACATTTTAAATCACAAAATTTATGTTTAATGTTTTTTTTATGACCTTACGGAACTTCTACGTTTTTTTGATGAATTAAGAACATCTAAATTATGTTTGGTGAGCGATGTAATCTGAAAAATAAATCTAAGCAAGAATTTTTTTATAATTTATAACATTTGATTGAATAGTTTCTAAGTAAGAGTCGTTACAAATCCTCGATAATCCTAATCCCTGCACCGAGCATTATTCTTCTCCTGATATTTCATTTAGTTGGCTTATTATTCGGGTTACCTTTCCCTGAAAGATTTGGTCCACAGTATTTTGTTTCCCACCTACACGCCGGAAAGCCGGTTAGGGCGTTCCTCGATCAGACACCTGGAGATGTGCTCGGTGTGAGTTCGGCATCTCCACACGAGATTTAAAAAACGAGATTTGGTCAAATGCCTAAATGTTTTATGTTTTTCAAGAACATTGAAATTGTTTAATTCATTTATGATATAATTCTATTAAAAGATGCATTAAACTTAAGTTCAGAATACGACTGAAATTTACAGCCGGCTGGCTCAAAATTTGTCAAATTCCGATATAAAATTTTAATTAAATTGAGAATTGTAAAAATCTGAATAAAAACGTTTTTTGCAAAATTTGATTTTTAAAAACCTATCCAAAGTGTCAAAAAATTTAATAAATAATTTGGCTAGCATTTTGACCATTCTGAAACAAAAATTTTCAGTTATTTTTAGGGTTTTATGAATTGGCTGTACCAACTTTCAACGCGTCAGCTAAAATGCAGATGCAAAAGTTATTTTTGAGTATATCATGGTTTTCATTAATTATTATAGCTATAGAATGCTTACATGAACTTAACATTCTAAAGTAAGTATATCAATCCCGCCAATTTTATTCTAAGAACTTTCAATTATCTGCGTGGAGTTTGAATAGTCTTGCCTCTTTCAAATATTTGTAATTTTAAAAATTTTGTAAATGTGTAAACTAAATTGTAAATGGTGATGCATCACGGTGTTACGTACTTTCCAGGGTACAATAACCATGAATCCGCATATTTTAAATGATTATAAGAAGTCTGAATTAAATCAGGAACTTCTGGGTTACAACTTTGACGTTATGATTTAAACACGAATTCGTCGTATTCGAAGTTTTAAGAATAGAAGTTTTAAAAGTTTTAAAACTTCTTATAAATTGTATGTAGGTTGAAAATCAACTAAATTATTATTGTTTCAGCAAATTGTACACGAAACAGTTAATACTATAAAAACTTTCTTGTAAATCTACTTTGTTTGCAAAGCTTCGTTAAAATCGGTATAAATAGTAAAAACTCATAAAAAATGGAATTAAATAATCGAACACTCATTGTGCACTTATACCTCGAAACTCCTTGGCGCCAGGTTTATTAATTTCATAACCAAACAATTTTCCTAAACCAACGATATATAGCGTTCTAAAACTGTATAAAGAAGGTCACAGCGTAGAAAAAGCAGCTCACAAAAATAAGAAACATGACACAAGGCCAAGCAACAACACCAGAAATGGTCAAAATGAAGGAGAATCGGCCTCATTTTATGTGAAAACACAGAAACAATTGGATGAATTTTGCTCCGAATTGTTTCTTCGTCCACCATAATCACCTGATCTAGCCCCTTGTGACAAACATGAAGAAATGGCTTTCTGGAAAAAGGTTTGTTTACTGTTTCATTCGGATGACTTATCAATCCACCCTAATCGGTACCCGGGCCTCACCTATACATAATTTAAAACGGAAACAAACGTCCTGGTAAATTATTTTTTTCCGTCCTTCTCTAAACAAGTCAGTTTGTACTCTCGTGAACATCTGGCAGCCGTACATAAAACTTTTAAATAGTATAACTTGCTACAAACATCACTATTGAAGTACAAACGTTTTAGAATTGTGCAGTTTTCAACATACATCATTAATAAAAACACGTATACGAAGTGTTTTAATGAATATAATGCTAAAGTGTCCAAATTCGACATAAACAAAGAGAACAATTACGGAGTAATTATTTTCTATTGTCCTTAACAAAACTTAAATAACAAACGACAAATAACTTTGTACAAAATACTGTAAAAAAATTATTTTTTCGAGTAGAAAGAAATTAAATTTTTAAAATTAATTCAACTAGTTTGTATTCCAAAGAAGTATAGTTTTCATATTATATAACTTTAAAAGTTATAAAAATGTTTTCAAGCAAAATTGGTGTGATAAAAAAAACTCGTTCACTGTTGTGTATTATATACGAGACGAGTATAATGTATAGAAATATAAAATGATAATCGTGCCGAATTATAATCAAAACAATTTTTTTCCTAACAACGTGATACTATCTATTAATGTTGTGGACGCCACGTTGAGCGAGTTTCTGGATGTTTCAAGCATATAGATTTTAGATAGGAATCCAAATTTATACCTCAATCATAGTATGTATTGAAGAATAATATTATTTGAACAAGAGTATCCTTCATTTTGGTTACGTCGATTACGGCCTTATTTTTCTGACATAAAAAATTGTCGTAACGTAAAGCTGATATTCTATACTACTGGTTCAGTCAAATGATTTGATAATACTTATTAGAACTACAACAGTTTTTTCGGGTCCTAAACTATTTTTCTGTTTTTGGCGAATTAGATCTGTAGTTCCAGTATTTGAATACTATGCTGCCATCTATTTAGTAATAGCTTAACTAAATAATAGTCGAATCCACGAACCTTGTATAATGAAAAACTGTCACTTTGTATTATGTGATAAAATTTAGTATTTTGACAATTTGTTCAAAAACTATCAATATTATAAATTTGATTGCTGTATTTTTCTGTGTAAACTAATTTTGATAATTAATAGCATAAATATTTAGTTATTTTGCGGTATTATTGTTTACAATATTGTGGTTTTATTAATAATTATATTGATTCAATAAATTTTTTTAAAATTATGAGAATTACAAAATTTGGGGTTTTCACACCCACAAATTAAATACACTCAAATAAATATATTGTTGATATGTATATAAATATATTATGTAGCTATATGTGTACGTACTGTTGGGTTAATTTTGTTAAAGTGCTCTTCCCAGTATACCTGCATCATATCATCTTTTACTTCCCAACATAATACATAAATTACTATCCTTAACACATAGTATCAAAGGTTAGAGCTATAAATAAAATTATGTAAATTATTTTGAACAAAATTGTATATTTGGTGTTGTACTGCATACTATAATTATTGTATAGTACCAAGCAAGTTATCATAGTTATTTGTAAAATAGAATATCACGTTTTAAAATGCATTTCTGACATGCAGCTAAAGCTATAGTCTATGTATATGTACAAATCAAAAAATGGTGGATATATAAAACAAACATATAATGAAAAAATTCTTATATAACACCGACTGACATGAAAATCAACACATGTCTGCGTGTAAGCTTTATTGATACAATGTGTATCAGGTGATTTTTTTTCTTTAAAATGCCAGTGACCGAAAACCACGTTTAACTCATCTCTATTTGACCAAATTTGTGTTTTATAAGTTGATAGTTTTTATGGTTAAAAATCGATGGAATATTCTAAATTGCTGGAGATTTTAAATTGTGTTTTTTTCGTCACAAATTCTAGTATCCCTATTTTGTACACGGACTATACATGTCCGTCTTTTAATTGGCCATTGCATAGCAACATACGAGCCTGTACTAACATGAACGTGGGTCTTAGATGTTTTCAATTTAATAACCGATCGTAATCGGAAGATGAAATATCCCTTTTGCACCCCGCCTCTGTTGGAATTTGAACCCGGTACCTCCCGATCTAAACGTCGGAGATTTAGCGGTTGCGCTATTGAAATACTTGGTTAGATGTTTGGGTCAACATTACTCCAACTATTTTTACTAAACTACATTTGAACGATCCAAATGAAATGACACAGCATTTATATCTCTGAGACCTATTCAAAACTATATTAACCATCGCCAACGAACCTCTATTACAGATTTTAGATTTTTGGAGAAATATTTATATAACCATGGCTCAGGTCATTTCTAGACATTTTTAAAATGGTATCATCCATCGTAAACAGGCTTCTAGATTCACCCATTTTTGACTACAGCATTTATAATATTCAAGATTTATTGATAAAGATATCAGGCATTGCAATCGGATCTCTATTACGGATTATAGATTTCTGAACAAAATGTTCTTACTACTGGCTCAGACAATTTTTAATAATCTACACTTTTATATTAATTGTGTAGAAATAATTGAGCGTTCCAAATGAAAACTGTAGTGGCCGCCACAATTATATGTTAAGTTAAATATTTGACGACTGCTCGCTGCAGTGAGCTATGTTTTTCGATAAAGCCGCTTGTACTGTACCTACTGCAATGGGAGATAAGCCCGCAGATGATCTGGTATCACTATCAGCTAAGATTTTCGAAGTCACAACGCTTACCTTGGCGACAGTTATTCCCTCAGAACCATGAATCGGAAACCAAGAATCTGCAGAAAACGTCGTTGCTTGGCATATGCCAACCGTCATCTTCTGTGGTATCATCATGCGAAGATTATTATCGAATAACCACCGTCACCACACCAATTTTTCCATTGCAACTAAATGGATGTGGGGTGTTTTTAAAAATTAATTTGGTCAGAGCTTATCATTTTATCCCAATAGCGCCCGCAGACGGGCCTAAAAGACAAGTACTATCTTAAACAACTGTGTGAACGCCTCGTCAAATTTGAAGTCGAAATTTATCGAAATTACAAAATACGTTTCCGGTGTTTCTTTTCTTGAGTTCCTCAGTCACCAAATTGCCCCAGATGACTTAACACCCTCGCTACGAAGAGTTGAAGAACATTTTCCTACGCCAACTTCAATTCAATGGTGAATTACTAACATCGATTCATTCCAAAGCTAGCCGAATGACTGTCTCCAATTTATGACCATGGCCAAAAAAAGGTTTTGTTTTGGCACGGTGAGAGCAATGAGTCATTCGCCAAAATTAAAAAATTAAAAAAGGCTCGTCACGAAATAGCACATCCACTAGTACGTCTGGTAGTGCTGTATAGGAGCAGTCCTACAGCAAGGGAATGTAGATTATTGGCGACCTTAATGATCTTTCTCACAAAAGCTGTTGCTGCTCTTTGCTATTTATTTAGACAATTTACTGTCTATACGTATCATAAGCCACTAATCAAATTGACGAGGATTCAACATATAGAAAGTTAGCAAAATATGGTCGCTGACACATTGTCACGGAATATAGCGATCACGTTTCCACAATAGACTCCGTCATTCTAGACTTAAGAATTTAGCTCAGAACTCACGATCATTCCAGAATTTAAAATTTATTGCAAAACATCAACAACCGTCAATTGACCATTTGTTCCGGCATTTTATAAACATATAGTGTTCGATGCTCGGCAGGCGGCCTATCTCATTTAAGTATATTCGAGCAACGTGATAATTTATTTCAAGAAGTTTTTGGTCGAAAATGAACGCAGACATTTCACACTGTAAGAACAAGGTTCATTAAAATATATGAAGCCCGAATCCGGACAGTTAAAACTGCCTTCTGAACGGTTCAGGATGTAGTGGGACCATTGCCACCATCCGGTAAGTGATGTGACCAAGATTGTTGATCGCTTTACTCGTTGGCTTGAGGCATACCGCATTTCAAAAAGCATCGCTGCCACTAGTGCTAAGACGTTTGTCGAGCGGTACGTTTCAAGATTTGAAATCACGACAGATCAAAGCTTTCCATTCGAGTCTAAACTCTTGTTTGAATTAACGCGTTTACTAGGCGCTCATAGAATCCACTGCCTATATCATTTGCAGGCAAATCGTATTGTCAAAAGATTTCACCGACAACTTAAAATTTCCCTCAAATCTTGAGAAATTATACAATTAAATGGAGCAATGAACCCTAATACCTTTTTTTTAAACAAATACCAACACACACACATTAGTTAGAGACTTTTCGGCTAGTGGATTTATTGTCCTTTGAAAGCTGAACAGTATTTTGTACACGGCTACATGTCCGTCTTTTAATTATCCATCTGCACACTGCATAGCTCCATGCTAGCCTGTACGAACATAAACGATGGGTCAGCTCATGAGTTCTACATTACAACAGAGGGTTATAGATGTTTTCAATTTAATCACCGATCGTAATCTGGAGATGAAAAATCCCTTTTGCATCCCGCCTCTGTTTGGATTCGAACGCGATACCTCCTGATCCAAACGTCGCAGCTTTAGCAACTGCGCTATTTGCTCGGTAAAAGCCTACATATAATTACAGAATTACACCACCTTGAAGTTAATCCAGGATTTCCTCTCAAGTATTTTTGAAAAAATACCTCTGACAACACAAGTGTTCATAATCCATCCCAGACTTTTTAAAAATACATATTTAATTAAAACAGTTGCTTCAACCTAGGATTAAGAAAACAAAGGAACACAAATCGATACAATAGTAAAATCCGTAGGTTTTCTCTGCAACCATTCTTAAAAAATTACAGTAGCTCACATTACATAAACTTTTAGTGCAACCTTAAAGATCCTACCAATGTGTCAGTCAAATAAACCAATGTCCGTGAAAGTTGTCATAATAGGTAAAATATTTCCATCTAATGTAAGTCAAATTATATTAAAATCCAATAGGTATCGCAACCACCGGCTGGGAGAAGATTACCGAACACAAAAGATTAAATTTAATTTTTCCGGACGGAATGATATTTTACTCTACGCTGTTTTTCGTGCAGAGAGGCTTTTATGTTTTTGGCGAGGACACAAATATTTTATTTTTCAAAAGTTTTTTTTCGGGATGATTTTCGGGCTAACTTCACATACATGCTACAAACTAGTGCATTTTTTCAAATCGCAAAAATATCGTGGGTTGTTGACATTGTCTTAATTGTTGACCTTGATAAAACACCTTGCCAAGCAATCTATGTGACGTTTTACCAGTCGAGAACCGCGTATTTCCCACATAAATTTAACTACAAACAGAATTACATCTGATTTCCTTTGGTTGTTACCAGCAGGTTGGTGGTCAAGTAATTATTGGTGTTATTGGTTTTTAATTTTCGACCAGATCGAATGGTGCGAGTGTTATTGGTATTCCATTCTTTAAAGGCCATGATAACTTGCTCTGACTTAAAGATGGATTTGTATCGTTGGATTTCAACGGCGATGGTTTATGGTGGCTAGGTTTGTTATAAAATTCTGTCAATTCACTGGTTGTTGAATCAAAATCCATCGAAAGTTCGTTGGGATAATTAGCTACATCCGCTATCGAATCATCAGAACTAAAATCATCCATGCAGTGTGTCGTTTCTATACCATGTGCCATGAGAGCTGCAGATGCTGCGGTAACCGAAAGAGCACTAAAAAAATATTGTAATAAGACTACATTACTGAATGTAGAAACAAAATCAACAGACAGACCAAAGTTTTAGAATAATTTGCCCAGCATAACTATATAATATTCCCATGAAAATATAAAAAACTTCCCCGATTTCAATGTTTACTTTTAGTATTAGCGAAAAACTGAATTAATTAGTAAATAGCGTGGGTTGTAGTTCGTATAAAAACTGAATTTTACACAAAAGATAGTAACTTATGTAAAATTACTATGCTTTGTATGAAATATTCTGTTTATATAATTTAAATAAAAAAATTGTAAACATACATAACCTAGCAATTTTCAAAACTAGTAAAAGCTAAACCTAGCAACTCATAGTTGCTGCAATTCAAACGGTCAAAAGTTATCAAAGCAAGCGTAATGGTTGCTTACAGGGTTCTTAACTTAATCACAAAGAGAAAATAACGACTTGCTCGGGATCGTTATTTTTCCACCAAATAAATTTTACATATTAAAAAGTCCTTGATGAGTATTTTGGTACCAACTGTATATTTTTTTAATTGACGATGGATTATTTACGCTGGTGTTGTCAGAGGTATTTAAAAAAAACCTGGGATAACTTCAAAATCTCAAAATTAAAATTAAAAGTCAAGTCTATGGACTGCAAAACTATATTGTGAATATCTTGTGTTTTGAAGTCATGCTCCACTGAATCGAAAGGCACAGAAAACTATCACATCAAAATTTTCCCATGAACTTGATAATAAATATTGGTTGTAAGAATTTATTCATATATAAGCTTTCTATTGTACACATGTTTGAAAAGCTCAATGCCTCCGCACTCAGTATTATTGAGCATTGCAAGCTTAAGTTATATTGTGTATTGTCATTGTGTATATAGCGACAAACATAATTATATGCAATATTGGCGTCTCTGTTAACATTTTTAAAATGTTGACCATTTGAATTTTTTTTTCAAGATAATTCCAACGATTTGTTCAGCTCTGGTTAAAATTCACGATCCAACGTGTTTTAGGGTTTAAGTAGTTCTGAAAACATTATAAAGCCTTCGACTATATTGTGTGCAATTCGCATTATCTAAATGGTGACTTATGTTTTTTGGAAGAGATCCGAAACCAAAATTTGTCAAAGTTGAAAGTTATGCGAAATTTAAGTTTTAGAGGAAATCGGTATTTTACAAATTTTATGAAAAAATTGTAGGAAATTTGATTTGCGATTTTAATCAGCTTCCAATTATTAAATTCGTATAACCACTGCATATATACACAGGGCATTTACGCATCATCTATTGTTTTCTACGTCAACGTGTCGACAATCCGTAGAAAACATCAACAACGTAGACAACGTCAATAATGTAGAGAATCCCTAGAGTGATTTTGTGAATTATTTCTAAACCACGGTGACCAAATTTCTTTAGGATAAATGTAAAAAAATTTACAAGAAGATTATGATTTACATTAAAATTGAATAGAAGATCTCTGATGGTAACACGAATTCGAGTACAGGAAGGCTATGAGCTACTGAGTTATTCAAAAATCAAATTATTCAGATAAACAGAATTTTGTCCGCTTAACGTGCCCGGCTGCTCTATGACCAAATTTTGACAAAATTTAGTGAATGAGCTGTGATGGAAGACGAATCGTACATAAAATTGGATTTGAAACAGGGTAACAGGTGAAAATTTGCATCTTGCAAAAAATAGCGACAATGCGCTCCCGCTAAATATAATCATATCAACTTTGATGAATTTGCAAAAAAGAGTTAAGATGGCAAGCGTTTTACAGTTGGCGACTTACAGTTGTCTTTGTTGCATTCATGAATTCTTTGTAAGCAATTCATCGCGAACCGTGATGGCAAATCAGGGCGGCAATTAATTTACTATCAAATTTGACATATTGGAAGGAAACTGGGCCACGGGGCAAGGTTAATTGCTTGACTATGATGGAGCTCGACATGTTGGATATAAATAAAATTTTAAATATATGAAATATGACCAACTTCAACGGAACTATATGTTGAATAGAAATAGGATTTTTAAGTGATTTTTGATTTAAAAAAAGTGGGATTAAATAATTTTTGAATATGGCCAAATAGAATAGAGCTCGGCCGAAGTTTTGTTATGTGGCATTCACTGATTAAGATTAAATTTCTTCACTTATAAATGTTATGTAACAAAATATGTCCTCTTTGTGAAAATTTGTTAAATTAGTGTAACATAATACATATTATCTGGGAGAGATTTGTCTTCAATTCAAAAAAAAAAAAAACAATTTTAGGATTACCTTAAATCAAATTTTACAGAAATATAGCCTCTCATTCCAACAAAAAGTATGAAAAGGAACAACTTGGCAAGGTCTTCATGTGGGGACTATAGGAGGTTAAACACCGTCACCATTCCTAACCATTAGCCAATCTCCCACATACAAAATTTCTCTTTGAACATACTCTGCTGAAGTATATCCTCTAAAATTGACCTTGGCAGGGCATATCATTTAATTCCTGTTACAACAGAGGATATTTCGAAAACAGCAATAACCATTCCTTTTAGCTGATTTGAATTCACGCGAGTGTTTCTTGGTTTGTGCAACTCTGCTCCGACATTTGAAAAGTTCGTGAACGATGTATTTAGAGGGTTGGAACTCGTGTTTGCATACATCGATGCTATTCTTGTAGCTTCTTAAATCAGAAGAAGAGCATTTGCAAATACTACTTAAAAGGCTTGCAGATGATGGTATCAATATCAGAACTTCAAAATGCGTTTTTGGTGTTAATTCTTTTAACTTCCTAAATCACAAAATTACCCCTCAGGGAATATTCCCATCCGAGGAACGAGTTGAAGCGATATCGGAATTTCCAGTGCCTACATCCATTCGACAAATTTAACATTTTATTGGCATAGTTAATTATTGCTTTGTACCAAAACTATAGCTGAATTGTTATCGCCGATTGAAGCACATATAGTTTTGTTACTCACAAAACCAAAAACAGCAACAAATTCAACTTGGTCAGAAGGTCAACCATTTACTCAGACTAAAAGTAGGCTTGCTCATGCAACACTATTGGATCTTCCTTTAGATGATGCAGTGTTCATAATATTATTACTGATGGATCGAACACCGCAGTCGGATCCATCGTACAGCAGGGAACATTTAGAATTTTTCTTCAAAAAGAAACGAAATATTCTGCACTTGATATATAGTTACTCGCGCCATTTACTTAGCAGTTAAACAATTTCCATATCTTGTAGAAGGTCGAGAATTTACGATTTACACCGCCTACAAGTGCAATAAGCTGCAAAACAGAAAGAGGTCCACGACAAGCTTCATTTGAATTTTGTTTCGCAGTTTTCAAGGGACATACAATATATTATAGGCAATGTTGTAAAAAAACACTAGATCTCAAATCAATTTTGGAATTACAGCAGCCTGACGAGGCACGTTAGAAATTAAAGTTCAACGTACAAACTTGAGTGCTTTTAATTTCCAGGTTTATATATTTATTGTGAAACTGGAAAACCGCCCATATCTTTCAGAACTACTAAATCGATAAGCTTTCGAGGCTCTGCATAACATCAAAATTAGAACAATTTAAACAGTCCTTTGGTTATTTTGAATACATTCATTTAGCAGGTTATCTTATATGAATGATATTACTACTGCAACTGTTGCAAAAAGTTTTGTGGGAAATTTTGGGTACCTGTATATATTACTACTGATCAAGGAAGCCAATTCTAATCTAAACTGTTCTCAGAATTAATATAGCTTCTAGGCACAAACGGAATTTGGACAACCCCTTACCGCCCGAGAGGACTTGAACCAGCAGACTTCGAACAGATTATTAAAAATCAATGAAATTCGTAATCTAGTTCCAGCTGCGCCACAACATGCTCTGAAAAACGATATATTTATTACAGAAACGCTGGATGAATGTGAGTTCGTTTATATCATAGTAGATAAGATTTGTACTCGGATGACATCGCCTTACGAAGGCCACATAAGGTAATTCGACGATTCAGAAAACATTTTGTGGTGGACATTAATGTAAAAAAACACATCCCCAAAACCAAAATGTGATCAGTTTTCAGTTTAAAAAAAAAATATTCTTTGTTTTATTCCCGTAACCTTTACTCGAATGATGTGAGGTCCATCTCCACCATGTTGCAACTCCTGACCGCGATGAATTATTCTCCAGAAGTTTGTGTAAATTCATCCGCCCAGTTAACAAGCGCATTATAGCAATACCTGCTAAAACTTATCCAAGCCTACCGGTTTTTGGGGTATCAAAAAATATTTGACAGTAGTGAGAAGAATGCTGAAGAAGAATGGCAGATGCGATACAAATTATTAAATCCAGTGAATGATGCGAACGAGAGATATTTTGGATATTATTCTGGTCTGCTTACCAAACCACCAAACATTTTTCTTTCATGTTAATAAATTCAGCTCAAAAGCGTCCAGATTGCAGCCCGAAATTTTTAAACTGATTGTTATGCACCCAATTAAGATTGGATGTTCATTGTTCACACAATAATGGAATACCACAAAATTTAAAAAAAACCGAGAGAAGTTCGTTAACCTCAAACAACAATTCAATTTAATTTCTTGTCCTAAACATTCAGTCCATTTTTAGAATTTTGATCTGGACACCCAACTTCGGACTATAAAAATACAATATTACGTATATACATATGTATATATGGGATAAGACATTTGTGTGTTGAATATACCAAAGATACAGAATAATATTGAATTTCAATCAGTTTATTGTGCCAATACAATAAAGACCATTTTATTATTTCGGTATTGATGTGGCATTGAAAATCGGAAAAATTGAAAATGTTCGTTTCGAAATTTGTACGTATGTGTATAGGTATAAGACGAATAAAAATTACATTACTACCTCACGTTTCACTACATTTCATTTTATTACGGTTCATTCATTCACTTTTATTTCTTGTGTATTTAAAATGTACAAATTTGATTTTTTTATATTTTGTATTAAATAGAAATCGAAAATGAAAATAAAATTTTATTATCAATTATCTGCAAGAAAATATTGTTGTGCGTGGTGTTAAACGCAGCTGGGTATATATGTGATTATAGTGGTGGTTCGGTATTGGTTCCAATCTATATGTAAATTTAATTTGTATTCCAAAATGGTTCTAATTAGGCAGAAAGTATAATATTATGTGCGATACGCGCCTGAATAGGTTTTGTTATCAACGATATTGTTGTAATCAAATTAGTGTATATATGGAAATTAATTTACCACACATTTACATTATATACATAATTGCTACTATTGTCATAAATTTTTTTTATTTATAATAATTTAAACAACAATTAATTATTTAACATAATTATGCCTAAATAATTTTATACAAAATACCAAAATTATTATTGTTATAAAATTACCATATATATGTATGTGGGTTGACTAATGGACTGTATATGAACTAATTTCGAATTGTGTATACCTGTAACTAGGATATAGGTGAAATAATGCCAAGTGGTGCGAAGTTGATTTAAAAATCAGCAGGATTTATTATACATTTTAAACCACCCATGGAAAATGCATTATTCTGTTGTTACGTGTTTCACGTCATTTAAATTAAATTCAACAAAAAAAAATGTTTTTATGATGCGAAAACATGCTACAAAACTCGAATGTGTAAAATCATAAAAAAATGATTACGAATTTTACTACTTAGTCAAGTAATTTAATAATTAAAATTTTATTGAAATCGCTTAAACAAATTATACACTTTTCAAACCACTTTAAAAATGGTATATATGAATGTTTAAATCCATTTGTAATTCGAGAAGGTAGACAAAGCGTTATAGTTTTCAAAAAAATTTATAAAGAATAATTGCCTATACGTATAGAACTGATTGAGAGCACGGATCACGGAATGGTGTTCACAAGTCCCTGCGGGTTGCAACCAGTCATACATTCCTGTTTTCGCACTAAAAGAAAGAAGGATTTTTGTAATGGCCTCATTAGACCTGTATCTTGACATTTTTGACAGTGATAGTGTAAAAGCATACATTGTGGATTGAAATTGGAAAAGAAATTGGAAGCTATGCTGTAATATAATCAGAGAAGAAACCAATTTTTAAAGTAGTGAAATTTGAAATTTTGTGAAGCCTAAGTGTTTGATTTAATCCAACAGCGTTTGAAATTTACTCGTAACTCTGGGACAGCTCTACTCGCAGCACAGGTTAATCGCTTTATAAAGTTTTTATAGCCTCGGAGATATTACCATAAAAGATATCACAATTAGCGTAGATCACTCACACGATTATACCACTCTCAAAAGTGTTCGAGAATCGTAGATAACGTGCTTTTAGAAGGCTTATTTCATCATATCTTCAGATGCAAAATGCAAAAATAAATTAAACATTACTACTTGAAAATTTAGGGAATTTCTTCAGATTCTAAAATAAATTCCATAAATATTTCAAAATTAACAAAATATTTTAAAATTCTGGAAAAACTTTAAATGTCACTGTTTTCAAGAAAATATTTTTAAAATTCGAAAGCAAGGCAGCCGCCGATAGAGTGTATCCTATCATCATCATCTTCAAGGCATTCATCACATATGGCATTGCTGGCTAGTCCTATGCGATGAAGATCACCCTTGAAACGGCCATGGCCAGTAAGCATCGATATACTAGTATTCTTAAGTTATGCTTTTTTAATGAAAGAGCGTAATTCGTCAGCTTCGAGTTGCAACACGCTTGCTTTAAGTGAAGTAGAGCAGCATTTTGGATAATTTTTTTACTAGTGTAAAGAGACAAAGGAGCAGCAGGTTCAGGTCCAACGAAACATGAATGTGAGCCACAAACTTCACCAAATGGTCTGTGATTTCATTATACCTTCAATTTCATAATGCGCAGGTTCCCATAAGACCGTAACTTTGTTATTACGGCAGAGAACATTCAAAAAATTCTTACAATCCTTCACCAGTTTTGAGTTGGTCAAAGGATTATTTAAGGAGTTGAGCACAGATTTACTGTCAGTATACAGAAAATAATATCTTCACCATGAAGCGCGAAATGATTAGCTGTAATGGCACAGCAAGTAACCGCGATTAATTCCGCTAGAAAAGTAGTACAGTTAGTACCCAAACTGCCAGAAGTTCTCAAAATCAGCGACATGCAGCAGATACCGAAGCCAGCACCCTGTTCAGAAAGCAAACCATCTGAATAAAATGATAGCGATTCAAATATTCGCTTGAGAAAGTTTTAGGTGACAAGCCGGAAGAGTTACCAAAACTTCTTGTGGATTTTTGTAGTGTGTAATCAAGATGATACTTCCAAGAGAGTTTATTATCTAAAATAATATCAAGGTGTTTGACGTAAATTGAGCTATTAATCTTACACCAGTCTAGTGAATATACAACTAAGTCAGTTTTAGACGGGTTCACATGTAACCCCTTATCAAGGCACCAATGTTCTACAATAAGAAGAGCGTGTTGCGTTAAATCAGATAAGACATTCAAATGGTTACCAGAAACTGTTAGAACCAGGTCATCATTGTAACTTTCAGCAATGAGACCGGATTCTTGAAGTTTTACAAGGATATCGTGAATAACCAAAAGCTACAACAGAGGTGAAAGCACCTCCAATTTTGACTGAAACCGCGATTTCATTTAGCACGGATCATATTAAACGATGTACTTTCGAAGACTTCTGCAATATCCAGGAAAGTACCCACAAGAAACTCACCATTTTTCAATGATCTTTCAATCCTAGTTACAAGTTCATGTAGTCCAGTTTCACAGGATTTGCCAACCCTGTAAGCAATAAGAAGAATTCCATGATGTAATTCAGCGGGACAAATATTATCAGGACCGGCAGATTTATAAGGTACGAAGGAGAATATAATCCAACGCAAAACCTCATGATTTATTAATCTGCAAGCTAAATTCAAATCAGGAGTTTCAACAATAACGTTAGCGTTTTCGACAATATTGTGGGAATTTAGAGTGCTCCAACCCGGGAAATGAGTAGAAAGAACTGGTTCACCTATACTTCCTTTTTAGAGGAAGTATAAGCTCTACCATTAGGTAGTCGAAGTCAATCGAGTCTACACGTATTATTTCTACTCAAGGTTTTGTTTAGTCTAACTACGATTAGAACACCAAAAAGGTTTGTTCCGAGTTTTATGATTGACACAATGATAAGTGGACACGAAATGTCGAATGCAGTTGAAATTGCTTTCGACAGTGTAGAAGACTGCAACACGATATCCACAGTTCCTTCCTTGATTCAAGTATGGAACCAAGCTCATAAAAGAATGAATCCCAATCGGTTAACTTCCTGTTTCGGTAAGGTTTAAGTTTGATATTAAAAGAAATACAGCTATTATCAGAGGTGAGAATGTCATTCGTCACTCTTCTGATTAAAATTGACTCAGTAATGAACATGGAGTACAAACTCCAGTGTGGGAGTTAAAACAATCAATAGTAATTCGTGCAGCTGCAAGATCAGCCTAGCGTTAACATTATTTCATATATAAATGCACGCTCTGGTTTTCGCGGCATCATTTTTAGAAATAATTCTCCCACTAGAGGTGTTGAGTCCAGAAACAGAAACATCATAAATATAGGGTTCCTGAATTAAGCAAAAGCTTCTTAGTTCTTGTGTTAGGCCAAGAAGTTGTATATTGCTTCAGTATTGGTTTGATGCAGTAATCTTCTTTCATGTTTGATGGTAAATTCCTAGATCACTCCAACAATCCATTTCACATTTATATTTAATTCCTCGTTGGTTACATAGCGGTAAGCATTCGTTATTGCACGTAGAAATTTGTTTTAACAACTTTGAATGGTTAAACGATTTAATTGTTTAGTACAGTCCCAGATTTAGATACTATACGACCAAATTGGTTTAGTTATCGATTCGTAGATATCGTAGTTATCGATTTCGAGTCTCCACTTTTTATTAACATTTACCTTACTTTGTCTGGGTTGAGCGACTTCCTTCTCAAACTCCTCTTCATCCGTAAAATATTCATTGTTTAGATTCTGTAAGCTCTGGCTTCTAACATTAATAGACATAGAAGGTTTCATTTCCCTCTCTAGTGTTTCAATTCTGCTTTGTAAGTTTACCATCATATCTTGGTATTTTATTATACCTTACACCTCATATTGCTAAAATTTTATCCTTAGCTCAATATTCTGCTGCTCAAGCGGGACCAATTTTGAGATCATTTCATTGCCGTCTTGTCGCAGACGGTGTCTTTGCTCTCATACAGATGAGTGTTTATAATGTATTAGAGGTAGGAGGCTTATACTTCTATCTGTTGTATAGTAGCTAAGTTTCCCTTTCCACTACTAAAGCATTGCGGTCGCTGGATGTCGACGACTGGAAGCCCATTCGCTCACTTTCCGAAGTCACCGGTATTGGGTATCCTAATTTCCCCACCGTTGCATTATTCTTCTCGCGATATATCATAGCTAGTCTATTATTCGGGGTACCTTCTCTCAGTCATATCAAGCGCCACCTGGGGACGCGCTCGATGTGAGTTTGGCAACTCCACACGAGATTTATAGAAACATTGATAATGTTATTTGTCAAATGCCTAAAAGTAGCCAAAATATGACTGAAATTTACAGTCGGCTCAAAATTTTTGAAATTGTGATATAAAATTTTTATTAAATTGAGAATTGTAAAAATCTGAAGACAAACGTTTTTTGCAAAATTTGATTTTTAATAACCTATCCAAAGTGTCAAAAATATTAATAAATAATTTGGCTAGCATTTTGACTATTCTACCTAAACGAACAACCTAAACGTTAAATATTTACTTTTGTGTATCGGTTTACCCTACTTTGTGATAGGGTAAATGAACTTACAGAAAATTAAAGTAAATGTCGACTTTTACCCGTGGATTGGTATGTAGCCCGAATCGAGAAAATTTCGATTTCCATGATTCTCAACTCTGGGTTACCAACGCATTTCCACGTACAGGAAAATGTAAAATGTGCGAAGCATTTATTTAAAAGATCAAATGAAACCAATAAATTTGGGTTTTTGTTGCCATCACTTTTCAGGACTAGGAAATGGAAATTGCTTCACATAATAAAACTATATTCTCTGAATGAGCGTAAACAATAGTAAAAGTTCAGCTTAATCCAAAAATTTCCATTTTCTAGGTTTTCAATATGCAACACTGCTTCAAACAATTCTCTGGAGTTCCCAGGCCCTGCAGTTGCTAGAGGACTTGTCTCAAAAAATTAATTTCTTGTGTTTGCTTATGCTTTCTTCCGATTATAGTGGTTCTAAATGGTTTTTATGAGACGTATGCTGCTTTACTTAGTTTTGAAATGATTTCAAAAAGAACAGAAAAGAAAGTTATTTACAGATAGCAAATTGCTCCAAAGAAGAACAGTTCTTTTCCAAACGGCACATTTGACAGACTTAATTAAGGTCAAGTATTGAAAAAATAAAATCTGACGTTTTACGAAGCTTACTGAAAAGTTCTTCATTTTTCCATTGGAACAAATATTTCGCACTTTATCACTCGATAATAAGCCCAGATATTCTGGGGCTTTACTATCCAATTTGCCTACTATTTTCGACGGCTTCGATAGTTTTACAAATGTAAGCAAAGGATTTAAAAGGTTAACAACTATATTTGCATAGTACGGCCCCAGTTACTCGAGTTAGAATATACAGAAGATTAAAAAAAGATAACATTGATAGATTACGGTAAAAAATGAGTTGTTCTCTTTTAAACAGACATTCTGGCCCCACCTTCAAAGTTGCTTCACGAGATTTACCCTCGCTATTTATGTTCTAGCCTTAAACTAATCCATTCGCTTAAGATAACCTAATACATTTATTCATTTCCACTCTTTCAGGTTGGTTCGCGATGTCGGATATTTACCCAAGCTATTTCCATAGATCAAAATATTTTAACTTGAAAGAGTTGGAAATGGATGATATGTTTTGGTTATGGATGAATTATTTTGATAATTTCATTGGTTTAGAGGTCGAATGTAAATAGCTAGGATATATATATCCGTCTTCATTAAGCAACCTTTCAAGTTAAAATATATATTTATCCTATGGTCGGATATAAATAGCAAGGTTAAATATATCCGTCCTTGTGAATCAACCTTCAACCTCGTAAACTGTTGCGTTCGATTTCAAAGCGCTATAATATCGTAAGTTATTGACGTCGTCTTAATTATTGAAATTGACAAAAAATATTGCCAAGTAATATAAAAAATATTTTACGTGTCGATAACCTCGTAGATTATACATGGTGTAATCTACTTCGCCCATCCCTGAAAGAGGAGACCAACGTTGAGTTGATTGAAAGATGATTTCCATTACTGTAGGATGGCACAATTTTATATTAATATACAGGATTTAAAACAACAAATAATATTATTTACTCATCTGATTTCATCTTCCATGTCACTGTACAGGGTGACATGGAGCTATGCAATGCGCAAGTGGTATACGGTACTTGTGTGAATGTGATGAATGGCGTGAATAAATTAGTGTGAATGTGGGTATTGCACCGTGGGCCCATTATATGGCATTGAGTGCTGGAATAAAATCCGCCCAAGTTTAATTTTTTTTTACTCATCTCAAGCACTCTAGCTCTCCCATTCACAGTGATAATATAAAAATGATAAGCTGACTTGAATTCGAAGTTATTCAGTCTATTGATTAGTATAGGTATCTTGTATATTTAGGTATACTTTTCATTATCACATCAACTATACTGATGTACATTCAATCAAATACTTGTTGCACCTTTGAATAAAAAAGCTGATATCAAAAATGATATCATTTTCAATTTACTCGCGTTATAACCCTCCCACCCTCCAAGCCAAAAACATGAAAAAAAAAATACTCAAACTCCTCTATATACTCCTTATTTCCGAAATATAAGCAATACAAATGTGACAAATGTCTACCATCCTTAAAAAATATATTCTAAAAAAAAGACAATACACCACATATCTGTACATATACGAGTATATGTATTGTGTATATAGGAAAAATAAATAAAATAGAAGAAAAGTACAAAAAAAAAAAAAGGATTCAATAACGACAATACTGGCACCCCGCACCAACAGCAAAATTGTTAAATCAACAAGTTTTTTCGGTGCATTTTTGTGCTTTTTGTGTCACTAACATTTTTTTTGTAATTTTGATTTTTTAAAAAATAATTTTATTATTTTAAAATTATGCTTTCCATCAAATAAGCTCCTTCCCAATTCGTACATATGTGAATACATCATAGATACAAAAATAGTTGCCAAACAAAAATTTTAAATTGGGAGAGCTTTTTCTGTAAAACATTTTGATTTGTTCAATCAATTTTGGTTCCGTTCGTATACTGCGCGCTTTTATATACATATATGTACATATGTATGTATTTTGTTTGAGGGTGCGGTTTTATTTTTACGACAACAACAATTGTTTTTGCATTGGGGGTAAAATTTTTTTGAATATTTCGATGAAATTGGAAAACCAAAGTCGTATAAAAATATTGAATACAAATTTTTTGAAGATACCAAAAAAGTTAATCTTTATGACAAAATCCTGAACCTAAAAAAAAAATATATAAATTTATTTATTTGGCTTGATTCAAATTTACAAAGATCGAATCAAAAAGTTTAAATTTAAAGAAAATTTATTTGAATTTAGGCAAGACTTTAAAGGTAAAATCAAGGATCCGGGCTAGAGTATAACTATAGACGTACACGTACCTCTTTTTAGGATAAAATATTCTATTTTCATTTAAATTAACTTATGGCTCGCAATATAGTTAATTCGTCTTTTAAAAAATGTTTTTTAATTCGGTCGTATTTCCATAGTGTTGAAACTGTAGCTTATTGTTTGGTTTACCAAAAGCAGTTCCTAGCACGATTATTTACGAATAAGAAGTTTTTTCTTGCGATACAACTCAATGAATATTAACTGTGGTATGTTTGGACTCAGAAATAAAGAGTCAGAGATAAACAATCGAATTCGCTTTTCGCAACTGGTCAACAACGTCATTATTGTTCTCACTGAAAGTTTTTATTCAGATTAAATGCTGGTTGGATAAAAGCAGAAGGTGGTCAGATTAGGACCATGGACCTCCAAATAATAAACGATACATTTAACATTTCAAAACTTGATCATTATATGCTAAACTATTGCGCAGTTTCCGCAAGTTGCACAAAAAGAAATTAAATTACAAGTTAATAAAATGCTTAATAATGGTTTTATTGAATCCGCAGGCTTACATTAATTGACGATATTAATTACGATATTTTGTGGTAAAGAGCGATTCAGTTAAGTCGTGTAGGAAGAAATTAACGAATTATTCAAATAAAATGACGCACATTGTTGACGCTCCCCATGAGATTCCGCACAACTGTAGGTGATACTTTGGTAGCAATATTATTCCATTATGAAAGCATATTTTTGTCATTCTTGTTCAGCATTCTTTTTACCACTGCCGAATAATTTTGGATAAATTTTCGAATGCCGGTGGTCTAAGAATAAAACAACTTACTATAATGTAGTTTAGTCGCTTTCTACCAATCGACGTCACTGTGGAGAATGTGACAAAACCGTCGCTTGAGTCCAAAACTGCAAATCTCTTGCCAAATCATAATTTTGTTTACAAATTTAGTGTTTTTATTTAGCGGGAACATTGCCACGATTTTTGAAAGGTACAGTTTTTGACCTGCTTTTGTCGTCCATCAACACATATTTACTAAATTTTTTCTATGAACAGGTTATCTGAACGATTTGACTTTCGGCAGCCCTCATAGCCTTCCTGAATTTGCATTCGTCTTACCATGGTGTGGGTTATTAAATTTTACGGCACGGTTTCTGTCAGAGATTTCCGGATTATTTCTATTGCAAGTTATAACCTTCTTGTAAAATTTTCAATCAGTTGTGCCATGTTTCTCGCTGTGACTTTCTACTTACAGTTTTATAAAGCTATGTCTTAGGAAAATTTAATGATTCTGCAAATAATAAACCTCAGGCCAAAGGTATTTAAGGTATAATAAGTGCACAATTTGTTTTCGATTATTTAATTCCATCTTGATAGTTTTTCACTATTTATCCCGATTTTACCGAAATTTTTATTTTTTTTAAAATTGGAGATTAAAATGCATTGAAGGCAACTCTATACACTTATCACCACCAGTGCCACATTGATCTTAAAGAAATTTGGTCATCGTGGTTTAGAATTAGTTTATAAAATTACTCTAGGAATTGTCTACGGGTTGTCGACACGACGTAGAAAATAATAGATCACGCGTACATGCCCATTCCTGGCTGGAACTCATCATTAGTTGGTTTTAGAAAGCTTAAATAACGTTGCCTGATATAGGCGATGTATTTCTTCTTTATATAACATAATTGAAATTCTAGATTAATTAGACAATTGAAATTATTTTAGATTTGCCCAACCGTTATTATCAAATTCCACCGTTGTTAAATCCAAAATTATCTTCAGTACTCAATTTGGTCACCATACATTTTCCAAAGTATCATCCTCTAGCACCTTTTCAAGCGTATCATGAATTCTGTTTTATATCTGGTCTAAATAGTATTAATTGTTTCATTGTACACTTGTACGATTTCGTCATGTGTGCAATTTGCTGAAACATAGTAATAATTTAGTTGATTTCATACCTCCATATCCAAAAGATAAATAAATTATTTATGGCTTTGAAATTATAACAAAATGCCAAGGAACCTCTGAATAAGTCCTGGTTAAAAACGAAACCACAAGAATTTTACAGATTTACCAAAAAGTTTAAGTTTCAGATTTCAGAAAATTCAAGCTTAACAATATTTAGAAAAGTTACTATGAAACATTAAACTGTGTCAAAATTTCATGATTTCAGTTCAACTCAATTGTATCTCGTGTATATCAAAACAAAATGTTACAAACGACTTAATAGTAGGAAACTTCAGAAAAATCTAAAAAAAAATTTCGAATTCAGCAAATCCTAAATTTGTTGATTATTAGAACTCGCAATGTAGAATATTATAGAAATTTAAACAATTTCGAATTTGATTTACAAAATTTTTAAAATTACCAATATTTGAAAGGGGCAAGAATATTCAAACTCCACACAGATAATTGAAAATTCTTAGAATAAAATTGGCGGAATTGATATATTTACTTATAAGAATGTTAAATTCATGTAAGCTGGCTATAATAATTAATCAAAACCATGATATACCCAAAAATAACTTTTGCATCTGCATTTTAGCAGACGCGTCAAAAGTCAGTTTAGTTGTTGCGTTATCCAGCTTTTGTTAAAGAGTGCCACACTATCCGAAGAAATTGGCACTATCTGACCCAATTTTTGATGTCTCAAATTAGGAATGCGCTCTAATTTTTTGTCGAAATTAAAAAACTCGACGTTGCGTGCCATCGAAAATGAATATCGCAAGACCGGCGGGGACTCTTTGAATAGCAGACGTACAACAAACTTGCCTGTCTCATTCCTTGTAACAGTTGGACTAAAATGTTCCTCACTATAGCTTGTTCTTCTGATGATATAAGGACACAACTTTACTATCGATTGTTTCTAATTTCCAAAATTCCTCGATTTTATTTTCTAAATCGGACGATGCATTCAGACATGAAAGCAAACTATATGTTTCTGATACATACGAAGTTGGTGATGTTAAAAACCGTGAGATAATCGACATCATAATCATTCGACAGCAAGTTGCAAAATATTTCAGCTCCCAGTAATAAATCGATGTAGCTTCTTGACATGAAAATTTATAAGCTCTTCTCACTTATAAGAGTTGGAGTAGGTTGTGGTGTACGCATAGCTGTAGTAGTTGTGGTTGAAATGTATATAAAGTTAGTCGAAAAACGCAATGGCAACACCATGACTATAGCGACACTTTTATATCAACTATATGCCCAGGATTAACTATATCATCCTATAATTTTGTACTATCCCAGGAAAATATGTCCTAATGTCCTAATCACTATAATCTTGAATTTCGTACCAAACTATCTCAATATGACGGAAAAAAAAATACACAAAAAAGTATCATAAAAAAACGTAAATCGAACCATTCAATGATTTGAATTATTTAGAAGCTTTCAGAAAAGATTGTGATAAAGTGACGTACGAAGTCGAGTGCTTTTTAAACTAATCCAACAAAAACCACTACTTCAAAACACTCGAGCCTATGTCAGACTAGCTCAGGCGTTTTTTAAGGTTGGCATACTAACGCTAATTTATCCTGTTCATTTCAAAAATCTTCCACCGTCGTGAGCGAGCCAATTTAGCTTTAAGCTAACCATTTTTTGAAATGAACGGGATAAATTGGTGTTAGTAGATAATGAATACTATATTACTTGTATTACCTGATGTACATTTTTCATTTTTCTGGGATAACTTTTTATACGTGTGGTTGAAACGATGTGGTGTCATATTATAAACATATCATACATTCTGTAGCCATATATCCTTTTTTTAAACAATTGTAGCAAAGTTTATATTCTCTGATCTTGTTGTTTCAATCGAAAATATTTTTATAATAGATAAAAATTGTTGACAACGGAAAATTCAGTGCCCCGAGTCGATAGGAATGAATTAGTTGGAGTGCGGGGAGTAAAATTGATTAACTATTAACTAACTATTATAGAAATACAATGAGATCGTTCCATTGAGCAGTTGCACGTTTCATTATAGTGAGTGATCTTAAAGGTGACTTAAAACTATCAACCATTTCTAGACATTTGCGACCGACTCTAAGTTTTTCTTATACCACGGATATTTATTTACATTTTTACCAAATGTTAGTGCCAATGCATCAGTTAGTTCATCGTGTTCATAGAGTGGAACATACACTTTATTTTTGTACACAATAATTTGGTCGTCAAAGATAAATCGAAAATAACTTAAGTTACACATGGTCGATCGAAATGTTATTATGCCGAGAAACATAAATTTTTATGTATTACCGCTGTTGAGGCGCCAAAGCATAAACATGTATATAGCTTGCTTGTACGTAAATTTTTTTGACATAATTTTTTGTCAATTAAATTAAAATTCCAATTTTAATTTTAAACTCCATTAAGTACCTCAAAACATTCGTTAAAACAAATATATTAAATATATTTACATAAAAGTTGAGTAACAAAATTAAAATAACATAAAATAAAAATTAATTAAAAAAAAAACTTTTTTTTGTAAACTAACTATTTGTTCATAAAAAGTGTAATTAAAATATTTTGTGTTTAAATTGAACATGCTCGTATAACCAAAATGCATTAAAATTTTGTGCATATCTAGTTTTATAACAAAATAATTGAATTCAATAAATTTATATATATACTCTAATTAAATTGTTTATTTTATTTCACAAATTTAAATAAAATATTTAAAAATATATATTTACCAATAAAATCAGTAATTAAATTATAATTTAATTAAACAAAGCTGTATGTTTAGTTTAATTTGTAACAAGTATATATATATAGATTAGTAGTAAATAGAAGCAGTACGAAGTACAAGTAATAACAAGATTGATTGACGATTGATTGAGATTAAAAATGATTTTTATTTTCTTATTGAGATAAGAAGATTGATGGAACATGCGGAGGATGCTGCTTTTCTATTCTTGATTGTGTCGAAACGGAAAATTACGCAGTATATTATAAATAGAAAATATTTGACATTTTCCTTTTGTGATTTTTCGTCCTCTTCTCCTATTTTTGGGTTTTGATTTTTTCCAACTTTTAATTATACAAAAAAAAAATATATATTGTCGTTTCGGAAGGGGAATGGAAAATTTTATTTTGAGTGTGAAATTACTAGAGGGTGTATTTTAAAAAGCTCAAAGCTTTGATTGATTGATTTAATGTGATGTTGTATATTTTAAGTATATATATATGCGTGTACACGTACCAGAATGTGCGAGTTTTGTCTTATTGGCACTCTATTTTCATCTATTTACAAGTCACATTAGATATAATATGTAACTTGTTGAAATCATGTATAGGGTGTTGTTTGGAAATTATATTAAAAGCACTGTGCATAATTTTTAATGGGAGCCTGCTTTTATACAAGTCTATTTATAATCGATTATTCCAACATTGACGAAAGGAATGATACTCGTATGAATTTGCAAAATTCATTGATTTGGAACCATATTTCGGATTTTGGTAGTTTTGGGATTTCAAAACTTCAGGAATTTTATAATTAAAAATATTTGGAAATTAAATTTCAAATTTTACGAGATTAATTTTCAGGTCATTTTATAGATCGTTATCGCAAATAATTCGAAACTGCATTTTTTATTTTTCATTGCAATATGCAAATCATTATGTCACAGGGCATAACATCATAATTGCCAAGTCCCCCCCTGCAAGTAGATTCCTCACGTAAACTGTAAAAAAAAAAATAACAAAAAAATAAAGGAAGTTTTAGGAAAAGGAAGTTAAGTTAAGTTTTTTGTTGGATTAGTTTGGTTAAATGTTGCTAAGCTGAGGACTCCATGCGCCGGCTTTTGTCTGTCGATGGAACCATTTACATTTCGACCATTTTGATCTATAATGAAATGTTTCAGAAAACGACGAATGACTCTATACCGATAGGCTAGTTCATACCTTATCGATACGAACAAAAACGAACTAGCAACTTTCCAATATTTTGCCTATAAAATCTGAAGAGCTGGTTACAAAAAATTCTGCTGCAAGCTTAACAATAGTCTTAGCAATAGTGGCAGCGGTACTATCTCGAATGGGGTATGCCTCAGACCATCAAGTGAACCGATCAACTATGGTGAGTATATAAACATTACCTTCGGATGGGGGGTGGTTCCACAACAACCATATCTCGAACATATTCATATACATAACCTTGCCGCTGGTATAGATTAATATGTCCCGGTTGTGACTTCGTGCGCCTTTGCACCTTGCTTAATTGGCATCCGATACAACTGCGAACCCAATTCGTAAGGTCGCTGTTCATATTCGGCCAAAAATATCTACTGGAAATTAATTTTCGGGTAACGCGAATACTTGGATGAGAAATACCATATGTAGTGCACTGAAAACTACTTGACATTGCGCCACTGGAACAAATGGTCGATGAACTCTCGTCGATGTTTCACAATATATATTCAAACCAGAAAGGATGATGAGCTCTATTTTAAATGTAGAACCCGCAGGACGAGATGAGTTATCAAGTATAATTCTTTTAATTTATCATCGGACTCGTGAGGTTTAGTTAAATCATTAAATGTTAGCTTCGAAATTGGTCATATGGTAGAGACAAAGTGTGAGTGACCATGTTGTGCTTGCCTGATATATATTGCACGTCCATCCTAAACTGAGCAATGAAGTCAAGATGACGAGTCTGCCGCGTGGACTCTTTTCGCTCAATGATGTGATTGCCGTGTGGTAAGAGGCCTATCTTCTACGAAATACCTAAAATGTTTTATTGCTAGATAAATAGCTAGCAGTTCTCTGTTAAAGACTGAATATTTACTTTCTGCTGCAGATAGATTGGGGGGAAAGAACCCTAAAGGTGGCCAACTAACTTCATTAATCTATTGTAATACTGCTCCTACGGCACTGTTTGAAGCATCTGGGTGGATGGGCTAACATTGCTACGTTAGCAAGTGCACATTTAATTTTGACAAACGCAATGCCATTGTTCTTTGGCATTTAATTTCAAGTTACCAAGTGTGCATAGATAGGAGACAGCAATCCGGCTAGCTTGGGAATAAATCTATATGATAATAATTGACCATTCCAACAAATCGCTGAATTTGTTTTATGGATGTTGGAGCAGGAAATTCTCCGAATTCGCATTTCGAAAAATGGATGTTTATTCCAAATTTGACTAATCTCTCAAATAACTCTTTGAGATGAAGTTTGGGCTCTTCCTGATTTTTGCTAGCCACAAGTATATCGTCTATGTAGACCCACATGTAGACACAAATATCATACAAAATCTAAACACTTCCAAAGAACAAAAGGCCTTCTCGTAAACTCAAATAATCCAAATGGTGTGGTAGTGGCCATTTTATGAGGATTAGATGATACGGTCTTACCAGGTCAATTTATGAAAAAACTTCTAGGGGCATAGACAAATTCTGGATATGTGGTATCGGATATCAATCGGGTTCGGTGACGGCATTTAGGCATCGATAATCTCCACATGGTCTCCAATCTGTCTCATTTTTCTTCTGGACCATGTGAAGTGGTGATGATACCGCAGAAAATGACAGTCGGCATATGCGCAATTGTACCATATGCTCGAACTCGGCAAGCGCTGTCTTGTGTCTGACAGGATCCAGACGGCATGGTTTGGATGATGAACCACACTGTGTTTTGTTGTGGTTCGGTTCTTCAGTTAAAGAGGGAACATCTTCAGAATTTCATCATATCAATTTTTAGCAGTTGGTAGGATAAGCTAGTCGCTGGATCAGTAACCGCCGTCTTCCCCGTAGATCGACGAGAAGACCATATTTTGTCAGAAAGTCAGCACCAATAATTCAATCACCACATTCAATAATTTGGCCCCGTATTTGTTAATTACTGAGCCATTGGCGGCGGTAAGTACTAAGCTAGAATCTTTTTTTGATGCATTTCGACGGAAACATCTTACGGGTAGAACGGAAATATTGACACCGGTATCTACAAGAAAAAGGGTATCGTTTGTTGCATCTTTAATAAAGAGGTGGCGAATATAATGTGTCCGATTAGCGGCCGCACTCTCAATCGGATTTATTAGTTTTTGATGGTAACTGGTTTGTTACCGGTTTGTTACTAGTTTGTTGATACATAACGATGATGGCTTTTGCAAGGTTAATAACAGTTCCTTGGTGGTAATAGCAAAATCTCTCTGCAAACACCCGAGTTAACTGCAAAAATTGTCGATAGCCCGTTCTCAACACTAATACATCGAATAATGTTGAAAAGACTGTTCCACAAAATATCGCCTCCGAATATCAAGAGCTCCGAATTAATGCAAGTCCAACCAAAGTGAGCGGTTTCGTTTCAATCTCTGCATGGCCTTAGTGAATTCCTCACCCTTGAAGCTTACACAAGCGGTTATTGACTGCTTGGAAATCCAAAACAAATTTCCGAGGTCATATTCACTGTATAACAACGTTTAGCCAGCGAGTTTCTTGAAAAACAACGAGTTCCAACCGATACTCCTTCATGCACGTGATTAGGCCTTCCAACGCTCCTTCTGCGCTTTCCTTAGTGACTGCACGTTCCAAGTGCCGATCATAAACCTCGTGTGCGGGTACTTGAGCGGGAGTCCGGTATTGGTTCGGCGGTATCCAGTTTTTCTTTTGTTCATATTGCACACAGTGGAGTTTTTTACGGATGCGCGTCGTCAGCTCAGCGTTCCAATCCGATTTAGACAATCAAATGATACTGTGGTGGTATTCTTGGAACACATGTTCGTTCAATTTAGGTTTACGAGACATGTATGTGCCCAGGAGACAAGATTATGTAAATCTAGTTTGTATACATTACCGGTGGTATTAGTTACAAAAATCTAATTTGTGAGATCAACATATAAGCTTATGTATCTCTAAAAAATGTTTACAACTGTTGACCTTTCGGAAAGAAATCCATGCTGCTCTGATGAACTTTATGAACCATGAATTTTAAAAGATACAGTTTTAAGGAAATGTTAAATAACTTTTCTGCAATCGACCGTAATAACTTACGGTTTGCCCCAATCAATTTCGAACTTCTTCGTCAGTAATACCTAGTTCCTAAATGCTTCGAGAATTCAGAGTTGGTCATTTCGATCAAATTTTAATAAAAGCTAAATTGCTGATAAAGTTGGTTGATTTCATCCAATTTTCGTAATTAAAGCAGTGTATGAAAAACAAATGAGTCTTCATTCGGTTTATTGTTCAAAACATTTCAAATCAAACAAAATGTTTTGCATTCAAAATATTTTCAAATTTTAGTTATAAATTTAATACATTTTGGGAATAAAATATTACCTAAATTATAATCAATTTTTTATCCAACCGTTTCCATTCAAACTTCACTCAAATTTAATATTTATGTATATTATATAGTGGATCTACCAAATTTATTCTTTTCAAATTAATGTTTGTTTAGATTTATGTGTTGCTATTAAATTTCATTCAGCTCACTCTACATATCATTTCAAATTGTAATCAAATTTAATTTTAATCCTTTCAATCCATTTTACATTTCGTATTTTATTCCAGTTCTACTCTTATTATAGTGTATTACCACCTATACTCGTATATTGACATATATATACATAATCCTTAAAGGTACCTATATATCGAAAACTGTATCGCTGCATAAATATGTCTTGGCTATAGGGTATACCACACAAAATTACCATAATCCAATTAAAAACAACAAAAAAACATAAATTTCTATTTTACATTTCAATTATGACAAATTATTCACTTCGCCGGAATTCGCGCACTTGCGAGATCACGTTATCTATGTAAACCCGCACATAACAATTATACGCGCTATATGATACAAGAAGATGAAAACCAGTGATGGGAAAAATAAAATAAAAAAAAACTGTAGTGACAAATAAAATCCACAAGCGTGGAATGAAAATTTTAAGCGGCGTGAAAATTAAATTTTTTCGCCCATTCCAACAATAAGCGCACCGCCGCCTCCGTATTTTTAAGGGTGAATAAAATTAATTTTTTTTTTTTTAGAAAAAGATGAAAAATCGCACAACGAAATACAAAAACAACAAAATTATTTTATAAATAAGAAATTAAATTAAAATTATTGTTTTATGGTTTATGATTTGATTAATGTTTTAGGAGGCCGCGCCGCGTATAGCAGATTTGTGTTGCCATAATTCCTTCTCTATTCGCGCCTCGTGCGTATATACCTTCAATGGTAATTTCGAATAAATATTTTCGCGTGGAACCTTAATCCCGAGGGAATTTAATGAAAATGCGGAGGAGGGAATATTTTTAAATTTTGCAATTTTGTTTGTCGCTTCGTTCAAAGTGTTGTGAAGGAAGTGAACCGTAAATTTGTGTCCCGGTAGAATACGCTCCTATATATTTATCTACACAAAAAACAAATTAAAGTGTTTTAATGAAAATTTGTTCGATCAACAAAGTTTTGGGTTATTTTTGTTTTTTATCAGCAGATACGTCTTTATATAAAATATTATCTTTCCAAATTAAGTTACAGTGTAATTATAGATATATCACACGCACCACAGCATTTTTAAAAGGTCAGTTACTCATTTATTCGAGCATCTAATATTCTATATACATAAGAGTATAAAGTATCATCAATTCCATCCTACATTATTGGATGCGATTTTTATTTTTTTATTTATCTAAAATTTAGTATTTTAATTAAATTTTTTTATATTAAATTAAAATTTATTGAACCCGTAAATTGAATAAGACATTAACAAAAAAATAATAATGCTGATGATGATGATGATGATGAAACAAAAAACCTTCTCAGATTTTGAAGAACTTTTAATTTTTTAACAATTTTTTTTAACAATTTTCCAGTTTCGAAAACGGAAAGGTGAAAATGGCTGATATATTCTTTTTTGTATCTTAATTAAATTTAATCTTGTTTTGATTTTAATTGAAATTACTTCTATTATCATATTTATAGCTATATGTATTTAATAAAGAAATTATTTATTATTTTATAATTTATTTAAAAAGAAATGTAAGACTTAAAACTTCTGTTCTTGTCTCGCTGGTTGGTTTACTGTTTTGGTCTGGATTAGAATAAATTATAAGCAGTTTCTCCATTGTTTTCCGCCTTAAATTTAATAAATTCAAAATTAAAATTAATTAATTTAAAATGGCTATTAAAATATTATGATGAAAAAAATGATATAAAGAGGAAGATTTTTGAATAATGGCATAGTCTGCCATTAGCATATATATACGTATATATGCGGTTGCTCGAACGTGAGGGTATTAAAATATAATTTGAGTTAATCCTATACATATTTCATTTGATTTCTACTCTCCCATCTTCTTCCATAAAATATACGTATAAGAATGACTGTACAAGAATCCTGGATTTTTATTTATGGGACTCAGTAACAAGTGAGTCACAATTCTTCTTCTTCGCTAGCGCTACATACACGATGCTCCCCAAATAGTTCGATCCACTGCAAGAGAAGGCCAGATACGATGACCGAGTGTTATCAGGTCCCCCTTGACATCGCCCATCCGGGTAGGTGGTCTCTCGCGAGGTCCTACTTTTATTGGTGCCTACTGCAAGGCCTATTTGGTGGTCAGATTTTGCGAACGAAGAACATGTCCGAGCCATCTAAACCTTACTGATTTTATGAATCTGACGTCAACTTTATCGAGATGCCCAAGTTTAGTGTCCAAGACTCGCAGCCAAAGGTGATAACTGGTGTTATCAGCGCTTTGTAGATGTCCAGTTTCGCTTTGCGCGATATGTGGGGAGACCTGAAGACCGCAATGTAGGAACATTGGGAACTAACAACTGGGATGATTTGTAATATAGGCAGCAGGGCTATATTAAGCTGACGATTGACATATTCTAATGATAAGTGGAAAATAATTTGACCTATCGGGTCTCCTTTCCGCAAACCAGTTTTGACGGTAGCCCAAGATAGGACAAGACGTTGCATAACGTATTCCTCTTAATACTGTCGTTTGATCGGTTGTTGATCTATTCGGGCGAAAACCGTATTGATAATCACCAAAGATCCTATCGGTGTATGTTGATAACTTCGCCGCGACTACTTTGGCCAAAACCTTGTAGTCAGTATTCAGCAAAGCTATACCACGGTAGTTGTTGCAGTTTAACCGTATCTTCTGTAGACCAAATTATTTATATGAGCTCAAACATGCGGTAAAATCAATAATCGCCTCCATAATTGAGCATTTCGTTGCAGATACCATCCTCACCAGGTCTCTTGTAATTTTTCATCTGCGAAATCACGTTCCGCACTTTGTTTTATGATGGAGGGGGCGGTGGAGTCATCTCGACGTTAATATCGCGTTGAAGTAAGAGAGGTTGTTGCTCGGAAGGTGGTACTTGCTTGTTTAGAAGTGAGGAAAAATGCATCCGCCACACTTCAAGGACGGTTTTAGTGTCCATCAATAAATCACCGGATTCGTTGCGAATAGCCGATTGGCAATTTTCCTTGCAGTCATGTAGGCGTTGTGAGATTGTCTGATTCTTTGAGATAAATTTCTTTGACATGCGTGGTCTTTCTCCCGAATTAAACCTAGGCAATCATCGTCCAACCAAAGATTTTTAGGTCTGGATGGAGTTCGGCCTATAGGGGACGTTAAGGTATCGGTTACCGCCGTTTTTATGATGTCCCACTGTTCTTGAACGGAGTCAGGAAGTGGTTTATCCTCCAAGATTTCCGATAAAGTAGTTTAGAAGGCGGTCCTGATAACTTAGATGTTCAAAGTCGCTGTGTTCCGACGAATGATACGCTGAAAACGATGATTGTACGTGGTGGATAGGCAAAATTTTAATTCAGCAACTACCAGGAAGTGGTCCGAGTCGATATTTTCTGCACAAAACAATTTTATTGTCGTGTTGCGGAATTTTTCTCAAGACGGTTACAAGGTCGTCGTAGACATCGTCTTTGATTTGTTCCGGCTTCATGTTAACGTGACGCCCATGAAACCTGAGTGCGCAAATCCGATAGTTGACAGGGATTAAATCAGTCACCAACCAACGCCGAATTCATGTTTATTCAACTTATTGCTGCGGCAGAGAGTTAGTCCGTAGCGATTATAATCGGCAATGCCATTGCCGATTAGTCTTGTTTCCTACAGCGCTATCAGGTCGAGCTTATACTTCGATGCTTGTCCGGAGAGTTGATCGAGGCTTTCCGGTCGATATAGGCTAAGTACGGTCCATGTTTTAAATTTAAAATCGTTGAAACCTTATATCGTGTCCGAAGTCGTTGTTGTGAATTGAGTCATATGCAAAGTTGAAAAATCGCAACTATAACAATTTTATCAGTAATTTTACTTGAAATCAGTTGAGAGTTATTTTAGAAAGGGCTTAAACTCCGATATGTGCATTGCATACTTTTACCGCATAAAATTTAGATTGTTCAATGTTAAGAGTTCGCTAGCACGAAATTACTCGGGATGCAAAAAAGATTCTTCATTCTTGATTTCGATCGGGATGACGATGAACACATCTATAACCCTGTATTGAGAGTGCAGAGTCCATGTGCCGAGCCATCGTTCACGCCAGTGCAGGCGATATAAAGTGTAGATCGTTAAACTAATCGGGCCTGTGGTCGTGCGTTCTCCATTTGGCTGGCAACGACATAATGCAAGGATGCAAATAAGTTAACTGCGCGAAAGAGACGAGAGAGCCTTGAGACTCATAACAAGTAGAGATTACAACATTAAAAAAAAAATTATTTAAAAGTTTGGTTTGAGACTTTAACTTAAACTTTTAACAACGGTATAAACGACTTCGCAAAGCGAGAAATGTCATTGAAATTCAAAAATTAAACTTCTTTACTGATAGATTAGGTTAGGTCAAAGTGGCCGTCCCAATAGTCTACCATAGGCACCTACCGCTCCTTAGCTGTGCCATACATATACAATTTCTTCTTTACCACTCATCGAACCATCCTGACCTTTATACGAAGCGTTGAATAACCCTGAAGATGGTCTCACCAAGAACCATCAAGCCATCCAGATGGAAATCTCCCTTAAATTTCATTCTGCTTTGCGCTAGACGTGGACAGGTGTAAAGCCGGTGGATTATTGTTTCTTCCTCATCCTCATCTTCTCAACTATAACAGTAAACATCAGCGGAGACTCTCCAAGTCTGCCCGTATGTTTACCTATGAGGCAGTGACCCATTATAAACCCATGTTCATGCTAATATGGTGCCGCTGAGGCGATATCAGTTGGCCGGATCTAGACCGGTCCGGTTTTGGTCAGGTCTGCCTGATTGTTACGCACGATTTGGCGTTAGACCATATATCGTTCGTTGCTCTCATAGCTTCCTCCTGAAGCAGCGTTTTACCTGAAGTGAACAGTATTTCAATGTTTGATGGAGATCAGACTACTTTTACCGAGACGGGCAACCTCATCTGCTTTTGCATTCTATAAACGGATAAAGCGGATTTTGAACTGTTTAAAATTTATAGATGAGAGACAATTGTAGGATACCTTCGATGTAAGGAAGTATGATTGTTTTGATGGAATCCTGACTGTCCGTAAAAGTACGAATATCTGAAAGACAGTACAAAAGGCGATGTGACAGCGTAGTCGATAGTATTAGGGATATCCATGTTGCGCATAACCAATGAGCGTCTTATGTTGCTGCAGGTTCACATAGAGATGTATTTGAGCCGTATAGTCGTGCATGCTGCTAGCTGTTTGGCAGCATGACCAAGGGGGTGAGATGAAAGAGAATCTACCATGTCCGAGTAGGTGTGCTCCGTTTTTTAAGCATTCATCTAAAGTTTCAGGTTGAACATGACTTTTAACGGAGGTTTCTTAACCCTATCTAAAATATTTGGTTTCCAGCTTAGTTTGCTGTTCAAATTAAGCCCGTTGCCAAAATAAGTCAATTTGCATTTTGACCAAGGTGGTCGAAACTTTCCCAAAGGCCTACTAAGAGGACATGCCACAAGAATAGCTTTGTTAAAAGCATCAAATAGCTCGTCTGATATCAAGTTCATGTGTTGATGCTGGTGGTTTTCGAACCGACACAGGAAATCAGTTACCCAGAATGATTCCAAGGGTGTCCCAGTCGGTTTTTTACCCGTTTCTGAAGATTGGTTTGCTGGTAGATTTTGTAGCCAATTCATATTGAAGATAACAATGATTAGAAAAGGAATAGTCTTCTGACATTTTTCAATTCAATACGACATCCCTAATGAAGTCTGAGACATCCCTGATGTCTAGCATTTCTTGTGTGTTCTTAGTAATAAATTATGGATTGCACTCAATATTACATATGTATCAAATCAAGGAGTAACTCCCTCGTCCATTTATGTCTGTACTTTACCAAATTGTGCGATGTGCATTTGCATTACTGCTCAGCATGACACCTAGTTTTCGTTTTTGGGCATTCATTATTGCGCTTCCTAATTTACCGAGTGGTATGTTTTCCTCCTCATATGATAGGTAAGCTGATGTAAGCCAGAGATTTTCACCGTCCATCTCAATGCAAACTATCACTACATTACAGCGCTGATGTAAGTTAGTAGTATAGAAACATTAAGGTTAGTTTTAGCGAGAAAGCAGGATCGAATCTTACCTTCTTTTTCGCATATAGCAATTTATTTATTTATAACAAAAACTATCCTCTCATCTTCCATTCTGCGCAGGAGAGCATCCGAGGCTGCCTTGCAGTGGTGAAGGTTGATTTGCAGAAACTGCAGCATCTTAGAGTCTGCTTCTTTTCACCACAGTTGAATCTGATTTACTCCCCAACTATCTGAACATTTTGGAGTTGGTTGACCTTGTTTCCACACAATCTGGAACACTCTGAGCACCTATGGCGTTATCAACCCCAGGCAGGACATCATCAGGAATATCCTAACCTGTTGTCGATGCCCCTGACTCAACGGCTTCGTCCCTCTTATATATTCTGAGCGTGATAGTCCCAAATCGCATATAGCTAACCAAACCGTGGGTCCTTGCCAAAGCTTCCAGCGATGTTTTATTTAAAATAATGACAGCTGGTTCTACACTGAACTTCCTGCCTTGTGAACACTTCCAGCATGGCTCTGGGCCAGACTTCACCTAGGAGGCTGTATATCGTCTTCAACCTCTGATCGGCACAGGCTGTCAACTTGATATGTCTCTGGTCCCATTCCGCCGAACCAACAAAGTTGGCAGTTAATGCCGTTTCCACACTCCTGTAGTCTAACAGAGTTATACTGCCATTCTCCTGTGCCCATCACAGCCATCACCAGCTGATACTTAAGCAACTCAGCGGAAGATCTGGTAACAGTTTCCTAACAGGCTTATATAAATTGCTATTTTCGACTCAATAATTCGTGAACTCGAATACACGCGGCAATGCATCCGACACCACATTATACGTACAAATTTACGGTGCTGCAGTTTAAAATTGCCGTGTAATATCATCGGTCGATGATATAACGTCCTAAACAAGATGGAACACTTTGAACTTCACACCATCGATGAACGAACTTAATTCGATAGCTAATGGAACCGTGAAATACTGACACAGTGTCGCAGTCATCTAGATGAATATTAGTTTAATAGAAGCCTGTTTTATTACAATTGGTGCGGACACCAGAAGTGATTCTAATCTAGTATAAAAGCTCTTTTGCGCCTTCAGACCAACCAAAGCATTAGTTAATTTTTGTTTTTCAGATGGCTCCTGAATTCGTAAATTGTCCTCTAAATTCTGGAGTAAAACAACGGTTCAATCATCGCAATTCAAGGAGTCGTTCTACTTCCTTAATGCACTTTGGTGTTGTACGGTTTGAAATACTAGTAATTTTCCAAGGATCGACCGGAGTTCGTACAGAACATCTGTGATTGTCACTTCATTAAACCGGCGGACGACCAAATAAAAATGAATTTTCCTGAAAGGTTTTGTAACGTTTTCTA
The DNA here is from genome assembly GCA_951394425.1 of Tipula unca. Lineage (NCBI taxonomy): Eukaryota > Metazoa > Arthropoda > Insecta > Diptera > Tipulidae > Tipula > Tipula unca. The sequence goes on along the minus strand of OX596380.1, from coordinate 152,750,005 downwards.
CTGGAGACAGGCAACCCCTATCACTCTTATCTTAAGCACTCTCAGATTTCTCTCTAAATCTTATAGCGATGTATTCCGATGTATAATTGAAGTTTCTTCTGTTCCATTACCGCAGCTCCCATGTTCAAATATTTGCGATTATTGCTGAGCATCAAATATCGTTTTTATTCCATTATAATTCTTGGGATTTGTCGCTGCTACGCCGCTAATTCCGTGACACTAACAAAATAAGCGATAAAATTCCATTAATTGAAAGCTACTATGGCAGTCCAAATTGTTTGTTGTTGATGGTGTATGAAGTGCGTTCGCGCTTTTTATTTTACCAGTTCGACCATGTCTGATTCACTTTCTGATGAACTTGCGATTGGAATAGCACTACAACTTCCCGTGGCTCCGCTTTGTATCGTATGAAGAATTTGTTTCTGAGCATTGATTGTGTTGCCGTTGCTCAATTTTAATCGTATTCTGGCATCTAGATATATATTCAGGCATTTAACAATTTATTAGGCTCAAAGATCTAAACAAAACTCCCAAACGTTTCCAATTCTACCGACTGTTGGACAGTCAAGCATACCTTTTTTTTATGAATGCGGAACTCACCTAAGAGTATTCTATACTGCCACCTAACAAGTATGGGCCACGCATTTAAAATGCTTCATATTAGAATGTAAATTAGTCAGCATTTTTAAAAATCAAACAACTTGTGGATTAGGGTAAACCGGCTCATTTTATTTGAAATCGCTAAAATATCGTATAGGTTGTCGACATTGCCATAATTGTCGACATTGACTAATAACCTTGTGAAGTAATCTACGTAACGTTGTCGTATCGACTACCTCGCCCATCCCTTAAGCAAAGGTGGCAGTTGCTCTAAACTATTCGAATATGTACTCGAGAATATGCAATTATTTCTAGAAGCGGCAGCATACAATTTACAAAATTTCTCAAATTCAAATTTTCGTATAAATAAGATTCCAATTGGAAAAATTGCCAAATTTAACAGTGTAATTTTTGATATTTTTTTAGTATGAACTTCACTGTCATTGTTATATTTGATTTCGACCAAGTCACGTGAGGGGTTTTAATAGTATATTGAAGTTTCGGTTTGCAATTGATTTTTTATCAAAAAATTGTGCTTTTACGTATTAGAATTTTATTGTGAGCGATTTATGGAATTTTGAGTGCATCATCTTTCAGAATTCATGAACAAAAAATATATTATCTGACCCAGACACTAACTATACCAGTCATAGCATTTACAATCGTTCATATACCCGCATAGCTCAATTGCCAACAAAAACGACTAAATAATGAAAATGCTATTAATAAAGCGTCAAGTGATTGAAATTAATGACTAATGTACCGAAAGTAAAAAAAAAAATTACAAAATACTTGAAAACAGTTCTGAAACAAACTTTATAATATTTTTTTAAAGATTTCAATTAGTTAAATGGAATGCGAAATTTATTTCATTTAATTTAAATTTTTTTTTTTTTGATTCAACAATTGAGTTCAAATCGAAAAACGAAAATGATTTAATTAATCAAATTAAAACCCATTTTCCTTCTCTTTCTCTTTTTTTTTAACTGAAAATGATAATTAAGAAAAATGATTTTTCGCTTTTGTGAAATTTGTAATTTTGAAGTCATTTGTCAAAATTTGTAGTTAAATCAAAAAATTTATTAATAACAATACGACTATTAACAATAATAATCATATCGAATGAATTATGGTTATTTTATTTGATAACAATATACATAAAAAAATATCCCTTTTTGCCAAAAAAGGAATTTACACAGAACATAAAACTATATTGTATACATAGGCCCAAACAAACACACACACACACACACACAGTGTATGTATTTCTTAAATACCAAAATGAAAATAAAAGCTGCCGGAAATTCAATTTCCTGATTTATACAAGAACAAGAAATGAAACTTTTACTTTTCCTTAATATTTTGTTGTTGTTGTTGTTTGGCGTTATAGGCGTCCCTCCTATACATACATACACGTATACACATTCGGCATTCATTCATTCATTCATTATTATCCTTATTATTTTATTCTTGAATTCAATCAATTCATGCCATCATAATATCAGGATACAAATTTATCTTTGTTCTTTGGTGCCTGTTTTTGTTGTTGTATATAGAAAAACCTTATTTTTTTATTGTATTTCCGTATTTCGTAGGTTTTTTTCTTCCTTCAATTCATCATAATAATATACATACACACACACATAGACATTATCGAAGGGTGAACTTATTGAATTCCAATTTCCTTTCAGTTAAATTTTTTTTTTTTTTTTGACTTTTCTACTATTTTCGGAAAGAATTTTTTTGTTACTTTTATTGACATGTGGTGGGTTGAAGTTTGCCTGAAAAATATTTATTTATACATTTAAGGATAATTGTTTAGAAAAATTCGTAGAATTACAATTTGAAATAATTTGCAATTATTTAAAATGATACTGACGCGGAATTTTTCCAATTCAATGCTTTGATACAATTCTAAAAGTTTAACCACTTTGAGATATTGGCCTAATATATTGTAAATTGTTCTATGTTGAGCTTTCCACACGAGAAAATCACTTTTTAATATCCCAAAAATGTCATAATTCCGTTTCATGATTCCAAATAATTTAGCCTCTCGGGCTTAATCCATTTAATTTTATAAAAAAATTATGAATTTCAATCTCATCGGTCAACGCCCAACTTTCACATCCATACATAACAACGGGCCTGATCAACGCTTTGTATAGCTTCAGCAGTGGCCTTAGAGGATACATAGCATGACTGCCAGCTGCCAGCTGGACTTTAATATCCTCACCCACACTGTTATCGTGAGTGACAAGAGAGCCCAAATATTTAAACCTCCTCACTCCTCTAAACATGTATTGCCCACTACTAAAATCTGATGTGTCATTGTCCCTATAATCAGAGATCATGTATTTAGTTTAAGACTCATTGATCTGAAGTTCAACAGAAGCTGAAAATTCTACAAGCGGATCAAGTATTTCCATCACTCCGTTGCTATTCAGGCCAATCACGATTATGTCATCTGCATCTGCAAGCACCTGATTGAACTGGCGATATAAGATGTGGCGCTGAGGTGTTTCAGTTTTTCGAAAGATGTACTCACATTAGATGTACTAAAGATCATAAACTCTCTCGACTGATCGAGTCATAGGCCTGCTGAAAATCCAGGAACACCTGATGTACGGTGATAGATGTACTATAATGGTTAGATAGAATCATCCGAAGCGAAAAGACCTGATCGATTCGGACGAAATTCACCTTGAAAGTGATTCTATCTAATATATTGTAAGGCAGTAACTTGTATGCTGTGCAAAGGAGAGCTATACCGCGATAATTTTCACACTTAATGGGGTCTCGCTCCTTGAATATGGGGCATATCGCGGCCACGTTCCATTGATCAGGCATAACTTCGGTTCGCCATGCTAATCGAATAAGGTTGAAAAGACCGTTCCAAAAAGTATTCCCTTAGAATATCAAGAGCTGTCGATATTTGAGGTGACTCAACTACACCTGATGAACACCGAGAAGGTAGGTAGAGGGTGCATTCCATTCGTCGAGTCCTGCATAGATGTTGAAACTGGGGTTTCAATACCGGTCCCGAAAGGCGGTTGACGCAGGCCTGAAAGTATGGTGCAATCTAGTAATACTCTTAAAGAACTACGGAAACTGCGCTCATTGCTGAGTTATTGTACTTTCAGAATCTCGGCCTTCCACCATTCTCGCATTTTACGTCTATACAAACCCGCTTAGCTGCTCTCCTTATACTCTTACAGGGCCTTGTTTTTCCTCGCGATTGTGAGACGTTGTTGCACTTCACTATGGGCTATATTTTGTTGTTCGACTGCATGACTACACCCGCTATCTTTTCAATCATGACCCTTCTTCCAAATACTAATATCGAGTGGCTGCAATCTTTGAGTGGTGTGTGGTGGCAGCGAAAACAAAATTGTGTCATTGTTACATGAATCCGATAAAGCATTTAAATTTTTGGTAAACGTTATGTGGCCATCTAAGTTGAGGAGACATTTTTTATCAGGCGAGCAGCGGACAATTTTTTACAAAATGGCGAGGGAATTCAGAAGCGTCGTCCGTTAATGAAATCTAATATTTTATCTAGGGTGAATCATAACAGGTGGAAGCATTTGACCAGCACCATATTAACAAAACAAACAACTGTTACAGTTTTGCCCCTTTCTCCGCTTGTAATGACAGAAACTAATCTTGTTCCGTTTTTCACCAATACCTTAGCGGGGACGAATGTCGCGTGGCGACAAAGCAATAGTTTTTTAAATTACATCGAGAATGCCATACAAATTTTTAAGTTCAACTCTGTTCATATCCATTACACGATTAAGTGATAAGCTTTCAAGATGTCTGATGATATGGTCTTTCCGACCATACTGAACTCCTGATTAAAAAGATTTCGTATTTCATTTGTGTAAAATGTAATCGAATCTGGTCAGCCTTTTGTCTCACGTGATGTTTCGAGTTAAACCTTGAGTCTGCAGTCCAAGGTATTTGGCCGTTTCAGCCTGCGGCACTTGCACCCCGTTGATGTATATGTGCTGGTTAATATTTTTGATCGGAGCGTAAATGTCACATGGGTTGATCTAAGCTCGAAAAGCGCGATTTTCCAATCGATTATCCATTTAGTAACGTTGTTCATTGCTCGTTGAAGATTTTCCACTGCTCTTTGTTGAGATTCGTCTATTGCCATAATAACAGTGTCGTCAGCAAACGTACCGATGAATGGTTTGTTCGTTGTAGGTATATCTATAGTGTAGAGGAGGTGAAGGAGGGGTCCTAATACGCTTTCCTACAGAACTCCCGCTAGCGTCGGATAAAAGTCAGAACATGTTTCTTCATGGATGTATTTCAATTTTGTGTTTCGAGAAAAGGTTCCGAACTTCCTGCCCCTCAAGGGATCCTTGGCGGGCCGGATCGGATGCAGAAACAGAAGCATTGCAGTTCTTTACGGATGGTTCCAAGCTACACGGTAAAGTAGGAGCTGGAGTCTTCTGTGATAAACTGGAAGTAAATATATCAGTTCGTCTCCCTGATCACTGCAGCGTGTACCAGACAGAGGTAATAGCGATTGAAGAGGTTCTGAATTGGTTGAGCAATAATGTGGTATCCTCGACTGATATCGCAATTCATGGGGACAGTCAGGCGGCAAACAAGTCGCTGGACTCGGTTGGGTTGCCACCTGTCTCTGAATGAGATGAGTGAGCATTTCAACATCCAGATAGTCTGGGTCACCGGCCACTCGGACGTCATGGGGAACTGCAGGGCGGACGAACTAGCGAGGCATGGTACAACTCGACTCCAACTGTTACCAGAAAGGACAAAGTTGGGGAAGCCCATTAAGGCACTCAAGGCTGTGCTTAAAAGGGAGGCTGTAGCCTCAGCGAATGAATGGTGGACGAACACTCTCTCATGTAGTGTAGCAAGTCTGGCCAAAGCTGGACTTGAAACGCTCAAAGACGCTGATCTCCCTACGTAGACGTGAACTAAAAACAATCGTGGGGATATTCTCAGGCCACTGCCTACTTGGAGAACATGCGAGGAGGCTAGGTCTAGAAGCAAATTACTTTTGCAGAAGCTGTATGGACGAGAAGGAGGAAGAGATGGTACTCATGCCCGGCTTTGGCACTTGATCCTGTAGCAGCCACTCAACCTAACCTAACCTAACCTTCTTCATGGATAACTCTGAATTTGCGATCAGAGAGGTATGATTCAAGCAGCGGGCCATGATTTTACGGTAGCATTTTGCATTTTGTCGATGGTAGATTGGGTTGAAATACTGTTGCTAGGTGTTGAGCAAAGAGTTCCGTTTTTTTTGTCTTGTCTTACCCAACTACCTTGAGCATTTTTTATGGGTGGTATCCGAGCTACAGGTCGTTTGAATTTTCTGGTGACTCTATAACTAGTAGTCCATATCCATTTCTGGAACTAATCCGCTTAAGTAGTTGTCGAAGCAATCTATGTTTAAAGTTTTTGATTAACCTGTTGATTTTGTTACTTATCCGATTGAAGGCCGTTTTCTTAATGAGATATCTGGTGAGATGCCATATTCTACTTCCCTTTCTTCTTTCCTTGATTTATTCCCTCAACAGACCCTGAATACAGCAGGGTATTTGACTTCCATGTTCGCTTTTTCCATTAATTCTGGAGTAGCGAGGCTGGCGGCCTTTCAAGTGCATTAAATGAAATTCTTTGTTTGATGTTCCAATTCCTCATTACTTTTGTGAAGTGATTCCAATCCGTAAATTTATTCGCTTTTTTTGTTTTTGGTTTACTATATCGCATACTGACAACAGTACAAGTCTATAACTGGACGAAATACCCTTTATGATAAAGAAAACAAGTAGATCTGGTATTTTAACTGCATCCGCTGGCCATTACGTTGACCCCTTGGAAACAGATATTCACATTTGATTTCATGAATGGCATTGAACGGAGCATTTCCTTTTCCAGGAGAAATTAGCCTGGAACACCAAGCTGTATGTTTTATATTGTAGTCTCCTCCAATGATAAATTTTGGACCGAGTTTATTGAAGACGTTATTAAATTTTAACTTCGTTGGTGTATGCCGTGGAGGACAGTTTGCTGCCGCAATATTTAGATTTGCGCTATTATATTGGATTGAGATAACCGTGGCTTGAATGTAGCTTTCCCGAATATCCTCTTGTTGATTATGTTTGATATTATTTTTAATTAGATAGCTGAACCACCTCTAACTCTTTCACTAGGATGGTTTATCCAGTATAGGAATTGAATCCCTTTATTTTAATAAACATTTTGTTGGAGAAGTGTGTTTCTGAAATCAGCGCAATATCTATATTGTTTGTATGGAGTAATATTTCCAGTTCCTGGGCTCGATGTTTGAACCCATTGGTGTTCCAACTTATAATGCGTAGGGACGAGTTAATTTTTGAATTTTCATCTTTTTTGTGTGTTTGTTGTTTTGATTTAATTCATTAGCTGATTTGGTGATGTGCGCATAAGATAATCCAACTGTGGATGAGGTAATTGTTGTTTGAGGTTTAGCTGCTTTGGTTTTTAACGCTGTACTACGCTTGTTCTATTACTCTGTCGGCTTTTAATTTTGTTCAGATATACAGAGCATTCTTTATAATTTCCAGTATGTCATTCTTGATGACAAAGAGCACATGAATGTGCGCTATCTGGTTGTTTTTTGTAGTATGTTGTGTGGTGATCAGCACATTTCCCGCATTTGGTTTGACGATAGCAAAAACTATTGGTATGTCCGAGTTGTTGGCAGTTCGTGCATTGTGGAATGCCCCTTGTCTTGTTAGGTTGCTCAATTTTAAATGTACAGTATGCAAGTTTTTTAATGTTGAATACTTCTTTCTTGTCGTCTTTTTGATTTAAATCGATGTAAAACCATGGAAAGTGTTTCCTGACTTTTACACCATGAATTGTGACCATTTTGAATATGTGGGTAACACCTGCGACTTTATGTCCCATTTTTTCTAAGTCTGCTTTAATTTCATCATATAACTAATGGAGGATGGTATACCTCTGATAACCACTCTATAAGCATTTTCACTCTTCAGCTGATAAATGTGATATTCGATATTTTCTAGTTGGTTGCTGGGTTCATTTTTTAATTCTTCCAATATTTTTTTAGCACTGCCACCTTGTTTTCCAGTTCCTCTTCATCTGTGCAATATACCTCTTGACTCAGGGCATTGAATCTATTATTCTGTTGGAAAACAGCAACCAGTTGGAATTATTTGAATTATCATGTTGAATGGTTGATGGCTGAAAATGGTTAGAGGACAAACTTTTAACTCACGCTAAAGGTTTTTTCAATTAAGCTTCATTGCTCAGCTGTGCAATAAGATTCGCCATTTTTTGAAATTTATTCAACAGCTCCTCGCTGTTTATAATATTTGCTGGTGTACTCGGAATTTGTTCTGACACTGAGGTTTTTTTTCAGTGGAGACTGCGTCGTTCGCAAATATGAATATGTTATTCTTTATTGGTGATCTGAGCGTCATAGAGCTCCTTGGGAATGAAAATTGTTCCTCGTTACTCATTTGAGCGTTGATATCCTTATTTTAGATATCATTAGAATATTTTAGCAATGTTTGGCATCTCCTCTGAAGAGAGTGAATTTTTCTGAACATCAGGTCTGCCATCTAGGGTATTACTTTCCTTGTTTGCTTTATCCATTGCGTTTTGTTGTTTATAGTGTTATTGATACATTAGTCATGAAAAACAGACGTTGTCAAGGTGCTGCCGCGATGAGGTAAACTAGAGACAGTTGATTGTTTCAACATAGTTGCAGCACTGGAATAAAAACCAATGGTTAATCGGCTATGATTGAATGCCCAGCTTCCAAACAGGATTGAATTTTGTCCATTTAAAATTTCACTTACTACTTAGCTCTCGTATAGGAATACTATATTATTGGTTAGGCTTTAATTTAGTTTGTTGGTTGGTTCCTCAACAGTATGAATAATTAAGCCATTTCTCGTACTTTTATTGTTCGCGGTTTATTCTTTTCTTTTTAAATTAATTCGCATTACTATTATTTATTTATGCCAACCCTAATACACTGTACACCCATATATGTATATGTATAAGAATGTGTTTTCTTGTTATTACACATATCAACGCGTTACACACACACCCAAATACACGCTCATATCAAAAAAATGTGTTTATTGCTTTGTTTCTTCGTTCCAAGTACTCTGGGAATAATTATAATTTGCAAAACAGAAGTACATAACAGAAAAACTTTGAAAAAAATACCTGCTGTTGTTATATGCGTGAAAATGTTTTATACAACGGAAAAGCAAAAGAAACACTCATGTTAGTTAGTTTCTTTTGTTGGGGTGTGGGGGGGTGGCAAAGGAGAAGGAGGGTTTCTCGTTATTGCGATAATATCAAAAACACAAGTTTTCCCTCCTCATATTTTCGTAATGCCATTTTTCGCGCTTCTCATTTATATATCATATATCCTATATATGTATGTACATAAATGTATAAAGCATATATATGTACATAATAAAGATATATACTAAACTTGAATTAAAGCACAACACAGCCGAAAACCGAATATTTTATATTTTATGTGATCGAATAAATTTGGAAAATTCCGGGAAATGTTTTGACACATAAACATAACATTGTATATTATGCGCTATATACACATAATATACGAGTATATTGGTTGTTCCTTAATTGAAAACGATGTAGGAAAATGTATTATGTATATGGCAGGATTTCTTTTTTTTTTATTACATCTTCCTGGTTTTTCTTATCAAATTATTTTTTCCAAACTTAACTTTTTTTTTTTCATATATGTATGTACATATAATGTGTACAGAAGCTACTCGTATTATATTATATGTATATGGTTGATACCAGTAGGACGTGTCAATTTTACTAAATTATGGTTTAAAATACATCCAGAATCTAACTTACCTCGATGAGTAAATATATACAACAACAACAAAAAGTTATTATAAAGTTCATGCATATATGAAGATACGGTTAAAATAAATCCCTACATCGACTTAAATAATTTTTTTGTTGCTTAAGTTTTAGTATATAGTTTTGGTATAGTATCAATGTTTAAATTATGTTTTGATACTTGTGTAATAGTTAGGTACTTGTACGTTCTTAGAATTGAAATAAAAAATATTTTTTTTTTTACATTTTCAATTTCTAATAAAATAATTAAAACATTGAAGTATGTGCACACAAAATTTTTCAATTTGATTTATATTAAATTCTTAGAACTTCATAACATCTATATACAGACATACATACATAAAATTCCCAATTTTGTAAATTATATTTAAATTAAATTTTTTTGTTGTAAATATTTTGTATGGCATTACTATTTTTACCGAAGGGATCAATAATAGTTTTTAGTTTAGCTTGACAATAACAAAGCAATATTTTAATGTTCTACATATCAGTTATTATATTCACTTTTTGACAAATAAATTTATTATGTTGAATTTATGGTACTCGTACACAAAGTCAAATCATTTTTGTGGTATTTTTAATAATCGGCTTTCCGGAAATCACATTTTATATAATATTTGTCTTTGTAAATCAAAAATTAATTTATATGGAATTTTATTATGATATTAAATTGTTAGTAGATTACTGTAGAATAATGTAAAGCTTATACAAAATGTTGTCAAGTTAAAATTTAAAAAAAAAACCTACACAAGATGTACGTTGCTGTGACAAAAATATAATTGGCGATCAGTAGAATAAGACACATTTTTCAAACGATACAGAAAATGTATAATAGATTAAACTGCATTCATAAAATAAAAATTAGGGCGTTGTGTTCATTCAATTAAATAAGTAAAACATGTCGGTGTATACAATAATTTTTAAACCACGGTAAAGTCACCATATTTTTTTTTTTTAATTTTGTTATTTTTTTAAAAGTCATAAATTGAAACAACTCCCTAATTTTTATTTTTATCCATTTTTAATTAAATATTGTTGTTGGCTAATGAACCTAGGCTAACAAACTTAAATTGTAAGTAAAATTAAGTTCGCCTTGATTTTATGACTTACTTAATAGATTATCACGGGTGGGGTCTATTTAGTAAGCGAAAATAAACACCTTGTATTAGGTTAAATACATGGTATCTTAATTATATGGTTGGTGTTGTATACACATACATAGATACATACATATGTATATGATGAATTAACATAACGGTACAACAAAATTTCAAAATTAAAAGAAACGAAAATATATCCTTCTCACTCTAATAGAAGTTTAGATAACTACTTTCCTTTCGTTTTTTCAGTAAAAAATACTGCCAGTCTATTTTTCATAATGGAATACAGGATATAAGGTTGGCAGATACCCCCGCGACTGAAAAAGACGTTTCAGGTATTTCTTGTCTCTTAAATTTACAAATACCATTAAGGTTGCAAGAGAGTCACCTAAAGTTTCATCTTAAACCACCAATTTCCATTGTTGGTGGAAACCCAATTCAAGCCTCTAAAGTAAATATTTTTTTTCAGAAATTTTAAATGTTCCCAACTCTTGTTCAACGGTTCCAACGGTTTCGATCCTGAGCCTGGTCTTCATACTGTCATAAACAATCTGAAGAAGCCAAGTGGTTCTCTACACCGTGGAACCATCGTCGCTGTAACAACCTCTGCGCCTACCATATGGTGGCTCTCCTTTCAGAAATCGCTGCAAAATTCGTTCCTGATCAACAGAAAATTTCGCTGAGATTTTACTTCATTTACAATATCGGGAATATCCATCAGATCTCTGATCTCGATATTGTACAGAGTCCGGTATGTACCACCTACTTCACGTTTTGGGCCAAAAATCACTCGCATTAAATGTAAGAAGCCATCTCTCGTACTTATCCGTCGGTGTCCAACTTTCACATCCATACATAACAATGGGCCTGATCAATGCATTGTTAAGCTTCAGCCTCACGGCACTTAATAGGGTTTAGGGTTCTACCAGCCGCTAGTCACGCTTTACTATTTAAGCATAAATATTTGAATCTAAAACGTGTAGTGGCCAATATTTAAATCTGGTTTGCCATTGTCCCTATGACCAGAGATGATGTATTTTATTTTGGACTCATTGACCTAAAGTCCAACAGAAGCTGATAATTCTAAAAGCGGAACAAGAATTTCCTTCACTCCGATGCTATTCAGTCTAGTCACACATATGCCATCTGCATATGCAAGCAACTGATTGGGCTGGCGATATCAGATGTTGCGCTGAGGAGTTTCATTTTTGCGAAAGATATGTACTCTAGCATTAGATTAAAGAGTATCGGGGACAGAGAATCTCCCCTTGCGGAACACTCGAGTTAACTGTATAAGTTCTCAACTTTAACACAGCATTGAGACTGTGTCAATGTCACTCTACACAATCGTACCAATTTTGTTGGTATTCCTAGATATTCCAGAGCAGACCACAAACTCCATCGATGAGGCCCGAAGGAAATTCAGGAACACCTGGTGTACGGTGATAGATATTTGGTATTATTTAGATAGACTATTCCGCAGCGAATATACCTGATCAGTGACTGATCGATTCGGACAAAATTTTCCGTGATAGTCAAACAGAAATCATTTTCCATTCATCAGGCATAACTTCGGTTCGCCATACTAATCGAATAAGGTCGAAAAAACAATTCCACAAATTATTCCCTCCAAGAGCTCCGAATTAATTTAGTCCACCCCAGGTAGGCGCCTTCGTTTTAGTAATTGCATGGCTATGAGTGAATTCCTCATGGGATGGATCCTCTGTGACGCCTAATGAACTCTATGCAAGTCGACCCCATGCTTCTTGTACTTTTGCATACCGCAGTGTATGTACGCAGGCCTGAAATTACGCGAACTGTGCTCATTGCTGAATTGTTGTACTTTTAGAACCTCTGCCTTCCACCATTCACGCTTCTTTCGTCTACAAGTCCGCTTAGCTGCCCTCCGAGCAAGAGTAGTCTTGTTTTTCCTCGTGATTGTTAGACGTTGCTGCACTTCGTTGCTGCAATATGAAGTTTCTTTTGTTGCTCGACTGCAAGATGAAACTCGTCATAAAACCAATCTTTTTTGGGTCTGATTTTCACTATATACTGTTGAGCAGCACTGACAGCCGAAGTTCTCAGTACCTCCCAAACAGAGTTCTCACAGTCAGACTGGCAATTAGCGTCCTGAATATTGTCGCTGACATGATTATGATATCGTTTCTTTCGATTTGAACCAAATGATGATCGCTGCCTACGTATTCGGTTGCTGACCGATAAGCTCTCACATCCTGCATAACCCGCGCTCGCCACATGGTCAATTTTGCTGCGGGAAGTATTGCAAGGATGGATCCATGTTTCTAAATGTTGTGATTTCTGCTGGCATTAAACTCCTCAATTACGATTCTAACATCCTGTTCGGGTATAGATCCCATCAGATAAGTCATTGTAAAATGAGTCTTTATCTAGGAGCTGGCTAACTTATCGACAATCTTTATCTTAAAATTATCGACAGGTTGGCTAACTTCCTGGGCTAGTGAAGCCCTCACAATCGGTTATTGACTACTTGGAAATCTAAAACAGCCTTTTTTACTTGCGGCCCAAGAAGAAATCCAGCTCCAAGATTCTCGAGGTCATATCCACTGTTGTGCAACGTATAGCCCTGGGACACATGGTCTCCTCTTTTAGGCCAGCGAGTTTCTTGAAGGACAACAAGTTCCAACCGATATTCCTTCATGCGTATGATTAGGCCTTCCAACGTCGATGGAATGTGCAGTTAGCATAGTTGACTCGAGACCAAGATGTTCAGAAGAAGGGAAAGACGCTATAAATCTTGATAATTCTGTACGCTGTCTATCTGTGAGCTCGTGATCATTAGACTCATTATGTCCAGTGGTGGAGGACAACGAAGAAGATATTTTTTCTATGACTGCGGGTGCTAGCCTGAATTTTGTCCAAAAGTACATACGATTGCGGTGTTGAAGATCGGGAGCAAAGTACAGGCGGGTAAACTTGGTTCAATCGGAATAAGTGATGGGTATATTAAGGTAGCCAAGGATAGAAGATTTGTGGGCACTAGCTGTAACTACATGTGTAGGTTAATGATGGAATCAGCTCCTAAAACTCTAATGTTTGCGCCATTGTCTTATAGTCCGTGCATTTTTCGTTCTCCCACGCGTACTTTCGCATATGGTTTTCCGTCCCCTTTATCGCTCAATACAACTTCTATACATTTAGTCTTCTTTATTCGTCTATTGCGCCAATATCGAGATGTTCGAGAGGTATCGGGAAATTTAGTTTTACAAGCTTGAATGGAGATGGAAATGGATACATTGGAGTTTATGAGGGAGGATTTGGAAGGTGTTGGGCACCAGGATGCATGAAATACGGTCTGGAAGGAATGGGCGGCAAAAGACTATCCTGATAGATGTATCCCATATCACGACAGTTCCAGCATATAATTAGTGAATGAGGTGTTACAGAATTCTTCCCCACAGAAACATTGGTGGATGACATAGTTATGCATTAGTAAGCTGATGGGAGGGCCGATAGTCTTTCGGAATAAAGGCTTCTAGATTATGTTCAATCTCATTTAAAGGGCAAACCTCTACTAATTCATGAATAGTTTTTTGTGACGGTTGTTGGTAGTTTTCTGAACAATACCCATTTCGTACCCATGTCTGTTCCCAACTAACACAGACCGCTGCCAGTTGATCAATGGAATTCAATTTTTTTATGCGACGTTTTAGAAAAATGGTCGCCAGGACGTTTTTTATCCTAATGATTCTTTTGAAAACTGCTGCTTGCGACTGTCCAATTCCTGCAGGTTATCGTCACCTGTTAAATGTAGCTTAAATCGTTGAACTAGTGCTGTCCGCCAGTTGTACCAATGATGCTAATCCGTGACGTTCTAAAAACAACCAGTACCAACCAAGAGCTTCTCCTTTAAATAGCGAACACAACTTCTCGACCAGGCTAACCAGTAAGACCTGATATCGTACCGCTGTACGCTCAATTCTGTATAAAAATCTTCCAATATCAAGTTTTTCGTTAGTGAAACTAATATTCCACCTGAGCCGGTTTCTAATATGTGAGTGTGGACCAATGGAATCATTAATAGTTTGAATTGGCATTTGGGACCAACGGTTACCATTTAGTGCAGCCGAAGTAAGGTTGTGCTGAATTTTTCGGTGTTCATGACCGCGGCAAATAGATTAGGGACAGATGGTATTTGGTGAATGCATTAAAAACCGGAATGTTTTAATGAAATTTGAGCCTTTATTGTGGAAAAATGTTACAAGATTTTTTATTCAAAATATTGCCCATCGCTACCCACTACTTATTCCTATCTTTCTGGCAATTAATGGATTCGATCCCAGAAAAACTGCGCCAGCTTGGCGGCCAAAAACGATTCGAGTCAATTTTCGATACCTTGAACTGAAGTGAAGCGTATTCCTGATAGGGCATTCTGCATGGATCGAAATAGGTGGTAGTTGAAAGGAGCAAGGTCTGGGCTATAAGGCGGGTGAGGCAGAATTTCCCATCCGTTATTCTCCAGGTAATTTTTGACCGGTGCCGCAATATGTGGCCGAGCGTTATCGTGGTGGAAAATGATTGACTCATGTCTGGTTGCATATACGTTGGCCGCTCTGCCTGGATTTTCTGCTTCAATCGGATCAATTGTTGACGATAGAGTTGGGAATTGATGGTTTGGCCACTTGGCAACAGCTCAAAGTGGATCACACCTAGCTGGTCCCACCAAATGCACAGCATGACCTTAGCCCCGTGAATATTCGGCTTTGGTATCGATGGGGCGCCGGCCTCGCCATTCTTGACATACGCTTTTTTCCGCTTGGGATTATCGTAATGGATCCATTTTTCATCGCCCGTGACAATACGATGCAAAAACGACTTCTTTTTGTGCCGCTCGAGCAGCATTTCGGATATGCAAAATCGTCTTTCCACGTCTCTTGGCGTCAACTCGTATGGTACCCAATTTCCCATCTTTTGTATGAATCCCAAGGCTTTCAAACGTCTGGAAATTGTTGCTTGATAAATTCCCAATGATTCTGCAAGTTCTACTTTTTGCGTTTGACATGAATCTTGAACGAGTAATGCCTCCAATTCTTCATCCTCAAACTTTTTCGGCTGACCAGGAGGATCTTTGTCTTTGATGTCAAAATCACCACTTTTGAAGTGATTAAACCACTCAAAGCACTCCGTTTTTATAAGAGCATGCTCACCATAAAAATCCACGACCAAACGACGACTTTCAGCTGCTGTTTTGTTTTCGAAAAAGTAACTGAATAAAACTTCCCGCAAATGCTGTTTTTTCTCAAATTTGATAAATTTTCCATCGTTGAAATCGGTTGGATGTGCACAATCAAAACAAAATCTTTTAGCTGATTTTGACAGATATTGAATAGGGCTTTCAAATGACATAGATGTCATTGATGTACTATTACGCATAAACAAGTAATAACATCTAGTATCCAACTCCGGTTTTTAATGCATTCACCCAATATGTTGTTGGCAGCCGAAGACGGGATTGGCAAATGTGAGGATGATGGTTGTAATGAGACTATCGCAATGCCTAGTGAGGCGAAACTTTCCACGGGTAAGGCTTGCCGGAGGTAGGTATTGAAACCGATTCGTCTATCGCCAGTAGTGCTTTGCTTCTTGAAGGTCGAATAGTCGGAACCCTATTTTTTTACTAATTTCGGATTCCGGGATGGAACTGGAATCTGAATCTTCACTGTTCTCTTATCCGACATCTAGGTCATTCAGTGTACGATTAAATTCTGTTGTTTCGGCATTTTTGAATTTAATTTTCGAGCACTTTTTCGAGTGTATGGGGTTGTATCTCGGCGATGGCATCACGAATGTGGGCCTTCAAATGCTCAATTGTCTCTGGTTTGTCGGCAAATCACTTGTCTTTAACGGCTCACAGAAAATAGTCCAATGCGGTGTTAAATCGCAGCTTCTTGCCGGCCAATTGAGATCACCATTTCGGCTAATTAAACGGCCATCAAACGTTTGACGCAATAAATCGATTGTGACATGAGGTTTGGTTTCAACCATCCTGTGAACCTAAACATCGTTTACATCAGTACCATGAAGAGCGGGCGCAAAAAAATCGGTTATCATGGTTCGATATCATGGCCAATGATGACTCCGCTCCACAAGTAATGGGTGCATTGGCTTCTATAAAACCACATATGGGTTTTCTGACCGCCAAATACGGCAATCTTGCTTATTTACGTACCCACCAAAATGAAAATGAGCTTCATCAGAAAAGATGATTTTTTTAGCAAAATGAGAACAAAACGGATGGTCATGCGGCTTCACTCTTGAACTAATTGAACTTTGTAAGGCGCAATACCGAGATGTTTTCGCCAAATTCGACGTAAACTGGTGCGTGAAACGTTCAATTCTTGAGAACCATGACGAGTTGATGTTGATGGATTCTCACGCACACTCTCAGCCACATCTTCCATATTTTCGGGTGTACGAACTGAATGAGCACACTCACGTCCTGGTGCATCAACAATGAAACCAGTTTCATGAACTATAACAATAAACTTGCGTATACCTCTGCGACCAAATTTTGCACGATATTTTCAAGCAATTTCCGACCAATTGTCTTTTTGTTTTGGAAATAAATTTCCAATAAATCGCAACGTTGCTCAAGCGTAAATCGATTCATTTCGTTCAGTGGAGATAATATACTGAATTTTGTGACAGAATAGAATGACATAAATTGTGTCACATAAGTGGTTCAACTTTAAAATGGTCATAAATAATTTCTAATTAAGATATGCGACGAAATGTGATACATACATATATACATACTCATTTAATGCGAGCGAAATGTAAATAATAAACCCAGAAATTTAATTAAAATCATTCACAACAATTTTTAAAATTAATTAAATTTTATTTAATTTCCTATAATTTTAAATTATATATTTTACAATTACAGAACATAATCAAGAAATATCATTTAACAAAAAAACTTTTATATTTGTTTTCAATTATGAGACTATAAGTACATACTCGTATATGACAAAAAATCATATCAAATTCAAACTATCTTAAAACAAAATTAAATGTTTTTATAATTAAAATTCCTGTCACGTTTTATTATAAAATATAAAATTAAATATAATAAAAACAATGAATAATAAAATAACAATAATTTTAATAATAATTAATTTATTGCTATCAAAATATGTAACTAAATCAACTATAATGTCGTACTCAATGTTTTTTAATAATAATAATTATGACAACGATGATGATGATGAGGATGATATATTAAATAACACCAGTAAATACAATCATAATAGTAGTAGTAATAATAATAATAATAATAATAATAGTGATAATAGTAATAGTTATAATACGAACAATAGCTATTTTACAAGTGATAGTGTGAATAATAAGAATAATAGTAATTTTTTTAATTTAATGAAACAATCAAAATACTATAAAACCGTAAATTTTAATTATGATGATTTTAGTTTAGATAATTATTGGAATTTTTACCATCACGTTGGTAAACGGCTGAATAATAATAATCAACCACATCATCATAATAGACATCATCACAATGAGTATCAGTATTTTAGTAATAAAAAAATGCGTTCCGTGCCCGATATGTTCATCGAGAGTGATGATCATGCGGGTACGATACATTGGCCGGTGAAAAAAGAGGCGATAATCGAGGGCGATGTACTACTCGGTGGATTAATGATGGTGCATGAGCGCGAGGATACCATGTCGTGCGGACCGATTATGCCCCAGGGCGGTGTACAAGCCTTGGAAACAATGCTGTACACAATCGATCGGGTTAATCGTGAAAAACTGTTGCCAAATATATCGATTGGAGCGCTTATACTAGACGATTGTGATAAAGATACGTATGGATTAGAAATGGCAGTTGATTTTATTAAAGGTAAGGATTTATTATTATTGTTGAATGCATTATGAATATGAAATTGTTTTTTTTCATTATTGGTGGTGATGATAATTCGAGGGTGAAGATGGTTACTGTTATAGTTTTATTTTTTTTTATAAACACATATGGTTTGTGCTACCATAAAATCTAAGTGGTAAAGTACCCCCCAAGCCGTGAGTTTACCCGAGTTAAATAAAAATTAAAACGTGCAGTTACTTAGAATGGTCGGTAACAAAATGGCGCCGAAATATATTCATAGACATATTGTATACCTATATATATATATATATATATATATATATATATATATATATATATATATATATATATATATATATATATATATATATATATATATATATATATATATATATATATATATATATATATATATATATATATATATATATATATTTTTTTTTAGTTCACATCTTTCATAATTTTTCCTTTCACAAATTGTGGAGCTAATTTTTTTCACCTCATCGAGTCATCGCTTTGCGGATGAGATCTCACATAGACAGGTTGTCCAACATTGAAAGAAGTTGTCCTGGATATTAAATTGTATCTTTTTGAAGACTTTATATATGCGGTTTCGATATCCCTTTTAATGATCGTGAATCAGCGATAATCTTGCCCAGTGATAACATTATTTCTCCCTTCGACATACCTCCATACCGAATTTTTTACGGTCTCATGAATTCCATTTCTCAAAGCTGACGCTATTTCGTGTAAATATTTGTCCCAATGCGTATGTTTTTCGCGAATATATGACCTTATTGCTGCTAACACTGATCGGTTGTTTAAGTATCTCTGATAAATTGGATTTGGACGCTCAAGGTCGATCAAAAAAACAGCTTAAATATTTACGCTCAAGGTCATGTGTAGTATTAAGGTAGGTCGTCGTTTACTCTCAAGGTCATGACGTCACATTAATATGTCCTTGGACTCAGGTGGGCCCATTACTACTAAGGTGAGTATATTGCTGTTTTAGAGTTCAGTACATCGTATTCGTGTAATAACTCTTTATATTCGGTTTGCGGTACTCCAAACACACAGAATACCTCATTTCTTAATATATTCACTATTTGCTGCGATGTGTCTCTACTCAGTGGTCGTAGGATGACAAATTTTGTCAAATGATCAAGGATAATTAGGATCATAGTATTACCTTGTGATGTACGCGGATGGGGTCCTAGCAAATCCACATAAACCCGTTGCCATGGTTTCTCGATTTTAAACATTTTAACTAACACTTGCTTATATTCTATATCTTACGTGTTTTGCCGCAGCTTCTCCAACGCCTTTGCCATTCCGCCATGAGATGATAATGGGTCATCATGCTCCTTTCTAATCAATAATTCTTCCTGGATCATATGTGGTATCCACAGTTTCCACGTAGATATATTCATTAAATTTTGTTTCAGTTTAGGCTCAAGCCGGATATAAATTCGTTCCTTATCAATCCAGAAAGCTGGACATTTATTGGGTTCTATTTCAATTTTCTTACTCACTTCCACATATTCCTTTTCCTTCAAAGCATCAGAAATCAAATTAATATTTAAGGATAATTTTACCAAGCTTGGACTCGCATGGCCTGTTATTAATGTAAATTCATGGCCTTCAACATACGCCCGGAATTTTTTAATTGCAAAAAATTGCTGCCAAACACTCCAATTTTGTTACTGAATAATTACGCTGCGCTTTGTTTTACTTTTGCGACATCTAAGCTATAGGTCGTTCGTTTTTTTCGTCATCCATTTGATAAAGAACGGCACCTACTCCTTCCGTGCTCGAGTCGCAGCGAATATAAAACGGTTGGTCGTATGTAGGGTTTACTAATACCGGAGCAGAAGTTAATAACTTTTTCAACACCATTAAAGCATCTTTTACTTTTTCTGTCCAAACAAACATGCCTTTTTTGAAACAGTGAGTGGTGGATGCAGTTATCGTTGAAAAGTTCTTGATGAACCTACCATCCTGCCATACCAAGGAGTCGTCGAGTCAACTTAACATTTTTTGGAGCAGCCAGATTAATTACTGCTTCGATTTTCTGAGGATCAGGTCAAAGTCCCATTTCACCCACCAGATATTCCAAATAGCGTATTTACATCATTACAAAGTGGCTTTTTCAATGTTAAAAGTAAGTCCCGCCGTTCGTAATAAGTCTGCAACACCAGCTCTAACAACTCAAAGTGATCCTTCAATGTCGCGGTGATAATCAACAGGTCATCCAAATTTGAATTGATAGAGTGGCCGCCCTGTTATAGTGAAAGCTGTCTTGTCCCGTGATGATTTTGCAAGCGGAACTTGCCAAAAGGCATCTTTCAAATCTAATCCTGTTATGTATTTTGTCTTTGCTAGCCTGCCAAGTAGTCCGTCAATGTTTGGAAAGGGACACGCGTCCTTTTCTGTAACAGAGGTCAGTTTGCGTGCGTCTAAGCAAAGTTTCGTCTTTCCGTTAGTTCTACGTACAATGGCCACTGGTGAACTCCATGCGGTCTTCCTTATCTCTATCACCCCAATGGTCCAATCGGATTTGTTTGATTGGCTTGACATCTTTTTGTGTTGAATTTTCATGTTCATGAAGTTAAGCTTTTCCCAGTCCCTCCTTACTAAATGATGGAAATAGCCTAATGATTCTGTTCAATTCTTCACTTACTTTTTCACTTAGGTTGTGTGCATTCGAATTCTGTGTGTCGGAATAAACAATTGCTGCAACGTCCATTTTTGGGAATATATGAAATTTCTGCGAAAAATCAATTCCCAAATAAACGAACCATTGTAGGCTTGGCACTAAACAAAACTTAATTTATTTAATGTTGTCTCCAAAAGTATCTGGTAACCACACATATCTTTCAATTTTATTTTGGGTTCCATCTGCTGTCTTGATGAATGAGTTTAACTGGTTGTACTTCATATTATTATCTCAGAGAAATTGTAGAGAACCTTTTCCTAATACGGTCACACTAGCCCTTTACCCTCAAAATTTTCACCCCCGGTCGAATATTTTCTGTTGAAAATCTTAGACAAATGGTGCAATTTGAGAACATTAGCTGCTCTTACCCAAAACAAATATGTGCGGAGTAAATCCTGTTCACAGTCTTGATACCGGTGTACCAAATCTTTACAGTTCTATGAAATTAGTATAGTCCTGTCTGTTCTTTTGTCTTACCTAGATGATTGTTAGAGCTTTGAATGATTTCTATTGAATGAAGTTGTGGTTGCGGCTTGGTGCTGGGTTATCGAATTCCATCCGATACCTGAACTTATTACCTTGCTGATATTCATATTTTGCTGTTCCGATGTTTGTAACTTGTAATTGATCACACAATTCATTAATCTGTGGCCGACGATGAAGACTGTCGCTAAATCATCTGGGGTCGTACCCTGTTTGACTCCCATTCGCATATTATATATAGTATTATAGTATATTTTGATACAGCCGATATACGATTTCTCTCTCGGATAATCTATTTTGCAGCCTGGCATTTAATTTTTGAATGCTGAACGCAAAATCAGAAAATGACTCTTTACTACTCTAATGTTTGCGAAAAATAATTTCACGAATTTCCTCCTCAAAATCGAAACTACTAAAATAGGACATCATAGCCATTTTCATATTTTGCCATGAAGCATCTGGATGATCCATTTTAAAAATCCAATACCAATCCTCTGCTTTTTTAGAGAGAAATAGATGTAACACTTTTGTAAATGCACCTTCCGGAATTCCATCGTTTCTCGCTATTTGCTCTAAGCGATAGGTAAAATCATGAACATTACTGCCGTCGGTACCATCAAAAGATAAGTTCCATCTTTGCCTAATTTTGTAAAAGTTCTCCATTCGAAACTGTGGTATTGCTGGTCGTAAATCGTTGTGGGGTAATACTGAATAGTCCGGTAAAATGTTTCTCCCACTCGCTATTTGACTTGTTCTATGTACTGCTTGTTCTTCTTCATTCCTAGACGTACAATTTAACAACTGCGGAATACTACCAGCATCCCTATTTAATCGGTTACTGTCATAGTTTCATTTTGTTTTATAACCGCGTATGGTTTGTGCTACCATAAATTCTAAGTGGCAAAGTACCACCCTTATAAAATTTACCGAGACAGTTTTGCATACTACTCAGCTAGAAAAAGCGAGGGAAGAAGAGGAGTTGATTAACAGAGAAAATCAAATTGTTAAATGTATCAATTCTGTAAAGATGACGAGTAGTGTGTTTTGTAAAGTTTGCAAAAGGGTGGGCACAAAATGGAGGATTGCAGAAAACCCAAGGCTCACGATTTCGAAAAATCAAAAACCTGAATGGTTAAAAAATAAATTTTCTACTGTCTTCTAAAGTCTGCTCATCTTCTGTTGATTTTATTAACCCATTGAGCGCTGAATTTGATTGTGTGTCGGTTGATAATTCGGTCTTTTTGTCCGAAAACGAAACACACGTTTAAAATCCATTTGTCAATCCATATTTAACATAAGTATTCTTGGTTCTCGCAATCCTCGACACATGGATTGGACACTTTACCGACCTGCTTGGTGTTCATCATGCGTCACAGACTGTAGTTGAGTCACCTCAAATACAGGCGAAAACTTGCATTGAGGATCCATCCCATGAGGAATTCACTAAAGCCATTCAGAGATTGAAACGGAACCGCTCACCTGGGGTGGACTGCATTAATTCGGAGCTCTTGATATTTGGAGGGGATACTTTGTGGAACTGTCCCTTCGGCCTTATTCGATTAGTATGGCGAACCGAAGTTATGGCTAACGAATGGAAAGTGGCCGCGATATGCCCCATCTTCAAGAAGGGAGATCGCTTGAAGTGTGAGAATTATCGCGGTATAGCTCTCCTTAGCACAGTATACAAGTTAATGTCCTACATTATATTGTATAGAATCGCAACTCTAGCGGAGGGCTTGGTTGGTGACTATCAAGGAGGATTTCGTCCGAATCGATCAGCCATTGATTAGGTCTTTTCATTGCGGATGATTCTATCTAAATATTATGAGACATCCATCCCCGTACATCAGGTGTTCCATATTTGCGGCAGACTCGATCAATCAAGAGAGTTTGTGGTCTGCCCTGGAATACCTAGGAATGCCAACAAATTTGGTACAACTGTGTAGGATGACAGTGACGGAGTCTCAATGCTGTGTTAAGGTTGAGAACAGGCTATCGACAATTTTCGCTCGGTCACGTTCTGCGTGCTGATCCGGAACGAATTGTGCAACGATCTCTGAACGGAGAGCCACCATATGGTAGGCGCATAGGTCGTTGCAGGCGACGATGGCCCCATGATGTAGAGAACGACTTGGCCTCTTCAGATTATCTTAGACAGTATAAAAACCATGCTCAGCATTGAAACCGTTGGAGCAAATAGTTGACTCAGTAAGAGGCCAGTAATGGCCTTAAACACTGATTATTATTATTACGAGAATTTTATAGCCCATCAAAGTATCAAATTTTCTCTAAAACAGTAGTTTTGAATTAGTTCAACAATCACCAGTCTTTGTTGTCACATTCGACGAGTTATCGACACGTTGACGTAGAAATTGGATATTATACGAAAACTAAAAAAAAAAATCGAATGAATAAATGTGCATTAGTCACAGTCATCTGTAATGAATGAAAATTAATAATTTTGAGAAAACAATGCAGAAGAAAGTTATCTTGAAAAATACTTAAGTTTATCCATAATGCATTTTCAAAAACGACTATTCTACTTTAGTACTAAAAATTATATTTGGTTGGACGGTTTAATTGCAAATCGTAAAATATCCACTCAACGAAAAACTTCGTAAGTACATATATACGGAAAACAACAGCTGACAAAACGATATGAAGTGGAAAACTTAAAAATAATTTGTTTTTATGTACACAGAAACAACAAAGAAAAGTCGTTAAAATTAAAAAAAAAAGAAGAAAGCACTCGCATTGAAACAATTTTCAAGTAACAAATAACAACACCATAAAACACAGTACTATAAATTTCAATGGTAATTATAATTCAACATGCAATTGAAATTACTTTAAACGGAAAAGCTATTTTTATGTGTATAGCACCTATTCATATACATTATACTTCCTTTACGATTAACTTTTATGTAATGACAAAAGAAACCGGAACACTATCATATTCACATTCCGCATCAGCCTTAAACTGGTCGTTTAGTTAAAATCAAATAACTTAAACCAAAAATGTCTCGCAGCACGAACGCTATATAAAATTGTCGTAAAAAAGCTATTTTTTTGTCGTTGCAGCATATAAGTCTACTTTTATTAGTAGACTTATATGCTGCAACGACAAAACAATATTCAACATGTCACTTTTCACATAATTCCCAATTTAGCATACAAATACATACATGCATATGTATATAGAAACAAAATTATTTAATCATCACCACGTTTATATCTTCTCATATACTACATATTTACATAAAAGCTTAAAAAATATGTCGTGTGTCATCATAAAATTTTCCGCTCTGCCCGACATCAAAGTAAAATTTAACGCATAACTTTTGAATAAAATCATGAAAAATCTCTTGGATAAATTTATGATTTTTTTTTTTTAGCATAATTATCATGGAAAATATTGTCATATTTAGTTCTTGTTACATAAACATAAGAAGAAAAAAAATACTCCGAAACTAAAAAAGAAACTGGAAAGATAAAGCTTTAAGTCAACAGAAAAACTTTTTGTTCCATAAGTAAATTTTATACAACAAAAAGTTTTGGTTTATCTTTCGCCATGGCAAACAAGGAATAGAAATTATGGGAAAAGTTGTTTATTTGTTGTTGATGTTGTTATATTGTTGTTGTGTTGCTTACCATCATAAAGATGATTTTTCTTATGTGCAGTATTCATTTTAACACAAAATAGAACACATCCGGCGATGCAGAGACAAAGTTGGACGTTTGGTTAGAAAATTTATGTTTTTAATTTTATTACCTGTTATTTCACGATTTACACATTTCAAAGTATATTTTTATAGTGAAATTCGAGCAACTGGATACGTTTAAATTGTACAGAATTGATTCTCTTTTAAATCGTTGTGGGGTTTGGACGTGGAATCGGTGAACTAAGCGATAAAATAAAAATAATTAAAAAGTGCAGTGATAGTAGTTTCTTTTTAATTATTTTATATACACTCCCGGCCAAAATTATTGGGTCGATGAGTTTTTTGACAATTTAAATTAAGGTGGTACTCCAATATCAACATTCGTAAATCCACACTCTATGGAGATTGGTCTCTATGGATTCTGACGAGAACAATCTGGTGCATAACCATGGAACATCAAATCCGGTCGGTCAAATGAGTGACGAGGAACCATTTTCACTCCATAGCTCTAATCAGAAAAAATCCCAAGATACGTTGAGGAATCGTAATACTCGAATGAGTGAAGCAGAAATGGATAATATCGATCATTTCCAAAAGAGTCATTTTCTACCGAGGTCTCTTACGAGAGCCTGTAGCACGTTCACCACAAAGATTAACAAAATAATACCTACAGAACTTGTGGAGTTACCGAGAAATGCTTTTCCAGAGGACAATAATTGTTCTAAAAAAGAAGAAATGCTGTATCAGGAATTTCGTAAGGCCAATGCAATTAAAGCCCTTAAAGCAAAGGAAAACGTTGATTCTCCTCCTACCCAAAAAGTAATGGAACAAGAATACCATACGGATGAAGAAGAATTAGCTCCCGAAACTGAGTGGATTAGAGTCAAAAGCCAGAGAAAAAAAGGAGAAGGAATGATACACCTACAAGAGACAATTCCTAAAATAATCCAAAACAATCCAAAAAAATTATCTCCACCACCCCCAATAGTTATAGATGGAGTTAAAAACTATGATCTACTGTATGAGAAAATTAAAACAATAACTAAAACAGATAAGTTTAATACAAAATTGATGAGTAGAAACAACATCAAAATAAACTTAGCAGATGGTGAAACCTACAGAGAAATGACAAAAATGTTATGCGAAGGGGGACATTCTTGGCATACGGTTGAATACAAACAAATCAGACCAAATAAGGTAATGGCTAAAAATCTGCACTCTACATGTAAACCAGAAAAAATAATTTAGGACCTGAAAGGAAAAGGTTTTAATGCAACTGAAGCATCAATTAAGCTAAAACGGAGAAGTAAGGAGCCTCTGAACATAGCATATACAGACATTCAGCGCAGATGATGATATTGAAAAAATACATCAAATCAAGTACATCTTGGGATGCAAAGTCAATATTGAGCCCCTAAGAAGATCTAGGCTTAAATCACAATGTAAAAAATGTCAAGCATATGGACATACTCAAAAATACTGTAACAAAGAACCCAGGTGTGTCCAATGTCCAGGTAAACACCATACTACAGATTGTGTCAAACCCCACAGATGTACAGCCTAGATGCGTACATTGTGGAGAAAACCATCCAACTAACTAGAAAATAAAAACATACATGCTAAAAATACAAATGTAATGAAGAAGCAAACTGTTGGAATAAACAGGCCTGAATCATTTAAAGGAGAGTTAAGGCGTAAAGCGTTGGTAGCCTCTCAAGCAGAAGTGAGCAAAAAAACTTACGCTCAAGTAATGATGAGTAACGAAAACAAACAAAAAACTCCTCAAACAGACGACATAATCAAACGCTTAAGCTGATATTAAGCAAACTTAATACTTTTCATCAGCGTTTACAGAAACTAGAATACAGTATTAAGGGAGCCATCCCTAAACAAAACCATGTCTAACGACTTAAGAATTTTCTGCTGGAATGCCAATGGACTCCAGCAACACCAACAGGAATTGCAAATGAAGAGAAAATCGATGTCTGTCTCATTTCTGAAACTCACTTCACTAGAGGCAATCAATTATCAAATTTAGAAATAAAACATATCACACTATTCACCCGGGTAATACTGCCAAGGGAGGTAGTACTGTTATAATTAGAAATAGTGTTAATCACTTCGAGGAATTAAAATATGAAACAGAACAAATACAAGCAACAGCTGTTAATATCAAGACCAAAAATAACTCTATTAGTGTTATTGGAATTTACTGCCCACCGACATACTCTCTAACAGAAAAAGACTATCTTGAATTTTTCAATAAACTAGGGAGAAGATTTGTAATTAGAGGAGATTTTAATGCAAAAAATATCCACTGGGGTTCTAGACTAACAACAACCAAAGAGAAAGAACTCCTCAATGCTATCAGAAAATACGGTTGTGAAGCCTTATCAAATTGTAAACCGACCTACTGGCCAACTGATCCAAATAAAATACCAGATCTGATTGATTTCTTTATAGTGAAAAATATATCTGTAAATTATATACATATAGATGAAAGTCTTGACTTAAGCTCTGATCACTCCCCAATACTTTTGACATTAAGTGAAATGATCATTCAAAAAGAAAGCTATCCTAGTTTAGTAAATAAGCACACAAATTGGGAATACTTTAGACTGTCTTTAGAAAAAAAAATTAACTTGATGGTTCCGCTAAGTTCATATGTGACATACAGCAGTCAGCTTGGGAAAACACTCCTGAAATTAAAAAGAATATTAAGGGAAACAACTACCCTAGAGAAATTAGAGAGCTTTTGGCAGAAAAAAGAAGGGCAAGGAGAATATGGCAACAAACTAGAGCCTTTCAAGATAAAACTAAGCTAAACAATCTGACTCAGCTACTTAAAAGGAAAATCAAAGATTTGAAAGACGAATCTATCAGTAACTACCTCAGAAAATTATCTAATGATACTAGTACTGATTATTCTCTCTCTATGCAGATTCCTCCAATCAGAACAGAAGATAACAAATGGGCCAGAAATAACGAAGATAAAGTACGAAATTTTGCTGAATACCTGGAAAAACATATTTGAACCACATGATGACCAATCATTGGAAGCCGAAATAATAACTAGAGAGGTTATACAGGAAAGTGAAGAAATCCTAAGAGCAACACCAAAAAATGTCATGTATGAGATAAAAACAAATATGAATCCGAAAAAAGCGCCGGGTTATGACCTTATCACAGCAGAAATTTTAAAAGAACTACCAAGGAAAGCATTATTAAAGCTCACCAATATTATAAATGCCACCTTTCGATTGAAATATGTACCCAGCCTCTGGAAAATTGCAGAAGTAATTATGATTCCTAAACCTGGGAAACCACCACACAAAACTGGATCATACAGGCCAATATCACTTTTACCAGTTATGTCTAAACTCTTTGAGAAGTTATTAGTAAAAATGCTAAATCCGTTCGGTTTTCGCAACCAACACTCAACATTAGATCAAGTACACAGAATAACTAATATTATTGAAAGAGCATTAGAGGAGAAAAAAGTCTGCTCAACGATATTCTTAGACGTTGCACAGGCCTTTGATAAAGTTTGGCACAAAGGACTTAACTATAAGTTAAGAACTGTACTACCAATGCAATTCACTACAATATTAGAATCATACTTGAAAGATAGATTCTTTAGAGTAAAATTAGACGATTCCTATTCTGAATTGAAAGAAATCAAGGCACGAGTACGGCAGGGCAGTGTATTAGGTCCGGTCCTATACCTATTGTACACTAATGATCTCCCTGTATTAGAAAACAACACTGTGGCGACCTTTACTGATGACACGGTAATCTTAGCTGTTGGAGATAGCAACGAAGAATCAACTCAGCATACAGTTAGCTATTACTCAAATACATAACTGGACCAAAAGATGGCGGATTAAACTTAACGAAACTAAATCAGTTCACATTTACAAACAAACGACTCGAACATATTCCGGTTACAATTAATCAAGAAATAATAACGTATGCCAACACGGCTAAGTATCTTGGCATGACACAAGATGCAAAACTACGATGGAAAGCACACGTCAAAAAGAAAAGTGAAGAACTGGGGCTTAAATATAGAAAGATGTATTGGCTGATAGGAAGGAGCTCCGCTCTATCAACATACAACAAACTTCTATTATATAAACAAATATTAATACCGGTTTGGACTTACGGTATCCAACTTTGGGGTTGTACCAAACAAGCCAACGTAGAAATCATCCAAAGAATTCAAAACAAAGTATTAAGGAACATCGTTGATGCACCATGGTATGTTAGAAACAGAGACCTCCATAGGGTCCTTAAAGTGGACACTGTTTCAAAGGAAATTGTAAAATATTTAGATGAAAGACAAAAATTATAAAATATAGTCACTTGCAAAAGTTGATTTGATTTAATCTATATCTACGCAATCACAAAACTAAATAATAATTTTCTCTAAATTCTATACAGGGATTAGCGATATAGATATCCTCATCAGATAAAAATAATTGACAAAAGCCTGTAATTTGGGTACATACTCGTATGTTTATTGTTGAAAATTCAAATATCCTAAATTGATGATTAAATCACTTTTTTTTCCAGTCATTATCAAAAGTAAACCCATTTCAAACTTGACCATAAGCCAAATACTTTGATAGTCTCTTATATGTTAAAAAATAATGTGTCAATCAACAGTTGTTGTTGTCAATCAAAATATATTTGTTGTCGTTTTGTATAGTTAAAATAGAGAGATTCCATACCGTTTTGAACCCATTTAAAACGAAATACTTCCAGTTGTTATCAATCAAAATGTGTTGAAGTCAAAATACATAGAGCAAAACTTTCCAAATAAATAGAATAGTTACATTTTAAGAGATCGGCAGTGTAATTGCAAAATTTGGTATTCGAAAATTTTAACAGTTTCAACCATTTTAGATCGATGCCAACCGACTTCATCTAACTCAAAGAAAATATTGAAGAATTGAACAATCTTCATTTCGATGGCGGTCCATTAAATTTCCACACCTGTTACCGACATACTAAAGTTTACTTTATGCCTGTAGCGCAAGCTGACTCAGGCTTTGACTCAGTCACTTTTTAATTAATTAATTAATAAGCAGAATTATAGATCAGCGATTTGATAATCCGAGATGGATTGTTGAAAGACACATAAACGCACTTATTGATCATCACATAACACACCTAGATAAACTAAACCATTTAATAAATCGGAATGTTAATCATTCGTGTTGTGTAATGGCATTCGACAAGCATTTGGCCTTATTTCTAAGCTTAAACCCAACGGAGCGATTCAATAAATTATCCGACTGCCACTCGTCGCACGGGGCAACATTATGCAACAAAAGGGATTCAGGGATCAAGTATAGTTTACCACAAATCAACATAAATATTAATCGCTGGTCCATACCATCTCTGTTCTAACAGGCTAAAGCCGACGGCATTTTCAATGAATCAACTCGAATTGATATCCTCATAGGTGCAGAACTGTTTCCACATATTACTTTTGTCAAATAAAAATTTTGTAAGATTTTGATGGATACTTTGGCATTTTTTCTTTGCATTTGACGCATAACGTGATATTTCATTCTTCATTTATTCTACAAGAAGAAAACTTTGATAACAAGAGAGTCTTCCAGCCAAGAAATTCTTGTCAGACAATGATGATGGCATCAAAATTTTTTATCTTTTTTTCTTATCATCAAAATAAATTGAACTCTATCCCTGATTTAAAATGGCAATATATGTATACGATGTATTCGTACAAACTGATTCCTTAACCTATTTTATTCCCCATCATGCTATCCTTCGGCCAATTCGGTAGTAATGCTTTATGGGCCAACTGTTCCAAGTCTCAGTTTTTTATTATATTACGTTTTTGGAAATACCAATACGCCATGAGTTGAGCTATCATAAAAATGTGTAAGCAATAATATAGGACGATCCTACCCAAAATACAACAAATATTATGGCGAGAAAATTCTCAGGATCCATTGAAATCTTTTGAAATGAGAACGACCACATACGAGTCTGCAGCAGCTCCCTTTTTAGCGACTAGATGTATAAAACAACTGGAATTGTTTGAGGAGGAATTCCAATATCCTTTTGCTTCAAAGGTTGTGATTAATGATACATGGATACGTGGACGTGTCGCTGTTGCCGATACTTTATCAAAAGCCAAGCACTTACAAACTAAGCTACGCAAATTGACACAAAGCGGTTGTCTTCATTTACAAAAATGGTGTGCGAGGAACTCTTTCGACAGAAATCCATATTTCCGCGAAGTTATGGGTCGCAATGACTTGGATTTCTTTGGCAGCCTATATTGAAGAAATTTTTACATTCAGAATGCCGGAATAACTAATTCTTTCTGAAATAACAAAACTATATTTGATCCGCAAAAATCTCAATAAAATATTTATGGGAAACCAAATTGGAATGGGATGATTTTGTGACTATATTGAAGAGAGCTGGCTAGCATATCGAAATAATCTGATAAACGTATAGAGAATGTTCGAATGTTTATTAAAGAAGGGTCAGATCTTGACGGGTATGCACATTCCTCCAAAAAGACTACAGAGCCTGAGTTTATCTACTAAGGCCAATCGATAATGACGATGGTCACATTTAGAACTATGTACTGCTCATTTTTTGCTTAAGATCGTGAGTATAACAATTGAAGCATTACAGCTAAAATACTTGAAGTATATTGTTCTCTTGCCGATAGCAACTCTACTTTATACGCTTACCTTCAACGAAATACAAGCACGAACAATAAATATTACTTGGCGTCATCTTGCATCACAGAATAATTCTGCAGCTAGAATTTCTCGATGAATAATAACTCAACAGCTAGTTCTTATCAAAAACTAATTCGCATTACAGCATATTGTGTTTGGTCTATCAGCAAATGCAAGATGTTGGCAAGTATAGCAACACTCAGTCAATGCATTAAAAAACCGATAAGGCTGGTATCATCAAATAGATCTATTCCAAACCAAAGTAATTTCGAAACTGTTACGCCATTCTTATAAGACAAAAGTTATATGTGTTCAGAGTGAGAGGCAGATTGAAAAATGCGAACATATAGATTACAACTCAAAACATCAGATGCTGTTGCCATCGAACCATAAGCATCACAGAATAATGAGAAGCGAGGTAATGTTGATTCATAATTGCTTTTGGCAATAGGGCGAAAATCTTGGTCCATTTTTGGTCAAAAATATGGCATGAAAGGTTGTTCGAAATTGTACCATTTACCCTCGAACTAAACCCACCATAAAAAAATTATGGGCAATTTATCGATTGACGGAATGGAACAAAACCTTTTTATAACACCGAAATGGACTATTGTGGTCCTTTCTTCATAAAAAAAACAAATTCCAACGGTCTACCGTATAATGATTATGTGGCATCCTCCGTATGCTTTGCTACTAAATATCTATATTTAGAGATGGCGGGTGACCTGACTTCACAAGCCTTCCTAGCTTGTTTGAAGCGGCTTACGTCACGACCTGATTAAGGGGCAAATATGTGAGCAGACAATGAATGCATCTAGCTTCATCGGTGCAAGCTGTTAAGGAGTTATTCCGACAGTTCATTTCCAAACCGAGCAATTAAAAATATCATCTTTTTGTGCTTAAGAACAATTAAATTGGCAAATTGTGTTGTGTGCCATGAAGATGTTCCTACAGGAGCTGTACCTTTATGAAAAGAAAATGTGTAGTTTGGCCTAACCATGATGATAATACAACTTAGCACTTTCAAGGTAAGCACACTTAAGGTAACACTTCTAAATTTAATTCTGTATGAGTAATACCTATAACCGCGATATTTGGACCATCCTTGCGGAGTTGAGAAATGGTTCATTGCCGTTACAGCAACTTCAAGAACATTAAAAATGAAAAAGATATTCCTGAGAGGATATTTAATATGTTCTATTTCTTTTCTAGGATAAACCAAGCTTTGTTAATCTGTCGATATAGCAGTTAGAACCGATTCGTTTTCAGTTCAAGAAATGTGACCGGGGCAATATGGGATATGTGTTGGCTTATTACGAGGCTTATTGGAACGCCGATCGTATTTGTGTTCTTTACCAGCAGACTATCTATTGTCTAGGAATCTATTTTTTTGGCACCTTTCTGTGAAATAGCAGTTTTCGAGGATTTTCTTTAGTGCTGAGAGCACGTTAAGGAATCTAGACAAACATTTCATTTTGATTAGCTGCGTTGCAATCTTGTGAGAGTGCTGCACCGGGTGCGAAGTAAAAGGCATTTGTTGTTAACTCGACTTTTTTCTTAAATTAAAAACTGAAGGTAGTATTTCATTACCAGAAATTTCTTAATTTTGTTAAATGCCGTTACCTCGTTAGCATTATATATAATCCTTTGAAAACATAGTTTTATAGGAGTAATTATGGAGACAACGAGCATTTGAATCTTTAAATCATACAATGAATTTAGTAAATTTTGTGATTTTAATTTGAATAAGTGTGAGATCAGACGATCATTGAAAAAGGACTATTTCAATTTAAAAAAAAAAATTCTTTTTTAAATACTTTATTTATGATAACAATAACATATTTTACAAAGTAACTAGTCATTTTTGACTGACAGCGTTTGACTCTGACAATAAAATAATAAAGCACTCCTATGTATTCTTTCCTTAATGAAGGATATACTACCTAATACTCAAAAGGTTTTAGTCTTTTGAGTTTTCTTATGATACCCTCTTCATGAAGTGGTCTTATAGCTTCGATGTTAGGGTGATGATGGAACCTCTCTTTAGGTGTTTTTGACTTCTTTATTTCACTTAGGACTGTGTCTATTCCGAAATCTCTGTTAAGGATACTATTACGAGTGTACGAAGAAACGCCCCCTCAATCACTTTGAGAACTTTATATTTAAATCGTTGAACTAACTGTTGATTGCTGGTTTTGATGCATCCCCATAGTTGAATACCGTTTTTCCAGACCGGCTTGATCTCTTGTATATAAAGCATAAGTTTTTTATGCATGGATAACTAAGAGTTTCTACCAATTAACCAGTAGATTTTTCTATATTTTAATTGAAGCTCATCTGGTTTCTTTTTCACGTGTTCCACTTTAACTTTGCATCAAGGTTCACACCAAGGTACTTTTCTTGATTTGCATGTGGAACAGGAATATTATTGGGAGTCACAAAGAGTGGCTCTATTGATTTTTTAGTGAATTTAATGTGAGTAGACTGCGATCCATTCACTTAAATTCTCCACTTAGCTGGCCAATGTTGTATATTATTTATGGCTATTTGTAGTTGGAATGTGACCACCGATTGTGGCTGAACATATCTTATTTTTTCTCTAAGGATTTTTCTATTAAATGTTTCTCTCTAAATCCAAACTAATGGGATGGAACAGCTCCTTTTACAATTTCTGGTTCAAGTCGTTTTAATTTTAGTCTTTCAAATAGTTTTGACATATTGACATAATTGGAAGAAGTGATATTGGCCTGTACGAGGTAAATTTACTTGGTGGCTTACCTGGTTTAGGTATCATATTACTTCCGCAAATTTCCAAGATAAAAGGACATGGCGGAGTCTGAAGAAAGCATTAATCATGTCCGATTTTTTTTAATAGCTCCATTAGGTATAGTTGTTTGAGAATCTCTCCAGTTATCAAGTCATATCCTGGTGATTTTTTAAGTTGTACATGGTTCTTTATTTCTTGTTTCACTTCTTTAGCATTACTTAATGGGATTTTCTGTCTCAGGATAGTTGTATGGTTTTCAATCAGTATATCCCGTTAATCAACGTGTTGTTAAATTGGGATGAAAGATTAGTTCGAGGTGAACCGCGAAATTTTTTGCTTTTTGTTCTTTGGTTTTAGCCAGACGACCATTATTTGTTCCTATCGGTGGTATATGCATAACTGGCCTTTTCAAATATGTGGTTGCTTTCCACAATGAATAATCACTATCTTTATTGTAGGTAAGAGATTATAGGTATGAATTTATTGATTTATTTTTAAATTTCCGTATTTCTCTGCGTTGTGTTAAATGATTTAATCTATTTTTGACTGTTAGGTCTGGTGTACGTGCCATCCGTTGGGATACTTCTATTCTCTATAACTATTGATTTAATTTCCATTGGGTAGCATGTGCTAGCTATTTTTTTGTTTGTTGTTTTAGTACTTCTCCACGCTGCTTGCTGCAGATCTTTATCGAGCTTTTCCACCTCCTGTTCTAATGTTTCTTCTGTATCATTTATTATCATTAAAATAGAGGGAGTGGTCAGACGTGGAGTCAAATCCTTTCTGTACTTGTATATAATTAACCGGGATTTTTCTTGTTTAACAGAACTCAATTAGAAGTCTGGGTCTGGTGTTTTATTTTGATCGCTGGGCCAAAAAGATTGATTTTCCAGTAGAGTGCCAGTTGCAGTTGTAGTAAGTTGTTAGTCTTGATTTCCAGTCTGTATGTTTAGCGTTGAAGTCACCCCCGATTATGAATTTTTTACCTAACTGCTTGATGAAGTGTATAAGCATTCCCTTTGATGTTATATCTAGGTGGGCAATATATTGCGGCCACCTATTAATGCTAATGCTAATTGCTTGTATTTCATCACTTTCAAGTTTCTGTTGGAGATCGTATTTAATATCTTTTTATTATAATCACGGCACTGTCCCCTCGGCATTATTATTAGGATGTGGCCACGGATTTTTATACGACTTTCAGTAGTAAGGTGTGTTTCTGAACATAAGCATAATAGTTGTATTTCATGTTGACGTTGCAATTGCGGTTCCATGCAAGAATTTTTAGATTATGTACAATGTTTAATTAGCAAAGAGAGGCTAACTCTGATGTTGTTCGAATATTTCAAGTAGGGTGAGCCTTTCCAAGATTGATATGAGAGCCCTTTGTAATTTTTTATTAGTTGGGTTATTATTTGAATCATTAGCTGAAACAGGACTATGTTGTCTGCTCGAACTGCCAATAGTGAGTGCATCAGCATCCATAAGGATTACTTCTTGATAGCTTGTTTAATGTTTGGTGTGGTCTTAACTTTGTAGATATTCTTATTGAGGCTTAGTTGATATCTGGCTTGGTACTTTTTGAAATTTCCCTTGTTTTGTTGCGAATTTTTTGCAGCTTTTTTATAACAATGCAACCTCTGTAGTTCGCTGGATGTGTCTTTTTGTTTCGTAGACTTGGCACTTTTTGCAATGGGGAATCAGTTTAGTTTTTTTTAACTGGTACCATTTGCACTTTCGTATTTAGTATTTCGCTGATTGCATACATATTTTTAATGTCTTCTGTTCTTTCAAAAGATAACAAATATAATGGAAGTGATGTTTTGTCACCTCCTTTTAACAGCTGTGTAACTTCGTTAATTTTGTATCGTTTCTCCAACAGATAATATGGTTTGCATGAAGCGTATAGTAACTTAACAATGACTTTGGTTTGCCTCGTCTGCTTATCTTCGTAGGAATACCATGTTGTATTCTATATACCTATCACCGTCTGGGATATTCATTTTGACCACTATTTAACACTGTAGCTGGAAATTGTATCCCATTGCTGTCCATCGTGATTGGCTGTCCATTGAGATGGCAGAGCCACTTCTTTCTCTATAGTGTATATTCTTACTTCCGGTTGAGTAGTTCTTTACTTGATTGTTTCGGTTTGGGTGAAACCTGAGGTTTTTCCTCCTGTTATATACATTCCTACTTCCGGTTGGAAGCTGCTCAATTGATTGTTTCAGTTCGGATGAAACCTGTGGTGATGTACTCATCTTGCGTTTCTTTTTATTTTTTTTGTTACATCCCGTTTCTCTGTTGAGTTCTTCCTCGCCTGTTTCATACGTAACCTCTATATGATCATTGGTATCATTTTCTCGCTGTACCTTTGTGATTTCTTTTTCAGATATTACTACATTTAGAGCATCTTTTAACTCCTGGTTTTTTCGTTGTAAGTTTTTGAGATCTTTGTTTAGATTTTACATTAGGTGTTCGCTAATGATGTTGGTGATCTTGCCAGCCTGGGTTTTTATCCAAATAGGTTGGGTTTCACAAGTAAGGCTTTTAAACAATGATTCACTCCAGAATCTGTTGAGCCCCTCGTTAGAGAGTACAGCTTATTGAGACCCGCTATTCAGAAAGCATTAATTGACATGAAATCAGACATTCAATTTTCGAACGACGATGCCAATTAAATATGCAGACGCAGCACTATGTCGTCAAGACGCCAATCTATCAAATGCAGACGCATCATTAAAATTCTTGCTAAACACTATGGCAAAAATAGGCGGCGACCTTGCTACCGACTTCAAGGATGCATTAGAACTAAGAATCAAAGTGAGACGCTATCATTTATCAGGACTATTGTAATATTTGCATAATGGTAAAGAAATAATACTTCTGATTCCACTGACGTTATTGCTCCTTTGAAAAAAAGACTTGCTAAAAATCTTTTGTTAGCAACAGTAAAGCGATTATTTAGTTCAATCTATGACGAGAATCAGCAAGCCATAATTAATAATGCAAAGCCATAATTTCGTGCAAAGACATTCAGACATACTAGAATCCAACGACGATTGCATCAAATCAATGGTGTTGGGGACCAAAAGCCACTGTAACGAGACATACGAATCTGAAACAAGCAAGCTTACCACCAGAACTGGAGATGGAAGTCATCAATCAGCATATTGGTATTATTCGGATATATTACCATGCAAAAACACTCTACATCAATCAAAATTGAGAAATCAAAATAACGGGCGAGGACGCCCTTCCTTCATCCCCAGAAGGAGTTATGGTCATATAAGTAACTGAATCAACAAATTATACATAACAGCACTTAAGCTGCTGTACATGAAAGTGTATAGGTTTACTTAGCAAGAATCTACAAACTGATTACTACACACAACTTGAGTTGTATAGTTAAGTAGAAATAAGTAGGGATATTTAAATCATAGTCCTTTTCTGATTAAGAGCGCTTCGGTGAGATAATAATTCTAAAGTTAGATTTTAGATTTTTTTAGTGAAACTCTGTTATTAATAAAACTTCAAATAAATAAATTATTTTTTTGTTTGTTAAACTGTGAAACCTATAACCGTATATTTACACTCACACATAGGACAGACTTAGGACAAATTTCACATTCGTCTCTCTTTACCGTATTGGTACACTTCAATTAGTAACGAAATTCCCAAACCAGTTTGATTAAAAATCAATTCAAATTTTCTACCATTTCGTTTGAATTATGCACAATCTTATTAATTGATCGTGCCACCTACATATATATGGTATGAGTAATTACATTACATGATAAGTTGAATATTTTTATTTATGTTTAAATGGGTATACATATTTTATAAACGTATTTTGTTTAACAAGAGTAAGTACATAATTGCTATGGGATAAATATATACATTAAATATTTAATTAATTACCTCTCCGCTTTTCTATACACACACACCCCCCATTCATTCATAACCACATATATTACATATAAAAAACAGATATAAAACTTAATTTTATCTCATTTAATCGTTTACAGCCCCCCAAAAAATTTAAAATAATTATAATTATTATTCACCGTTGATATACTAATTACAAATAATTCTGTATATATCCTTTCAAAA
Organism: Tipula unca; assembly: GCA_951394425.1. Classification (NCBI taxonomy): domain Eukaryota; kingdom Metazoa; phylum Arthropoda; class Insecta; order Diptera; family Tipulidae; genus Tipula; species Tipula unca. The sequence goes on along the minus strand of OX596380.1, from coordinate 152,711,041 downwards.
AAAAAAAAAGAAAAAAGAAAAGTTATTTAATTTATTTTTTATCTACCTAAAGAGTAATTAACCTCTTATCCCTGTTTTCGAAAACTTTTTTTTTTGTTTTTTTTAATAGAAAATCAACCGAAACTCTATTTCCAAAGACGCAACGAAAAATCTTTCTTCTTGAAAATGTCTAAAAACAAATTCCACTTAAAAAGAAAAATATGTACACACACACATATATATAGCTACACCGACGTAAAAGAAAAAAAAACACGCATTCGTTCCATCACCACCCATTTTCATTTTCACTTTCATGCTCATGAATTTTTAATTAAGATTATTGAGCCGACTCTATTAAAAGCTTAATGTACATGTGTATGTGCACGTCTATATATATATATACTTATATGCTTTCATGAGAACACATACAAACATATATACATACTTTGAATATTCTTTAATTACAAAAATAGAAGTAATTTAAAATAAGGCTCTTTATGTTTACATATCTACCGTATACATATACCTTATCTCTCTGTTATATCTTATATATATATACTTACGTTTTGTGATGATAAGAAGTAAAATTAAATTTTATGATTTAATTTACGAAATCAAAGTATAATATCTAACCATAAAAAATTGGTTTTTACTTGTTTATTTAAATTTTGTAATTTTGCAAGAATTTAAATTTAATTTCAGGAAATTCATCCTGCATAGGTTTGACTGAATCAACAACGTCTTGCACAAATATCACACATACCCATTTTGTATATATAATCAAATTACACCTTATTATACAACATTCCATATGTCGCATGTGTTACCTGATGTGCTGTCATTCAAGCGTAAATTCAACATCGCACCTTAATGATATATAGCCTCCCCCAAGATATGAATATGTCCCCCAAACATACACCAAAATAACGATGTTCCTAATGTTTATTTAATGCATACATGTATAAGTTTTGGCCATTGCTCATAATTTACCGAACATACATCAGAATTATATACGGAATGTAATTATAATTCTGGAAAAAAAAAATGTTAATGGCACATCTGCAAAACGAAGAATAAAGCTGGCATAAAGTTTTTACAGCTTAACACAACAAAAATCTAAAATTTAGATATTGAAAATATGCGCAAAAGTTTCTAAATCATTAAACAAAAATATTTCAGTTTTTTGTTTTCAGTTATTCGCGTCTAGAACTTAGTAAAGTATTTTCTTTCTTTCATTTACCAACGGCAAATTTTTTTCGAAAATCTTTTCTTCTTCTTTATTTTATTAAATTTAAAAAATTTTAATGAATACAAAATAAATAAAAGTACAACAAAAAAAAAGTTTTTCTGTTTAGTCTAAAATTCGAAATATTGATTTATGATTAGAAGAAGAAGAAGAAGAAAACAAGAAGCTTTTTCACTTATCCGAGTTTCGTTTTAAATTACTAAGTACATAAAAAAATTGGGCATTGAATATATACTTAGGTAACCCCTGAACGCGGAAAAAGTTTTCCGTTTTTGTTATGGATCCCGAAAATGATTTAATTGGGTGATAGCTCCCTTCTACTCTATTAAACCGTGGACTGTATTGCCTATATCACAGAAATACAAATTTTTACATTTAAGAGAGCATTTTGTATGTCATGGGAGGGCCATGATTTTAGTTGAGAGAAAATTGAAACCATAAACAATAACCATATAATTGATGGATTTTTCCGTTGGATTTTCCATTAATTAAAATAAAATAAGTCATTTTGAGATAAAGCTTAAATAGAATACTAAACTGTACAGACAGACAACACAGAAAATAATTTATTATAAGAAAGCATCAATAGATGTTGGTCAAAGAAAAAAAAAATTATGTGAGGAGCACTACACTAAGAACGTTAAATGGGTACCATGTAGAAGGTACCTCCTTGCATTACCCGTTAAGTCTAACATAGATGAATAAGGAGCCTCATAACTGTCCTCCAATCATCAGTTCGTCTCATTAGAAACACATCTTCGTCATTGGATCATATGATACCAGTTACACATCGAAGCGACCCCAAAACGAAACTCCGGGTAGTGTTCAATGCTTCAGCCGAAACGTCGTTACAGTTATCATTTAATCCCCACTGTTCAGCAGAGTTTTTTTTTTGTTTTTTTTTTTACCCCTATCTCCAATTAAGGAGCATAGGGCGTCTACTAGGTGGGACCATCTAACTCTATTGGCTGCTACTGTTTTAATTTCCTTCCATGATTTGCCGAGATGTTTCGCTTCCGAAACCACCTTTTTTTTCCACATTACAGGTGGACGTCCAACCTTCCTTTTCTCTTGAGGGTTCCATTCTAAGGCCATGCGTGTTACGTCACTTGCTGGTTTTCTTAGTGTATGTCCGATCCATCTCCATTTACGTTTCCTTATTTCATTTTCCATATTTATTTATTTCCAGCAGAGTTATTTTTCTATAATTCTTCGCTTTCGCAAACATATGTATGCATTTTGTGGCGTCATTGCAAAAATGTACCGCCAGATTCGTGTCCATGACGACCAACAAGATCTGTAAAGAATTTGGTGACGAGACCATCCTTCTAATGATTTACAGTCATTCAAACTTTTTTGGATACGTGAACACTTTAACAATTAGCAATCGATGAGCAAAATAAATGTTCAGCCGCGTCAACGGTAATAATTAATGATTTATGGTTTTTACTTGGATGATGTTGTAGCTGGTTGTTCAACACTTCATGATGGTTTGAAATTAAAATCAGAATTAACAAATTTTGTTCAAACCATCCGTCGCTATCTTCAAATGATGAGCCACAATCTCAAATTTCGGTAATATTAGGATTTGAACACAGTTTCTGACAAGTTTGAGACGAATTTGGATAAACTTTCCGTATCTACGCATTGTTCAAAAAGAAACATGTTATCGGAAATATGCCAGCACTTTGATCCGTTGGGATTGTGTACACCAATAATCGTCACAGCAAAATTATTCATGCAAAGTTATTTTTTTTCATCGTGGATTAATTGGAAAATTGTAATTTCATCTTTTTCGTAAATGATAATTCCATCTATTGGTATGTGTTTTTGACTTGTCTGTGACTTGTAGCCAGGTCGGTATCCTGCAGCATCCACAAGTGTGAATGATACCTCCCTGTGGTAACCACCGGGCAACTAGTGCACCATGTTTATGTGGTGCACTGAGCGAAAACACGGCGCTAACTAGAAATGCAGGTAACCGGCAGGCTGGTGGCACATCAACATAAAAAACAAAACGAGACCGGCACTCTTAAAAAACGGGTATCTTGTGCTGCGTAGACATCGGCCTTAAGGTCCGACGCAAACATAGGCATGGCCCACAAGTATCAAACTACCAGACCAGGAAGAGAGCCTCGCATTCAAGAAGATTGCCAGGCTAGACGAGGTGAAGGCAGAAGCAGATCTCAAATCGGCCGTTATCATCCTCAACAAAGACTCCTTGAGTGCTTTTACAAACTCTGGAGGCTTAATCAGCTATGGATTTGGAGTAATCACGCTCAAGGTTTACAAGCGCGATGAAGCCGACCACTTGCGGAGTCCCGCCTGGTGTTGGTGACCCAAAAGTCCAGAGCATCCCGGAAGACGCTCAGGAGACACTATCCGTGGACTCGGAGATGTTGAGTTTGTTGGGGCCGCACTGTGTGCTCCGAATGGACGAATCGCTGTCAGAGGTGGACTCTGATTCAACAGTGGTGGAGGTCAGCACTATTTAATGCATAAAATCCTTCCGATCCTCGGCGGTGGCTCTGGTCCAGGAACCTTGGGTCAATGGTGACCGGCTGCTGGACCTCAGAACTCCCAAATATAAAATACTACATGCAGAAAATGAAGGTACGAGTAAGATACGTTCCTGCATTCTCGCTTGAAAAAATATGTTAGCATCGAGATGAGTGGGCAACATCTCTAGCTTATGTCATACCACCAGGTAGGTTGGGCAGTGCAAAATCGGAGGCTTAAAGACGAAAAGTTGGAATCATCATGAGAAGTAATGCAGTAATGCTAATGCGCATCACTCAATTTGAGGAAGTACAACAGGCGAGGTGGGGTACTCCTTGTTTTTATTTTAAGAACTAACCTAAGTATATGTAATATCGGGCATAAACATCCTTCATTACTAAAAATAGACAAAAAGTGCTAGACATCACACGTGTCTCAGATTTTATTAAGGAAAGGGTATTGAACTTGAAAGTGTTTGAAGACCATTCCTTTTCTGACCATTGTTATCTCCAGTATGAAATGGATACAAAACCTACTAGATGTATTACCGGTATGAACCTAATGGATATATTACCGGTATCGGTTCCAAACCCATCTATATCTACACAGGAGAGTTCTATAGTAACCAAGCTATCTGCTGCTTTTAACAAATCCATATGTTAGGTGTATTTTTTGGGTAAGTCGAGGCCACCCTGGTGGTCGAGAGAACCTCATATACTCGTATGAAATGCAGGAGACTTGTTCAAGAAAGCAGCCAAAACAAGGGCCTGGAAGTTGTACTGTGGAAATATACAGGAGCCCTCGGAGGCGGCCAGACTACGCGAAGTACTCCTTTCTTGTTATCTACAACGACTATATGGTTCATGGGCTACGTGTATTGAGGAATCCCTGGCGCTATTACTAGAAACGCATTTGCCGGAGTGCTCGGTACTAGTTCCGGAGAGACCCATGATATATAGGGGTGTAGACCTCGTAGGTCATATAGTAAATAGGCGGAATATCCTATGGGCAATAAATAGTTTTAAGCCATACAAGTCGGCAGAACCTGATGGCATTACCCCTGCGGATATTCAGAAAACTTTTATTTAACCAAAAACTGGCTGGAAGTTATCTTCAAAAACAGCATAGAACTCAGCCACATTCCTACAAAATGGACTGAAGTAAAAGTAATATTTATACCAAAGGCGGGAATAAGCTCTGATTGCTCTCCCAAAGGTTTTAGGGCAATAAGTTTATCCTCTTTTCTATTAAAATCACTGAAACGACAAATAGAGGCTTACATTAGACGCTCAATCAAGCCAGGCTAGCTCTGGGAATCTCAACACTCATACAGTAAGGGACGATCGGTGAAAACAGCTCTCCACTTCCTTATAGGCCCGATTGAGAAATCACTTGAATATAAGGAATATTCAATGGTAACCTTCTTGGACATAGAGGGGGCCTTATGTAACGTCAGACATAGGGCAATCACTCGGGCCCTTGCGTGCCTGGGGTAGACGGGTCAGTCAGAGGTGGGATAGATCAAATTCATAGAGACAGGATTGTAACAGCTCATCTGGGTGGGGCGTTTGCCGGCAGATACGTGAGCAGAGGGACACCACAAGGTGAGGTTATATATCCTACCTTCTTTGAAACTTGGTCATTAATGACCTGTTACTAAACCTGGAATGGCAATGCTTCAAGGTGGTTGCCAACGCGGATGTAGTTGCTATTGAGGTTATCGGTAAATATCCTTGCACGCTGAGTGAGCGCATGCAGTGCGCATTCGGCTACATATCTGAGTGGGCACGCAGTTGCGGACTTAATGCAAAACTACAGTAAGCGGAGCTGGTCCTCATTACCAGGAAGCATAAACTTCCTCAGTGTGACCAGCCTATATTAAATAGGGGTGACTTGCTCCTTATGGATAGAGCGAAATACCCCAGACTATTTTTGGACAGCAAGCTAAGCTGGAAAACAAACATCTTTGAGACGGGGTTCCATAGCCACCTAGTACACGGGCTTTACGTCTCAGTAATCAAACCTATACTGTTGTATGGGGTTGTCGTATGGTGTACAGCGTTTAAAATTATGACTAACCTTAAACTATTGATGAAAGTCCAAAGAACACCTGCTTGTATATAAGTGGTGCTCTCCGGAGCACACCTACACATTGCGGCCGAGCAGCTTGCATCTTGAACAACCATTCGGCTCAAACCAATATCTATGTGGGCCTGTAACAAAATAGGGCACTCATCTTTGGGATTTGCCGTTTTGATCCAAATTAAATGTACACAACACTATTTGTAATTTTAATTATTTATATTTATTAATTATTTTTATAATTTGGTTTAATTTGTTTTTATTTATTTATTTATAAATTTATTTATTTATTTCACTTTTAAAAATCAAATTAATTCTTATTTATTTATTTATAAATTTATTTATTTATTTATAAAAATCAAATTAAATTTTATTTATTTATTTGTTTTCACCACCACAAAACTTTTGTATTTTTTCAAGATAAAAAATAAATGGCGAACTTGTTGCCACGCGTGTTGCTGCTTTTTTTTTATTGTATTGTGTTTGACTGTTCGAGATGGAATGTTTGTTGTAGAGTGACGTCGCCTTCGTGTTCGTTTTATGATGAAGGAACACATGCGCCGGCGACGGCGAATATTGCACTTACGCATTAGTGTTGCATCACCGAACATTGTTGTTCGTGGTGATGTTGTTAGATGGCGTCTTGTTTTACTATAAATGTTTTATAGTAATGGTTCGGTTATTAGATAGTGGTGGTTGGATAGATGGATATGTGATGGGGTTCGTGAACGCTTAATTCAAATAAGTTGGTTTATATTTGAATTTCACTAATTGTTTTGTTTGTGGCAGAATCGAATATCGGTGAGTCGAATATTCGAGCTGCTACACATCCATCCTATGCAACAGTGGTATTTTGGGAAATTACTCACCACGCTATCCCTTCGCCATCTGTTGAGGTGAGATACCTATAAGTTTACCAAACTAAGTTTACCACCAAAGAGGACTGGGTGAATGAGACGGTTATGGACAATGATGAAATTAACTGCTTCTTTACGGATGGCTCAGAAAGGGATAGAGGGATTGGCTGCGGAGTATTCTTTTCGGCTTCCCGACTTTTTCAGTGTTTTTCAACCTGAACTTATCGCGATAATAAAACTCATGGACTGGTTGAAGTTATAGGATCGTTTCCTATATTAAAGTTGTTGTCCGGTTCGGACTTCTCAAATAAAGTGCACACACAATAATGGTCCTTCGTATGGGATCTCAAATAAAATACACACGCAATAAGTTATGGTTTTATTTTATATAAACTTATTATATTTATTTATTTATTTGTTATAACTTATTTAATTTATTTATTTATTTAATTCACCACCACGTTTTTATTTTGGTAAAAAAATAAATGTAATTTTAATTTTGGCAAATGGCTGCCGTCTTGCACACACTAAGTATTTTATTATTTTTTTATTTTCCATGAACACGTTGTTGCTTTTTGATGTTTTTTGGAAGACGTGTAGAGACGTGTTGTCTCTTTGGTTGTTTGTTTGCTAGTGTGACGTCGCCTTCGTGTCCAAAATACATGTCGTATTTTGGAGCGGGAACAGATGCGCCGGCGGCGGTCGACATTGCACTTTGGGTCACATTGAATTTCACTAATTGTTTTGTTTGTGGCAGTATCGAATATCGGTGAGTCGAATATTCGAGCTGCTACAAAGTATAATGTAATATCTACGAAGGATATTCGCATTTTTAAAACGCTATAATCGTACTTCCTGATTTCGAAGGTAGCCCAGAACTGTCTGGCAACTTTCAATGAGATGGCTGATTAGTTCAACATCCGCTGGACGTGGGTGCAACGCACTTCAATATCGCAGGGAATGTAAAGGCAGATCAACTTGGACATAAAGATACCGCTTGCTTCATGTAAACTGCTGCTTCAGGAGATGCTATTTTAATGGTCCGAATTGTTGCCAAGCCGTTCTCTACTCCGTGGAACCATCGCCGCTTGCAACGACCTCCATATTCTGGCTCTTCTTTCAGAGATCGCTGCACAATCCGTTCTGGATCAGCACGCAGAACGTGACCGAGCCAGCGTACCCGCTGAGTTCTTGCTTCATGTACAATATCAGGGATCTTCATCAGATTTTTGATCTCGATACTGTACAGAACTCAGTATGTACCATCTACTTCGCGTTTTGGGTCGTAAATTGCACGCTTAATTCTTCTATCGAATGAAAACCGGTTTATCAGACTTCGGCGTCGCGGCACTTAATAAGTGTTTAGAATTGAGCGCACTGTTATCGTAAGTCATAAGAGAGCTCAAATATTTTGTCAAATAGATTGTCTAAGACAGTACGGGTTGTTGACTCAGTGAGGGGCCAGTAATGGCCTTTATCAACTGATTATTATTATTATTTTATTTAGTTGATCATGTTATTAAAATCGTGCAATAAAACATCGTATAAAAACAGGTTTGAGTGTATATCGACTTTCCAATTAAATTTCCGGTATTTGCATATACATACATATGTATATCTTCTTGATTCAATTTGACCAGTTTCCAGAAAAGTTGGTTCTATGTACTCATGACACACAAATAATATAATTTTTGGAAATTCACAAAAGACCAATTTTGGCTCGAAAAACGTAAAAAAAAATTCTATATCGATCGTATTGAACATCTTCTTTCTTACTTTAATACAATATGGCATAACGAATTTACAGACTCTTGTTATGATGCTTTATATAGTCTTCTGTATTTTTAAACTGAAATGTATTAATTATCAATTTCGAAAACAAACAAATTTAACTATATATAGTCGTAAATAGATAAAGATTATCTTTAAAATAATTTAATTTTATTTTAAACAATTAAAATAATAGACTTCAGGCAATAAAAGAAATACAATTAATTGCCATCTGAAATTTAAATATTTAATTTAAAATAAAGTAGTCGTCACGCTTTACCTATAAAATTATATCTATAGATCTGTGTATGTGTGTATATGTATGTTATGTGTGTGTGTGTAATTTATAAACATAAAATAAATAAATTAAAGTTATAGTACAAAAATATAATAACAGTGACAAAATTAATTTATTCTGCCACCGTGCAGTAAACATTGTAACGATTTTTTATAAACAGTACAAATTTTATAATTTCCACTATTTTATTGTTTATTTTATTAAATAAAATTATATTGTGTATAATAAAATTAACATAACACAAGCATAAATAATTATTATATTTTTCAATCATACATAAGTATATGTTCAAGCACATTTGTAACGAACGCATTATTCTGTTTGGCGTGATAAACTTTTTTATCGTATCGTTACTCGTATGATTGCATGAATAATAATTAAATTCTTGGATTTGTTTATTTTTAATTTTTTTTTTTAATATTCACGTGTCACTTTAAATTATAAATGATGCTTTATCACTGTATGTTTAGTGACGGCTCATATAAAGTGTAACATTTATTCGAATGAATCACTTTTTTACGAATGATTTTGAAAGCTGATTTTGGAATCTGGTTTTAAATCCGTGGTTAATATTTTTTTTAAAATCTGCGAATTATTTATTTACTTCACACTTTTTTTTTTTTTTTTTAAGGACGTGGCATAGACACCTTTTTGGTCCATTGCTTTTCCTTACATTCAAACAACATTCATTCAATCCAATCCCCTGTCCTGCAACATGGAAGATGGGTCGGCCCATGAGTTCTACATTAAAACAGAGGGTCATAGATGTTTTCAATTTAATCACCGATCCTAATCGGGGGATGAAAAATCCCGTATGCATCCCGCCTCTGTTGGGATTCGAACCTCCTGATCCAAACGTAGCAGCTTTAACCACTGCGCTATTTGCTCGGTATACTTCACACTTTACAAAATTAAAAATATTTTATTTCAATTCCAATAGTATAATTTTTCAGTTAAGTATTTACCCGAGATTTCTTGATTTGACCGATTTGATATGACTGGATTATGCTTTATGGGTTAACAATACAAGTTTTATTATCGGGCGTTTAATGGTGTTTTAATAGTGGCTACGCGTACTATGCCATCCCTACCCGGATGCGTTTGAATAATTCGACCAAGTAATCACTGGTTGGGTGGTAAATTATCTTCCTTGACCAAGACGATATCATCAACTTTCAGTGTGACGTTTCCGCTTTTTCATTTACCTCTTTCTTGCAAGGTATGTAGATAATCTCTCGACCAGGATTTCCAGAATGATTGAACTCGTCGTTGAATGTTTTGCCATCTGGATAATTTATATATGGGTATTTCGTCGTATGTTGGTTCTGGTACAGCTAGTAACGCTTCTCCAATTAGAAAATGTTTGTTGGATCATCATTCATTCGGCATCAGGAGCACATTAAAAAGAAAAAGGAGGAACTACACATTAAATATAGAAATATGTATTGGCTAATTGGAAGGTATTCAGAGCTGTCAATACCTAATAAGTTGCTACTATACCAACAAGTTTTAAAACCTATATGGACTTATGGTATTCAGCTTTGGGGCTGTACTAAGAAAACCAATATTAAAATAATACAAGCTTTTCAAAATAAAGTGTTACGTGGAATAGTGAACGCTCCTTGGTACATAAGAAACGATAACCTACACAGGGACCTCTGGATGGAAAACGTCAACGAAGAGATAACAATTTATGCAGAGAAACACATACAACGGCTTGGTCAACATGAAAATGTTGAGTTACGTGGTATGCTGAGTAACACAAATGGAGTACGAAGGCTCCAAAGAAAGAAACCGCTGGAATTGGGAAGACTACAATAGGGTGGCCAAATTTTTAGAGACTAACTAATGGGTTATATCTCTGCAAATTGAACATAAGAAAGATAGAGAAATTACTAGATGATATATGTAATCTTACTAGATGATAGTTGTAATATTTAAAACAATAAAAAAAAAAAAAAATCGACATCAGGGTCTGGAATTGAACACACTCTCAATTTGGGTAAGTAACGTCGTTGTGTCCCCAAAATTAAGCTTTGTTTCCTTCGTTGCACGCCTGAAGTGGTGCTTCACTAACTTCACAGCCACTTCCCATAACCCACCAAAATGTGGAGCGCTGGCTGGGTTGAATTGGAAATGAATACCCTTCTGCAATACAAAATTACATATTAAGTGATTGTTTTGTTGGTGTAAAAATTCCGTTTTTAATCGCTTTAACTCGTTATTGGCTCCAATAAAATTGGCTCCATTGTCACATAAGATTTGATTCGGAAGACCCCGACGAGACATAAATCTTTTAAACACTGCTAGAAAAGTATCTGTATTAAGGCTACTCACAACCTCTTAATGTACACTCTTCACGGCTAAACAGATAAACACCGCCACGTATGCTTTGGTTAATGTTGCATTTCGGTGATGAGCGTTTTGTTATAGATTGGACCTAAGTAATCAACACCCGTGTTTAGAAAGGGTCTAGATTTATTACACCATTCTGCTGGCAAATCTGCCATTTTTTGCTGTCGTTGACCGCTTCGGTATCTATTGCAAGGGACACATTGTTTTATGTGCGTTTTAATAACGTGCCTTGCTCCGATAATCCAAAATTTTTGCCGCAATAGATTCATCATATAGTGTGTTGTCTGCATGCAGATTGCTGATGTGTACTTATTAAATTATTAAGTTGTTTACTATGTGATTTTTCGGCAAAATGATGGGATGCTGGACTGCGTAATTTAATTTGGTATTTCGCAATCTTCCGCCTACTCGCAAGATACCTTGTTGGTCAATAAAAGGGTCTAGTGACATTAATATGTTATTGGGTTTTAGCGGTACATTTCTTTTCAGTTGTTTGATTTCTTGACTAAAACTTGTGGTTTGTATAGCACGCAGAATATAACATTCGGCGGTGACGTATTCTTGGTACGTTAGATATCCTTTACTCAATTTTCCGTCTTTAGTTTTCTGTAATCGGCAAAAACGCAAAACATAACTCATGACCTTTTTTATCTTGAACCAAGATGAATACTTGTTTAGCAATTGGTCGACTATTCCATTAATGGAGGACTTCCGTTTGATGGAGGACTAGCTTTACCTTTTGGCCACTCGGATTCCCTCAGCTGTAGCCAACTAGGGCCGTGCCACCAATTTGTTAAACTGCACATTTTATGGGGTTCTACACCTCTGGAATATAATCCGCCGGGTTTTGTTTAGACGTAACATAGTTCCACTGTTCTCTTGAAATGGTCTCCAAAATAGAACTCGTTCGATTTGCTTTGAACGTTTCCCATCTAGCTGGGATGTCCGATAACCAATGTAATACCACCATAGAATCTGCGTAAGCATGGATGTTCGTGTTGTCTAGGTTGAACGTTGATTTACAATAGTTTACTAACTCGGCCACTAGAGTTCCAATCTGGGCAAACTAATCCTTTTAAGCGGTGCTACCTTACTTTTCGAGCATACGATCCGGTATGTTATGTTTTCATCGCTATCGATAGAGTAGAGGTATACCACACAGCCGTAGGCGGCTTCCGAGGCATCACAGAACGCATTAATAAATAAATAGTAATAAATTTTACTCCATAGACATACTATATTCTTATAGGTTTGTTCATCCCAATCTGTTTTTGTTAAAAATAGTTTTTGTAGCAATATTTTGAAATTGATAATAATCGGTGATAACCAGCCCAATGGATAATGTAGTCGAGAACTTTCCGACAACATTTTACGTTTTGTCCAAATTACATCTTCGCTCAGGCTATTTATTTTGAAGGTGAAAATATCAGATTGCGGATACCACATAATCCCTAGGGTACTTGTACTCGGTTCATCTTCAATCAGTTTTGGAGTCTCTTCTTGATTATCTCCGACTAACGACTGAAAGAAAACAGGTGAATCTGATTTCCATTTTCGCAAATTGAAACCAACAGTGCTAAGGATTTTTATGATTTGATTTTTTAATGCAATGGCTCCTTCTACTGTCGCACTTCCGGTATCCATATAAAACTTACTTCGGATAACGCTTGATGCTCCTGGATATTCCTTTTCCGAACTTCTGGCTAATTCTTCGAGTGACCGAATGTCTAAGAATGGAGCACATGCGGTTCCATACGTCAGTATCAGACATTTGTATGCCTGCAATTCTTCTTGTGGGTCTTTGCGCCAAACAATAAATTGATAATTGGTATTTGCTGGATTTACTAGTATTTGCCGATACATTTTTTCAATATCTGCATTTATGGCGATTATGTGTCGACGAAATTTTAAAAGTGTTGTTGTTAAATCTGGCTGAAGTTTTGGCCCAATATGTAAACACTCATTCAAGGATAATGTGGTACTTGTTTTACATGACGCGTCGAACACAACTCGCAATTTTGTAGTTGTACTCTCTATATAAATTCCGTGATGTGGCATAAAATAACTTGAATTATGTTCTGTTGGTACCTCCGACCAAGGTACTCGAATCATGTGGCCCAACCTAATATATTCGTCTATGAATGTTTGATAATCCTAGTAATATTCAGCAGATCGAATAAATTTTTTTTCATTCCCTCTCATTCTGGCAGCTGCATAAGCTAATGATTCTCCTAATTCAGGTGGCGATGTTTTAAATGGAAGTCTAATGACAAACCTTCCAACTGGTGCCCTGGTGGTAGTGTTTTGATATACGCCTTCACATGGGTCATCTTAGTCTGGTGGGGTGATCTTAGCTACTGGTTCCTCTACCGTCCAAAACTTTTTTAATAATTCCATTATATTTTCATTGGTAATTCGAGGTTCCATATTCACATTATAATTTTGAATGTATACGTGCACTTTCTTGCTGGCTTCCGCTAATTTTCCCGCTATAAGCCAACCTAATTTGGATGAGTGTAACACAGGTAGATTTGGTATAGTTAGTTGTTGTTCTGATAAAATCTCCATGACGTGTCCATCTCCGATTAATAGATCTACTGCATTGGGTCTATTGAAATATGGATCCGCCAACTCCCGTTGCCAAATTTCGTTATTTTCCGGTATGTTAATCATAGTTGCAGGTATAGTTGAAGATATTTTTTCTATTATAAGTGCTGTCAACGTTTTAGTGCAATGTGGTATCACACGTGATTTTATGATAATATTGGTTTATCCTCTCGTTTTTCCAGCAGTAAATATTGCTTGGGATCCGTAATCTAGTAACGCCCTTACTAGTAATTGCTTTGAGTTGTTTGATTGAACGTATATCAAAGCTGTTGGTAACAATTTGTTAAGAGGTGTTTGATAGTCATGCAAAGATGTTGTATGCATATTATTTGTTGATATTTGTGATGATAATGTTAAAAGTAGATTCCCCTTGTTAGTTGATTGATGAGAATTTTGTGCTGTAGATGTTGAAGCTAATGGTTCAATAGCAGTGTTGACGGTTTCGTATTGGTTGAATGCAGATTTGTTGATGGAAACTCATTATGCAGTAGCGAATGATGTCGCCCTCTGCATATCAAACACGATGACCGTGAAAAACATTGGGTTTGCACATGACCTTGACGCAGACAGCATACAACTATTCGAACCTTCTATTAATTTTACACGGGCTTCTGTGCTCATACTTTTGAATAACGGGCATTTATATATCAAGTGATCTTTTTTACAAGCTATACAATTAAACTTAGTTGGTTGCGCGGCGTGGTAGAATTTTACATATTTTTGCGCTGTAGGTTTTGTTATTGTCATGCATGATTCTAAGGCATCACATCTGCTATTCAGAAATTTCAATACTCTGTCAAATGTGGGGAACGCGTCTTCGACAGATCCCTTCGCCCACAACTGTCTAGTCTCTGAGTCTACCTTATTGATCAGAATGTGTATTAAGTTCATCTTCAGTAACGGTCCGATCTCGTGCACACAAGGTTCTATCCATTTTCTAATATATTTTTTTTTATTGCTTTAGGATCAAGCTCAAGCTATTCGCACTTGCACTAACCAACCTTTCACTTTTTTCTGCGGTTATACCGAATTATGTAGCATGCGTTTAATTATAATTGGTAACGGTTTTAATTTACTTAATTTTGTACTTAGGTATAGTTCCCTACAGAATAATTTACAAACGGTGGTATGTTTCTACATTACTATAGTAATAAAATTCAACATGGCTACTTATCTGAATTAGTTTTAAGAAATGCATGTGCTTCTTTTTGCTCCAACATACAGCTTCCCGGGTTTCGGCACCAAAATGTTCAGTTCTATAGTTAAAATTAAACTCAAATGTTCATATAATATATTAACTTTTATTATAATTATCAAGTAATGTTTATTACATATTATTACACTTGTTGCTCTTTACAATCTTTGGGGATGACTATGTCTTTTTTTTACAATGTTTGTTATTTTTTTTATATTTTAAATACTATTAATACTGCCATCTATATTTCGATAGATTAGTGTGGTGAATTTGATCCATCACCACCAACAATGGTACCAACTTAATGGTATTTATAATAGCGTATATGATTGGTTTGGTTTTGCTTTGAGAAATGTCAACTTCTTGGTTCTCCTTGGTTCTCCATGTTCTGAGATTTTTTCATTATTTCTACCTGATCATGTGAAAAATTAATCAGCTTTCCATTATGTCTCGGTTTAGTATGAAATCAGGAAACTTGTAATGTGATGAGTTTTGGTTGGAATGTGAGAGTTACAACATGATCGACTTAAAGCTGAGTGCAACCACATAATGACCAAATTGACACGAGAACCTCATGCACACGTTTTAAAATATCCAAATAGTACAGTTTGTATTTGTGATTTTAATCTGTTACATATCTCCAAGTAACTCGTCTTCTTTTATTTTTTACCAAATTAATTAGGAACCAGAAGTTCCAGTACAATTTTAATTTAACGTTACCTAAATGATATTCTCAAACCAGACCCACTACCAACTCGTACTGGTCAGAGTGGTAGATGCTCCATGACGAGTAAAATCCACTATAGTGATTGCATAATTTGAAATTATTTGTAAAACCGGTTTGCAGTTTGTATTTGTATTTTTATCGGTTAATTGATTTTTAATCGGTTTTTACTGAAAATTTGATTTGATTTGATTTGATTGGAATGTTCGGCTAAGCATTAAGCAGGATCTCCCGGAGATGGCCGGGCCTCACAGAACACCCGTTTACACATAGGTAACATATAGAGGATTTGGATAGGTTCAGTTAGTATGATAGAAATTGACTCGGTTACAGACCCCTAGTATAGCCAATCGTTAGTAACACAGGACGATACAGTTCTAATCTACTTATATAATTTTTAAGCATCACAGCGGGCTCTAAAATAAAATTTATTAGTTTGCTGCATCAGACTAATGAGATACTCCTGAAAGTTCAGCTCAAATTTCCCGATTTAATTTATTCTGCATTCCAACCTTTAATTGGTTAATTTACATTTAAGTTTCACTGGCAGAGATCCTATAATTTAGATCAATTTATTATTATTAATTAAATACATTTGAGCTGTGGTACCCTGTAATGAATGATAATTAGTTAAGTGCCTCTTTTTCTAACCCTCGATTTAAACATATACCCATTTACCCCTTGTTCATACTCCATCAAATAACTTATGACACTATAAGCGAGACCACTTCAGATTCCCATAGTAAACTCGCGTGATTCCATGCTATCGACACCAATAAATACAGTTATATCCTACAGTGTACCAAACGTTTTTCAACAAGAATTTTTTACGTCACTTGTTATTTTCAAGTTATTTCAGCCGGGTATTGTCAATTTGGTTTTGTTTATTTAATATTTTTGTTTTTTTCGATTAATTCACATTATTTTCAAAATTTGATTTGAAAAAAATGATAACATAGCGTTTATTTGCTAGTGGTGCCATCTAGTTAATATAACCTAGCCACGATAAACTGCCGTATCTTGATACTCAAATAGTCGTCTTACTACAAGTCATTTGTACTCCATATACCTATTCAGCCAACCCACTTTCTTCATCCCTACCATACAACTAACAATTAACTACCACTAGACGAAACTTTAAGATTAAAACTACTGTTGATGTCGATATTTTTCGATCATCCACAACAGATGTCTCTCATCTTTTCGTTATCTCTTCGTTGAAATTATTCCTCGTTAACTCCTAAATTTTGACATTAAATTTGTTGTTGTTCTTATGTAATTTAAAATTTAAAAAACCTACAAAGCGTTTGTTTCTTTTTATTGCTCTAATCTATTAAAATATGCGCGAAGAAAGCATTAATCATCTTAGAATCTTAGATTTTGTCACCTAGCCCGTGATCTAAGCTTCATGCAGAAATTTCCAGTTACATGCTGTATAATATAGCAGAAAATTCTCAGCAGAAAAAAATTATTATATCTACTCACCACCAGGAGCAGCACTATAGATAAGGAGAATTTTTTCTGATGTAATTTTATTAACTAGCAGAAAAATTATAAACTTCATGTGGTTTTTCTGATACACTGAACCAAAAAGGTACGTGGAGACAACGAAAATTTACGTTGAGTAAACGAAAAATTTATTAATTTTCGTCCAAAGAATTTGTTCGTTGTGGCAATGAATGACCGTTCTTAAAAAGATTTTATTTTAATAATTTAACGAACTGTTCGTTAATATAACGAACAAACTTCGTGAATATAACGAACAATGTTTGTTAATATTGTTTTCTGTAAATTAATAATTTAACGAAAGAATTCTTTAATTTAATGAACTGTTCGTTAATTTAACAAAAAATTTCATCAATATAACGAACAAAGTTCGTCAATATTATTTTCGGTATATTTATAATTTAATGAAATAATTCTTTAATACAGTGAACTTATTCGTTAATTCAGTGAACTTATTCGTTAATTCAACGAATAATTTTATTTTACAAATATGTTGCCACAACGAACACAGTACATTGTCTCAATAAATTAGTTTTTTGAATTTCCCCTAGCAACATTATACCACCTGCTCGCAACTCACAATTCACTACTGCAACCCCATAAAAATTAAAAAGACTCATAATTGAAAATAAATCACGTTTATTAGTTTTACAAAAAATTAGTAAATTTATTATGTATAGTTTATTTATATAATTTTTACAAAGTTTTTTTCAAATTAAATTTTATAGTGGAATCGTAATAACGTTTTGCCGTGCTCTTTAACGTGCTTTGAGATTTTAAAAGCAGAAAAATTCCTATTTTTGACGCGTCCAAGCATGGTAATGCAAGCGGCAAAGCTTTATTGCGGTTCCAATATTTATATTTCAGAAAATTCAAAATTATGATAACTAAGGCTATAAATAAATTCATGAGATTATTTGACCATTATCTTCATATAATTATTATTCATTTTTCAATTCTTCAATTAAAAGTTGAACTCTGGGGAAATGAGTTTTTGTTTTTAATTTATAAAAATAATTTTGAATAAAGTTCCAAAAAATGCAACTAGCAGGTGGATATTCTAAGTTGAATAAATAAAAGATTTTGAAACAAATGTCTACTGCTCGAACAAAAGTTTTAAACGGGAATTTAATTCCATCAAAATAAATAAAAATGTCGGTGAATTTTAAAATGGTTGGTCCAATTACTACTATAAACGGTTGCACGTTTTCTGATCTCTTTTTTAAAAATTCAATATGGTCTTCAAGGACTCCAATTGACGCTGCAACATAAACGAACGATTCCTGTGAATCCTTAGTTGTAAATTTTGAAGTTGATTTTTTTCCATTTAGATCCTTTCGCACAAATTTCAATGTGGGAATCAGGTATCCATGCAAAGCCCAAAGCATTGCCGCATCTCGACTATCTGCAAAAATATTTTAAAAATCTGAGATTGAATGAATGCTTCTATTTTATGTTTAATTTTTTTAGTATTACAAATAAAAGTTTTGATTACAATATTAAACTCTTAAATAATGAGCGATAATATTTTAAATATATTAGTTATTAAGTTTTTTTACTTACTTTCACTTAAATCGGTTGATTTAATATTATTTACCACTAGTTTAATGCCTTTTTCTTTGATATGCTGGTTTACTAGCAAAAAATGTAGCAATTTTTCATTAACTGCTTCCCAGTTGTCTAATATTGATGTAGTACCATACAAAAAGCTAAAGTCCATGTTAATCTATAAATAATATAAAATAATATATATATATATATATATATATATATATATATATATATATATATATATATATATATAATAATAATAACAGTGTTAAAGGCCATTACTGGCCCCTTACTGAATCAACAATCTGGCTCCAACGGTTTCGATCCTGAGCTTGGTCTTCATACTGTCTTAGACAATCTGAAGAGGCCAAGTCGTTCTCTACATCGTGGAGCCATCGTCGCCTGCAACGACCTCTGCGCCTACCATATGGTGGCTCTCCTTTCAGAGATCGCTGCACAATTCGTTCCGGATCAGCACGCAGAACGTGACCGAGCCAGCGTACTCGCTGAGATCTAACTTCATGTACAATATCGGGGATCTTCATCAGATCTCTGATCTCGAAATTGTACAGAGCTCGGTATGTACCATCTATTTCGCGTTTAGGGCCGTAAATCACACGCATGATTCTTCTCTCAAATGTAAGGAGCCATCTCTCGTACTCATCCGTCAGCGCCCAACTTTATATATATATATATATATATATATATATATATATAATATATATATATATATATATATATATATATATATACATATATATATATATATATATATATATATATATATATATATATATATATATATATATATATATATATATATATATATATATATATATATATATATATATATATGTGTATAGATATCAGTGTTTTTTTAATTTTTTTTGGTCCCATTGGCTAATGTTTTAGCCTTGGATCAAAAAGATCGAACTTGCGAGCGGCGTAAACCGATTTTGTTTCCCATTTAATTAACATGGGGAAAACGACGTTTTCCTCAAACATGAATAGCTGGTAGAAAAAATTTTGTTTTTAAATTTCTGTTAGCATCATTTTATAGAGAATTAAATGTCCTACAAGTAGTAGTAGTAAATCCTATTAGTCCTAGTAGTAAATCTGTGAATTCGTTATTTTCAAAGATATGCTCTCTTAAACTTTTTCATAAAAATCGGATTGATCAAAAATCAATTGATTTTAACGAAAGTTATATCTTATTTAGTACTAAGGGCCTTTTTAGTATGAAATTTAATTCTTATTGTCTTCCTTTGTAGGAAATTTAATTCTCTATAAAATGCAGCTACATAGCACAAATTTAAAAACAAAATTTTTTCTACCAGCTATTCATGTTTGAGGAAAACGTTGTTTTCCCCATGTTAATTAAATGGGAAACAAAATCGGTTTGCGCCGATACATAAATATATATATATATATATATATATATATATATATATATATATATATATATGAAGTTTTAATACCTACCAATCTTTGACCAGCTGGAGATTTATACTGTGGCCATTTTTGTAAAGTTTCGGCCGTGGAATTTGCCATTTTAATTTCGTTCATTCTAAACTGAGTACAACCTTTCCAGCAGTGATCAAATTCTTCACATGACAAATTGTCATATTTTAAAGACTTAATGCACTGATCCGCATTTTCTTCTGAATCTGCAGCTAATGAATAAAAAATTATATTTAATAAGGGATATTATTAATAATAAAAACTAAGTTACTTACGAATATCTATCTGTTTTTCAACAGGACTTGGTGCTTTCTTTGTTGATTTGGACGTCAATGGACCACCAGAAGCTGATCTTAAGGCAGCTTTAAGGTTGCTAAATTTATTGTAAATTCTGCCTCTTTTACTCGTACCTGTTCTATAAAATTCCTGCAGGAAATAGTAATTTGACAATTAATCATTTATTCTAAATGAAATGAAAAAAAGTATATACTAATTGCTCAGTTGGAAATGTTTCAACTATTTGTTTTTCAATCCGATAGCTCAAAGCCAAGTCTAAATGTAAACTGTTGTCATCATAGTATTGGGCGATGGTATTTACAAGCATACTTCTGTGCTGCTCTTGTAATTTTTGTTGTTGTTTGTAAATATTAACTAAAATGGCTCCTCTAGATGTTTCATTAAGTATTGTTGATAAATCAGGTTCGGTTGCTAATTTTGATGTTGTCGGTGTACAAATTCTTGGAGTAACACAATACGGCGTGGACCTTGATGAAATAGGGGTACAATGTTCTGGTCCGTATGCCAAAGAAGAATGCGGAGTTTGTGGACAACAAAGTGGCTCTAAAGGTTTCCCAATGCTTTCTCTCCATTCTTTTAAATGGTACTCAAATTTTATTTGTATTCCAAAATCAAAAGGTTTTAAAAGTCTGCTCAAGTGATGCCTTTCAATCATTTTTAAAGATTCCATATCGACTCCTCCCTCTAAAATGGATAAAAAGAATTTAAGAATCTACGAATATATATGATTAAGTTAAATTTTTACTTACTAATAAAATGCTTTAAGAATTTTAATTGGTTCCATTTTTCCAATAAAGATACTAAATCTTGATTATTAACGATTGTATTTTCAATATTTAGTGTGTCGCTAGAAATATTGTCAATGCTGACTGATGCGCTTTTATTACAGTTTGTCTCTGCACTATCCGTGCAGTTTAACACCGATAGCGTACAATTTTGATTGGGGTCTACCACGACGAAGTATTTTGTGGGATCAGGTTGTTGTTCTTGTTCCACTCTATTCGTTATATCTTGAAAATACATATTTAGCTCCACTTCATTGTCCGACATGTTTTGATATTGGCTACAATCAATGGATGACATTTAAAATTTTCTAGGAAATTTAAAATAAGTAGTGAAAAAATGAAAAGATGAATTATGATGGTATTGAAATTGTAACAGATGAAAACGAAATTATAAATATTGTGTTTGCTGCTTAAGGTAGATTTGCTGAAAAATTTCTTTTAATCTAATAAGTGTTTTGCCTTTGGCAGTTTTTATTAAATTAAGTGGTGGTCCCACAACATTTTCTATGGGTACAGTTGTAAATTGGCCCAGTTTTTCTTCATCAACCTCAAATGATAAAAAGTGAGGATTATATTGAATTTTATTTAGTTTTTGACAAAATAAAAAAACACTTTCCTCTTTCACTACAATTATATTTAAAATAACGTTTAATTCAATATCACTTTTATACTGTGCAATATATAAGTTTGTCTTGTACTTGTAGCCTTCAAAGTCTACATTAGAATACAACTTAATGTAGTTAACAGGAACGTTTAATATTTTTGATATAAGATTGACATAGTTACTTTTTATTTCATCATCACTGTTAATTTTGAGAAATATATTTTCGTTAAAGTGTTCAGATATCTGACCTGCAAATTTTAATTGATATTTTTTTGCCAATGTCAAACAAATATGTTTTCGTGATGAAATTGCATGGGCATATTGCTTGAATTGTTTATGTTTAGCTTCAAATTTAAAGCACCACATATTTCGCAAAGGTCCCGACTGCCGCATTACAGTTGGATAGTGTGTTAAATTGTGATGTTTTGGTTTCAGCGTATCATTAAAAAGACGAACATAGTCTTTGTTGTGACATTCAATTTTGCTCCTCAATGCACAGATAAGTTGTTCTGAAATTTCGAAGCATAAAACCAAATCAATAATTTCTATCAAATTTAAAACAAATTTCCAAACTTCATCATCATCAGGCACTAAGTCACCAACCATTATTGCAAAAAAAAAAAGTAAATGTCATCATTTCTCGAGCTGTCATTTTTAAATGTTTATTAATTATATGTTTCATTTTTATTTCACCTGATATATTATCTATTTCTATTGAGCCATATTCAAAATTTTTTTTTCTGGAATTTAAGATGTCTAAGTTAAAGTATTTAGCTGTGCCCATACAATATTGAAGTATATTGCAAAAATCATAATGACAAATTCCTTCAAAGATGTCATGCATTACATCAACGCAGTAGTTTTCCACAACATGAAAAGATAGAATTTTATTAAGCTATGAAACATTTTTTATTCCAGTTTCTGAAGAGTTATTTTGTTGGATGTCATATTCGTAATTTGATTTATTTCGCATTAATTGTTGATTTTCAGCAGTCAACGTCTGTGTTTCACATTTCTTTACCTTGCAGAATCTGCAGAACGAGTTACTGGAAAATGATTTATTAAAATCTAAAAACGAATTTAATCCCAAATTATCGCCCAAGACAAGACCCAAAATAAAATGTACACGGTGTATTTTACCATTCATAGTTTTAATATCAATACCAGTTACTTCAAGATATTGTAATTCATCGATGAGAGCTTGAAAACATTTTTGGTTACCAAACATTTTAATATCGGAGGATTTAATTGTTCCAGCTAAATAAACATTATTTAATTTGGAATCTCTTCCCGGAAGACAGGGAAATGAATAATAAATATTACATATTGAATGAGTGCCAGCATGAGAACTTAATGGATTGTTAATCTCAAAATCGTCGTTATATAGAAAGTATGGAATAATTTTTTTGTTGGGATACATTTCTATTTTTTTTTCCACAGTGATCTTTGCACGAAATTCTTAAATGATTTTTCTTTTCTTAAATTTTCCATATAGTTTAGAGTTTTATTTAAAATATTTTGGTTTTCAAAAAATTTACAAAATTGAAATTTCAAAGGCATTAGAACTCCTTTAACTGTAATTTCATCATAAGTCAGTGAACCATTTTTAAACACAGTACTAATTTCATTATTTATTGTAAACTCACGCAAATCGTGCACATAGTCTTCACTTTAAAGCCATTTAAATAAATTATATTCGCTGTTGCAAAACTTAAATGGATTTCGACATTCACTTATTATATAACAAATTTCCGTGTGAGCCTCGCTGTTTTTTTCTTTAATTTTATCACTAGAAAACATTTTTATAAAATCAAGTAAAGGATTCACTATGTACTCTTTAATAGAATCCTGAAGTTCTATCACATTTTTCCTTGCAAAATTGTTATTATTATGTAATTCAAGAACAAATTGAGTTGATGATTTGAAAATTTGATTTAAACTTTCTTGTAAATTAAACTCAATTTCAATAGGTGTCGAGTTTTCCAAGGATTCGGGAAATTCTTGGAAGATATTTGCAGAATTTGGTTGGTTATTCACTTGTGAATTACTAACATTATTTATATTTGAAGAACTGGCTTGAATATTGGTATCTGAATTTGCTAAATGCTTGCGGTTTAAATGTTTTTTATAACTTCCTAAATTTTGAAAGACTTGAACACAAGAATCTTCATTACATCTAAAAGTACCGTACGTACTTAAACTATGTGTTTTTTTTAAATGAACTATCAGCAAATCCACCGAAGTTAATTTTATTTTACACAGATAGCAAATCATTTTACTGAATCTAATTTAACTTACAAATGTTCTTTTCACTATAGAAACGACAATATTTCTAATTTTACACTGCACTTTTAAATTTGTTTAAATTATATTTTAAAAAGAACTAGTTCAAATAGAATTATAACAGGAAATGCATATTGAATATGTACATTGACAGTGTACCCAAAACAACACTCGAAAACAACAGAAATATGTCCCCCATACATCTTTTTGGTTGTTTTCGAAAAATAACTTATCGATTGTTTAAATATATTTTTAATTTTTTTTATATTTATTACAATTATGAATTTAAATTGATATATTTAATAATAAAAATGTATTTAAATATATATATTTAATTGTTTTTTGTAGTTTTATGTAATAACTAAATGTAACTATTTTTTTTGTTTACAAATGCGACCTGTCAGTGGTACAAATATAATAATAATTTTTCAATTGTGTAGAGGTGCATTATTATAACGTTCCGCTAAATCAATTAAAAATACTAATATGAGTTCCATAAATTATTCCGAAATTGAATTCCTAAATGAGTCTTTTGAAGACGATTTAGAATTAATTGAGCAAGAAATTGCAGTCAACTGTGCAAAGAGTCAAAGACTAGTCATACTTTTATTTACAATATGGATTCTAAAACCGAAGAGCAATCAGTTAAGTTTTTGTTGTTGTCCGCGATAAGTCGAAAACAACACTCGAAAACAACGACGAAAACAACCATGTAAATGAAGACTAACACTGTTTTAATAACCATCTTAACAAACGTTACGTTACCCACATAAAACTTTATTGATTTCAACGTACGAGTTCAAATCAATTGTATTATAAGCGTGTGAATAATTTTTAATGAAGTTTTCGTTAAGAGAACGAACACTTCATTAATTTTAACGTATACGAGTTTGATATGACAGGGAACAGTTCGTAGAATTTACGCGCGTTTATGTTAATAACAATTGATAAATGTTTCGTAAGCCTAACGAACGTTACCTTAATTTTAACGTACGATTTCGTAAACAACAAAATGTTTATAGTTTTCATATGTAATGACAAATTTTTATGAATATTTTGTTAAATGAACGAACACTTAGATGAATTTAACGCTTATCTTGGAATTTTAATTACGGCAGGAGTACACCATTACAATAACGCGCATGTTTTATGGAAAATTACTTCAAATCCGCTGTATCGTGTCGCTATGGGATTGAACCGGTTCTGGACAATTACATGATTTATGAGGTTTGATAATCCCGCTACTAGAAACCAAATGTTAGTTGATGCCAAAGCCATTGCTATAACAGAAATGTTTGAGCTCTTCACTGCGAATTTACGAACAAATTACGAACCGTCAACGTGCGTTGTAGTAGACGAACAATTGTTTCCATTACGAGGTAGAACTGGTTTTACCAGTATATGCCTACTAAGCCTGTCCAATATGGCAATTGAGGTGGGTCTGTGGTTGTTCAAACTCATATTCCATTACTGGTCAGACATATACGTGGAAACTGGAATCTGGCAGAAAAACAAATCAAAAGGAACAGTTAGTAAAAAACTTGTGCAGGCAACTTAAGAGTTCGAGCGGAAATATAGCAACCGGCAACTGCTTCACATTCGTTCCACTGGCCAGATTATCGATGACTAATAAAAAAAGATCTATAAATCCATGTTTTTTTCTAAAATTTAATAAACATTTAGATAAAGCACTGTTCTCAACGAACATTTTATTTACTTTAACGAACATTTTAATTGAGGCAATATATGATTAAGTTAATTTCAATGAACTATTCCTTTGTCAAATGAAAGTTTTATTAATTTTTGAGTACATTCATTATTACAACGAATTAAACATTGTTCATTGTAAAATCATGTTAACGAAATATTTAATAAATGCATGTTCATTGAGTCAATGAAGTGTACGTTAATTTAAATTCCTGGACAATTTTATTTTTCATTATACTAACGAATAATTCATTGGGCCAACGAAAATTATTTTAATAAACGCTGTTCGTTAATATTATGAACACTTTTTGGTTCAGTGTAGCTAGCTGGGATCATAACTCACCTACAGGAGCGGTTTAAGAAAATTGATCTGGTCAGAAGAGGTCCATAATTTTTTGAAATCTCGGCCACATGATATTTTCCAGTTTTTTTTACCATAATGTATGGAAATCCCTTCCTGAAACCAGTATGTAACCACCTACAGGAACAGTTTATGAAAAATCGATTGGGTTAGAAGAGCTTCAGAATTTTTGGAAATCTCGGCCAGATGAAATTTTTCAGTTTGGAAATACCTCCCTGTAACCAGTATGCCTTATTTCATTTTCTTGATCATCTCTAGAATGTACATATATTTTTAAAAATTGTTTAAAATTAAATAGTTTACGTAACTTCTAAATGTTGTAAAATAAAATAATAAAGTTCATCAGAATTTACATTTTTTGATCATGCAGATTCAAAATAGCCTAATCTATCTGTAAATGTAGGCCAGTACCCGCAGACATCTCAAGGATCGGCGGTTTTTAAAATGAAAACGATTACGTAACTTCTAAAATAAATAGTAAAGCTCATTAGAATTTAATTTTTTTGATCATACAGATTCAAAATAGCCTAAACTATTTGAAAAGATAGACCAGTACCTGGAGACATCTCTGGGACCGGCGGCACAAAATTTTACAAATCATTCAAAATCAAGAATTTTTAAATTTCATAAACTGATTTCATAATCGGACTGACCACAAAAATCCTAGGTGGTCTAAACTATTCGGAAATAGACTAACTCTAAGATGGGCATTAAAAATTATTAAAATTGGTTTAAAATCACGACTTCAAAATTATGTGAAAATCGAACTGCTCAATCTAATGTAATTCCTATGATCGTAAATGTGGTAATTGCTCCTAGCTATATCCGAATAAGTACTCGAGAGTATGTAACTTTTTCTAGAATTGGCAGCATACAATTTTGAAAACACCTCAAATTCAAATTTTCGTATAAATAAAATTCCAATTTGAAAAATTGCCAAAATTGCCATTTTTTCTCAACGATGGATAAAGCGGCATTGGAACAGGTATTGGACAAGCAGAATCAATTCATCAATACATTGATGGTAAACCAACAGAAATGGATGGGTGATGCATTAAAATTGACAAACGCGGTTATTCCACCTTTTGCACCGTTTGAAGAGAAAAAGCATCAATGGCATATATATATATATTTGGAGAAGCTGAATCAACATTTTTTGGCGAACGGTGTTGAAAACGACAATCAAAAGCGTGCCTTGTTCTTATCATCTGTTGGGGATTTCATCTTCAATATTTTGGAAAAATTGTGTAACGGGGACGTGGTAAGTAAAACGTTTAAAGATTTAAGTGGTACTTTAACAAAATATTTTGTATCGAAAACGCATATATTGGCGGCGCGTTATGAATTCAGTAAAACTGTTATGAAACCAAATCAAAGTTACACAGAGTGGGTCGCAGATCTCCGTGGCGTGGCTAGAAACTGCGTTTTTCAATGTTCTAATGAATCGTGTAAAGCTTCTTTTGTTGACGACTTAATTAGGGACGCCATTGTGATTAACACACCACATGATGTAGTCCGCGTATCATGTTTACAAAAACAAAACCCAAGTCTCGAAGAAGTATTGGAAACTGTCAAGATTTATGAAACAACCACCAAAACGTGTTCGACAATTAAAGGAGAATCTAGTTGTAGTGAAATTAATAAAATTATTAGCAATGCCAGTCGTTTTCGAAGCCGGAACCGTGAACAATCTGGTTCTTGTTCAAATTTTTACCGTTCGTGCCCTGATTGTATTGAAGAACACGATCGACAATGCCGATTTTCTAAAGCTATTTGTGATCGGTGCCGAAAAAAAGGTCACATAGCAAGTGTGTGCATGTCACGTTCAAAGGATCAGTCCTTTTCGAGAAGGCAATCACGTTTTCGCTCACGAGGTCAATCTAACGGTAGGC
The DNA here is from genome assembly GCA_951394425.1 of Tipula unca. NCBI lineage: Eukaryota > Metazoa > Arthropoda > Insecta > Diptera > Tipulidae > Tipula > Tipula unca. The sequence continues at coordinate 152,682,982 of OX596380.1, read as the reverse complement.
GTTACGGTTCTAGATCAAATTACAATAGAAACCGCCATTTTTCCAACCATCGTTATCATTCTAGTTCAAGTCCAAGTCCAGCTAGGGATCGAAATATAGCAGTTACAAATTCAATTGATGTTAATTCACCGTCTGTGTATTCAATTAATGACACTCGTAATAAAATATGGATTGGGCTGAAGATTAACTGTCGGTCAATTTCATTTCAAATTGACACCGGCGCAAAATGTTCTATGGTTGGTTTAAGTGTCTACCGACAGGAAGTCCTGTTTGTAAACCCACATCGAAGATTTTTCGAGCATATGGAGGCAACATAATCAAAGTCAAAGGTGTATGCTTTGTAGCCGTTGTATACAAACAATATAACTGTAATTTGCCATTAATTGTAGTGGAACAAGAAAATAGTTGTAAAATTATGGGTCTAGATTGGTTTGAAACACTTAATTTCAAAATAGTTCATGGAGACAATGACATAAGTATATGCTGTTACCGAAGACAATATTGAAGGCGAGTTGAAACGCAAAATCACCAAAATCTGCCAGAACCATCAATTGCTATTTGGAAATACATTGGGGAAATGTTCATCGTATAACCCTGAGATTAAGTTAAAACCTGACGCTGAGCTTCGTTATTTTAAACCAAGGATTATCCCATTTGCAATCCAAACAGCTGTTAAGAAAGAATTGGAACGGCTTGTTGGTGTAGGAGTTTTGAAACCTATTCAAACAACGCAATGGGCAACTCCCATTGTACCCGTCAAAAAACAAAGTGGAGAGATTCGTATTTGTGCCGATTTTAAAGTGACGGTAAACCCACCAATCGAAGCCGATAGACATCCGATTCCTCGGATCGATGAATTATTTTACCGATTACAGGGAGGACAATATTTCGCGAAAATCGGCTTAAGGGATGCCTATTTTCAACTTGAACTCTCTGAAGAAACAAAAAAATTCATGGTAATAAATACACCGTTTGGGCTTTACCAGTTTAAACGATTACCATTCGGGATCTCCAGTGCCCCTGGGATTTTTCAGCGATTAATGGAACAGCTAACCATCGATTTAGATTTTTGCGCAGTGTATCTAGATGATATAATTGTTTCCGGAAAGTCACATGAAGATCATTTAAAAAACCTTGAAATGCTGTTAAATTGATTGGAAGAAAATGGTTTTAAATGCCGCTTGGAAAAATGTGAATTCGCAAAACTCGAGATAGAATACCTAGGACACATAATCGACAAACATGGCATTAAACCTTCAAGCACTGGTTTGAACGCAATCAAGAAACTGCCCCGTCCACAAAACTTGAAAGAAGTGGAGTCTTTTATTGGAAAGGTGAATTATTATAATAAATTTATTAATAATTTTTCTGAATTAGCAGCACCATTGAATCGCCTTTGCTCTAAAAACGCACATTTTCAATGGAAAACGGATCAAGAAAACGCTTTCAATCAACTAAAAGAAGCAATTGCGAACGCTGCCCAATTAATTCATTTCCGCGATGACCTTTCGCTCATATTAGCGACAGATGCATCTGCATATGGCATTGGCGCTGTATTATCACATCGACTTCCGGATGGAACAGAATATCCTATTGCGTTTGCATCCAAAACCTTGGATAAAGCTCAACAAAACTACAGCCAAATTGAAAAGGAAGCATTGTCCATTATAAATGGCGTTACGAAGATTCTTCATGGTAGAAAATTTCAGCTTGTGACAGATCACAAACCGCTGCTTACATTGTTTGGTCCGCAAACCTTTCAGCCTCTCCGTTGGATTCGGGATGGAATGGTGCAGGCGTCAGGTGTTCAATGTTATTGTTATTATTATAAATTTGTATTATTATCACTTACAATGGCAACTGGTATTCCCTCGATTGCAAAAATTTCTTGAAGAGCCCGTATAGTACAGACCGAAGTAGTCGTTGACATTTGGACCTTTAAAACAGCTCTGATAAAGAACTGTTTTGATGGAACATCGAGTGATGTGGCTCTTACAAAGTTTTTGTCAACTTATCGCATTACACCACTTAGAAGCTGCGACCAATCTCCTTCTGAGATGTTACATGGGAGGCAGCCAAGAACTTTGCTGTCTTCTTTAGCAGAACATTAACGTATTCGAGTTTCAGACATACCGTCAACGAAGTTTAAAATTAACGACAGTGGGTATGTCAGAGATTTTTCTGTTAGAGGAACCACCAGGTGGAGAAAAGGTCACATATCCAAATGTGTCGGCAAACGTTTGTATTTAGTAAAAACCAACAGAGGAATATGGAAGCGACATCAGAATCAGATTCGAACAAGAGTCGCAGTACCAGATGTTTCTGAATATAAACCGATTGTTCCTGTCGATCATTATACAACATCTTCATCAAATCCAATTCAACGGGATTACCCAAACAGCATACTTCCGTTGATAGTTTCTGGTAGTGAGTCATCCAAAATTATTCCAAGCGAAGCACCAGCATCAACAACATCACAGAATACTGCACCAGCACCAGAGCTGGCGAATAAGCAATATGTAGAAACTCCAGTCCGTCGATCATCGCGCGTTTCAACAAAAACCGTGCGGTTCCAATTTTAGAAGTAATTATTTCGGATTAAGAATGTAAATGTAAAGTCAAAATAAAAATTTGTTTAAATTCATTTTTGTATGTTAACAACTTTTGGAAGGAGGAACTGTTATATCTCTTTTCCATATTTAATATAGAATGCACTAAAGTTTATAATTATGTAAGAGTTAGTCTCTTTAAAAGGCGCTGATTATAATTAACCGCCAAACGACCTGTTGGTTATTGTCAAATTGTTTTTAATGTTATTCGATCTTTTTCTACCGTGATGAACGCCCATAGCCGCTCTTAATAAATAATATTAAATAAAATCATTATAATGGTGTTTCAATTATAAAAACATATATCGATGGCATTTTGTGAATAGGGCGTATAAGTCGCATTATGCAAACTTTACAGAAGAGTGAAAAAACTCAACATTTTAATTAATATTGCATTTATGGATTAACAAATTATGGTTAAATTAATAAAAAATTCCATTTATTTCAAAAAACTAATTTAAACTAATCTTTTATTTCTGTATGGTTTGTTGGTTACGTCTAGTTGTTAACTTTTTTTTACTCTGTTACGGCGTATTAGGTAAAGGGCCAGTAATAAAATATCGATTTTTAAATTATTTCTACTTTATTCATAAATAATTCAATTTCGTCATCTCAGTCTTAATTTGATTAATTACCGTTTATAACAGTTATCACATTAAAATTATACAAAATATAATTTCAAAATAAAATATAATAAATAAGTGAAATAGGAAAGTTCTAAGTATAAAAAGTTATTTTTTTGACTTTGGTAGGTCAGCATGGAATTGTATGTTGTCATAAAAGGCGTGAGTATCACTGGGAAATAAAGCTTTTAAATCTTGGAGATGCTTATATTTGCTTTGTGAAATCGTTAAACGTCCCCAATACATTCGTTTTGGTTCAGGGTTGGTAATAGTAGAGCTAGTGCAACGTTGCGGTAGCGCCTTCAACTAGTTATCAAAATTTAGTTTAAAGCTAATTTCTCCATTTAATGTATATTTTAAACATCTTAATTGGTTGATTGTCGGATCTCCTGCAAATTTACCTACAAAAAAATTATTGAAACTATAAAACTATATTGTTTTACCTGATCGTATTGACTTCCACTTTTTGAGGTCCGCATCGTCATAGTTTAAGAAATATTCATAGTCCAAATGATGTATTTCAAGTGGTTGGGGCTTTTTACGAGCTTCTTTTGCTAGCGCCACAAATTCACTCGGAAGATTAATTAATCTTCCCTTTAAGTTTCCATTCAATCAGGGAATGTGTAGAATTACATTGATTCTGAGTGTGCCCCTTTTCTAAATATTTTTGTTCGATTATTACTTGATATTTTGTGGATAAATTACAAATGGCATTTGAGAGCACTTCGTTACGGTTCTGGTACCCAAACCCGCCAGAATATATCACTATCGGCGTTTTTGTAGCAACCGATTCAGCTATACGTTTGATGTGGTTGCAAATTATTGTTGTAAAGCAAGAAGCTATTAGATGCTCTCGTGTTTCATCCCATATGTAGTTAGTTGAGTCATGCGTCACTACGTTGTAAATCGTGAAATTATGAATTTGTAATTTCATTTTGTAATATTGTGAGCTGGCGTCAAGTTGTGGGCACAATTTTACCGCTTGTACATTCATACATACCATAATAACTTGGCCTTCTGTTGCCAATTTTTGATCCGTCTCCATTTCTTTTCGCGCTTTTTCTACTCGCGCTCTGTGTTCTTTATATTTTAGGGAATCTAAATTTCCCACTTTATATTCTGTGCATGTGTCACATTGGTGTTTACGTGGCTAAAGATTGAATAATTCAATTCTTTTAAACAAATTTTAAATACTGTAGTAGAAAGCGGTTGTATGTTACTCTTAATACATTCCTTTACGTATTCTTTATTGTAAAGCGCTGTTTTGCTGTCGCTCGACGTCTGTAAGTAAATTTTTTTTTGAATCTTTACGACAGTAGTGTGATTCGAGTTTTGGGTATAATTCGAAGAAAAACTGCTTCATATGTGAATGACGCTTATCATTATTTAAAAACTTTTCGCTAGCAATAATTTTATTTTGCCGGGTATTACTCTGTTTCAGCCGGATTAATTTGCAGACCATGTGGTAGGCTATTTTGAAGCCATATTCGCATAATTTTTTCTTTTATCCCAAGTGTATTTAAAAACTTACTTTGATACACCTGTAATATATCCCCGTTAGTTGCCTTCAAATAGTAGCAACGTGATGTGGTTCTTCTGGACGAACTTTCCGTGTATATTCTTTTTTTGGGCACCTCCTTAACTAGATTACAAACATACATTTGTTTTTGTTGCCAAATCATTTTCCAAAACTCTGTGAAAATGTTCTCTCGAATTTTTTGACGGAACTGGGAACATTTCCTCATCTTACTTTTTTACGCAATATTTAGATATGCACGTTACACCAAGTTTTCGATTTGGTCTTTCTGTACCAAAAGTTACTTGGTTGGTTATTGAACGTTTACGAACCTTGATACGCCGACCCATTCATGCGATTTTGTTTAGATAATTGCTTTATCTTTTGATTATACTATGATCATTGTCATTTTCGTCCTCTGCCTCAATCCTTATTTCAGAGTTTAATTCGGATTGGACGTTGGATTCTGATAGCTGAATTTCGTACTCCACATTTTCTGCCATTTCGCTCACACTCATAATTTCCTCAGATATTCGAAGAGCTCGTGAGATTGGATGTTGGTTTTTGAAATCTGAAACTCGTATTCTACAATTTCTGGTATTTCATTTACATTTATTTATCCGTAGGTGGTTGGGACTGCCCGTCGGCAAGCACGATTGTTTCTGTAATTTCGATTTCATACTCTACGTCAGTGATTTTGTTTGGAGCCATTATTTCTATGTTTTCGCTATTATCAAAGTTTTCTGCTGCTGGTTCAGAACTTTTTGCATTTACGGATGCAGTATTTTCGGCAATACGTCTCATGGCTAAATTAATCATAATTTCCTTGCGAGTCTTATAACTAAAATTAAATTGAAATTACCTCTAATAATAACTATGGTATAGAAATAACAGGATGTAACAAACAACAATTATTAAGGAAATTGAAAGAATCATTTATTATTCTTAAAAGAATACTTTGCTAAAACTTACCAGGTTTTCGGCATTTTAACACAATTTAAAAACCTATTGCACAAGAGCACAACTTAGTCGACTAAAAACTCTATCACGTTTGTGTTTGTTACGGCTTATTATTTTGACGTTTACCAATCGTGATGTTACGACTTTTAAAAAAAGCGCCAAAACTACGATGTCCGATTGGAAACCGATTATTTTGTTAATGTATATTAATAAAACTATTTTTTATTCCTTATTTTATTTTATTTTTATTTTTTTCTTCCTTTTTGTGATAAATTTTTTTTTTTTTTTTTTTTTTTTTAAGAAAAATAAAAATAAAATAAAATAAGGAATAAAAAATACACAGAAAGTACACAAAAATAATAAAAAATGGATATCCATAACCCAAATACGATTATTTTGTTTTGTAAATCACACAGAGGCACCACAAAAGCAAAAAATTAAATTTTCAAAAAAATTGATGTTACCTATGTTACCCTATTCACAATTTGCCATCGATATACATTCAATTATGATCATTTTAGAATGAAAGATTTCTGTGATATATTTTAACAATCCCCTCAGAAGGA